>OY813001.1:85299987-85899987 GCA_963681545.1 Germaria angustata | reverse complement strand
TTGTTTTTAGCATATGCACTCGTACACGTTGGACTACTTCCTTTTTAGCTTCAAGCTTAATGCCATCCATTATCTGGAAAATGCTGTATCAACAAGCACTGGCAGTTACATTTACCATACAAAAATTTTCGTTGTAATAGTTTCTTTTACAATTTCGTGTTTTCAAAATGAGCTTTATTTTTCTTTTTTTTTAATCTTGTTTTTTAGTTCATAAATTTAAAAAATATCGACTGACATGCGAAAATCCAAGGCGAATTCATACCAGGTAAAGTCACCAGTACAATGAACAAAAATCTATGTCAGAAACAACAAACTAAAAGCAGAAAGCAAAGAAAAATATTCCCAAGTAGTCAAAACAAAAATGGAAACAATAAAAAGTTATCAGCTGTACAGTCAATTTTACCTGTTACGAATTTGACTGCAATCGATCAGCTGTAGCCGTGTGTATGTCTCTGCACTTTCTTAAAATTTAAATGAAAAATTCAAGGATGCTTTATTACACGAGGGTGGGTCAATAAGTTCATAAATTTTTTAATTTCCCACATCTTAATTGAGAGCGCAACATTGCTCCTGTCAAGGAGTAAGTTGACTCCTCTCAAAATTTCAACAAGCTGCGGCATTTAGTTTGTGTTTGACAGCCATTGACAGCAGACTACCGCCTGATTTGATGACAAAATGGGGAAAAAAGTCAAGTTCGTTTGCTCATTAACCTTATTTTTTGCGGAAAAAAACCATCGCTTAAAAAACGTGATAAATATTACGAGAATGCTAAGCCATCAATTTTAAGGGGAAAAAAGTGCTTTACCGAATTTTGTTGTGGTCGTACATGCACAAAGGTTCTGGATGTCCAGTTGGGGCCGCTATACCCGAAAAATTTAAGTCATGAGCGTTATAATGTTGACCGATCGAAGAAGTAAAGTGCGAGAGATTATGAAAGTCCTGGGCATATTACATGGTGCAGTGGTTTCAACTTTTCATTATTCCTTGGTATGAGCAAGGTTTCCGCAAGATGAGTGCCGCAATTGTAAACTGCATATAAGACATGCACACAATACAAGTATTTTTGCATTGCGTACTAAAAATAATTTGATGTAAGCGAAAATGCACTATAAACGAAATTCGTTAGAACCATTCTAATCTGTACAAAGTATTTGGAGGGACGGGAGCAGTTATTCGTTCGTTATCAACGAAAATTTGCTATAAGGAGAGTATGTTTTAAGCGAGCCCCATTGTATACGTGACGCAAATCGTTACGTCAAATATATGTTAATAAATATGTTACATGTAATGCTTTGCGAATCTACCATATTTAAGTAAATTTCCAGTAATTGGGATAAAAGTAATTTTGCTTCTCCTTTTTGGGGACCCTCACAAATTTAATACGAAACAACTACGGACTGAGATATACATGAAACTGGAGGTAAAATAAATGTAAATTTTTTAAAGAAAATTTTCAATTGGATTTTTTTTACACTTAACAGTCGAAATTAATAAATGTTAAAAAAGTTATTAAATTTTTGAAATACATGTTCAAGTTTTTTGTTTGTTTTATTTATGTTTTTCAATTTAATTTATTTTTTCAAGCTTTTGGTCTCTCTCTTTCAATTTTATTAATTGGTATTTCGGCACTCTTCGAATACCATCTTCTTTTTGAAGAAATATCAGCAAGAAAAATTAAAAAAAGAGACCTTAAGCTTAAAAAAATTAATTAAGTTTGTAAATCGAATTTAAAAAAGCATTAGAATTTTAGAAATCACGTATTTGATACGCCAACATTTCGAAATCAATATGTTTTAATATTTTACTTTATAATGTGTATAAAATGCAGTTAAAAGAAAAATTATGCAGAAATTCGATTCTATTTCGAAAATTCGAATCTGGTTTGAAAGATTATTGTGTTAATTTTTTAAATTAATATTCAAAATTTAGTGCATATTTTTGTGAGGTGCTTCCCTAGTTTTAATTTTTGGAAGTTTAACAAGTGGAAATGAATCTAATTCATTTAAATAGAAAGAAAGTAAGTCAAAGAAAGAGCCATTTCTTTATTTGTTTTTTTTAATAGAAACTAAATTGAAATAAATTAACAGGCTGTTTGTGGTGAGTTGAAGCCGTAAGAATCCTCTCTCTCTCTCTCTTTCTATCTCCCGTGAAGAGAATTAAGAAAAACTACTCATAGAATATTCACTCAAATATTGAAAATGGGTTGAATTGTTTTATTTCAAATTCAATAAAAAATTAGTTTCAAATTTGAACTTAGAAGTTAAAGGTCATTGAACAAAATATGTTAAAAGAAGTTTTTAATTAAAATGAAATGTTTTTAATTAAAATAAACTGTTTTATAGAGTTTTCTTGAATAAAAGTTCTTTTATTTTCAAGAGTATTTTCCTTTCGCGAATTTAATTCAATAAGAATAATTTTTAGTATTTAATTAAGAATATACGGAGTTCAAATAAAAATATTAAATGCTAAAAAAAAGGTAAAAACCTTTAGTAAGTTATTTTTTAAGCTTTGAAAAATTTTGATAGTCCTTTTTTCAAATATTTTTATGCTCTCAATGAGTTACTTAAAATGTTGAGTTAGGAAGTTGATTCCAATATAAGTCTAGGGCCACATACATGTATGTATATTTGAACAGACGGAACTCACTATGGTTGGGACTCTTACCATTTGCCTTGGTGGCGGATGATAATTTGGACTTCAGTATGTGCAATCTAAGGGCTGAAGGCGGATTTGTTGGTGAATAATTTTGGAGAAAAGCGAGTACATTTCGTTGTCAGTGCTGCTTAAACGATTTATAGATTAAACTGAAATATGTATAATTTCTTCAAAAGGCCGGTCAGAGTGCACACTTAATGTTTGGTTTTTTTTCGTATCAAATTCTATTGAAAAATAAATGTTTGGTATCGTATTTTTTTACATAAAAGCCGGTTTTTACTCACAACATCAATAATGTTTTACTCAAAACAAGCGCATGCTGTTTAAGAATTCACTCAGTTTTGAGTGAATTCCTTAACACTCGTACATGTAAAAGAAAACCAGCTGGTTAAAAATATTGTATATAATTCACCATCAGGAAAGCGGTTAAATATAGTTTAACGTGGCTGCTTAAAGCGTAATGACTGCGAATATTCTCGGACGAGTGTTTTAAAGGATTTTAAGGAACTAAATATGCTTTGAAACTTTATTAAAGGCTGGGAAATACGTTAATGATATCTTTTCGAAATATTCATTGATTAAAAAAAAAAAAATCTACCGAGGAAAATTTGAAACATTTATCTTAAACAAACCGAAATATTATCAAAAGAAAAAATTTTTGTTGATAATCAAAAATCAAAAACTGTTTTGTAGAATAGTGAAGCTGTCTTTAAATTTACTAAAGCACTTTCTTAAGTGTAATTACAAACCCTCTAAATTAATAGAGGGAAGCCCATAAGTAAACTTAATCAAAAATATTACTAAGTTTAAGACGAAGGAAGTTAAAAGTTAAAGTACTAAAAAGTTAACCGCTAATATAATTAAAAGTAGTAATAAAAGATATATAATTAAAGAAAATAAGAAATCAAATGTATATATCTTAAAAAAATAAAAACAAATAATTGCTTGAAATATTAATATAAGTTTTTTCTTCAATGAAGTTCTTTAATAGTCAATCTAATAAAGTTTGTATATTCTTTTATGTGTAAAATTAAAAATACCAAAAACGAAATCCCTAGAAGGCTTAAGAAAGTAAAAATAAAAAAAATATTGATGTATGTGTAAATCTTCAATAACCATATACATATATATAAAACCGAATTAAATTTTTTTCAGTGTAGGCGTTAAAAAATATTTAATAGCCAAAAATTCAAAATTTTTAGTGGAAATATCGCAAGAAAATATCAAACAGAACTATTTTAAGAGCACATGTTCTAACAAATTAAAAATATATAATAATAATATAAAGACCTCTCTTGAAAAATATATATAATAAATTAAATTAAACGAATTTTTCTCTGTGTATTATAACCTTAAAAAAGTATGTGAAGAATATTGTTAAAGTACTTAAGAAATAACGTATTTGATCATACTGAGCTCAACTCAATATAAATTTTGAATTAATATTAGAGGAATAAAACACAGGTTCCAGCAATTGTCAAGACGATTTCCTACGACTATTTGAAAAAAAAGGTTTTAAAATAAATTTCTTAATTCTCCCAACTAAAAAAGTAATAATTAGAAATTAAAATTGTCTTTAAGCTAAACAAATAAAAACAAACAAATAAGTAACAAAACATTGTTCTACTGGGATATGGAATATAAAAATAAATAAAATTAGAAAAAAAACCTGTAGCAAAAATTTTATTTGAAAGGATATTCACAAGAAAACATACATCTCTTTCCAACTTACATGTGTATAATATTTGTGTTAATTATTAGTAAAAAAAATTTTTGTGAGTGTATTTGTGTTAAATATTTTGAAACAATCAAGAAAAATTTATGGATAATATTTAATTTAAACCAAAAGCTTTATTAAGCTCTACAACAAAAATAAAAAAGAAATATAGGGAATTTCATGACATTGTACAATATTAAAATCAGTCCTAGTACACTGAAACAAAAAACAAAGTTCAAAAGAAAAAATTTCGTGTAGTGTAAAATAATTCGAAAAATAACTACAAGTAATAACCATAATATTAAAAAAACATTTTAAACACATCCCTATCAAAGATTTTAAGAGAGTTTGGAACAATAGTAAGTGTTTAAATATTTTATAAAATTTTTCTATAGCTTTCTTTAGAGAAATATTAAAATTTTTTTATTCAGAAAAATAAAAGAAAAAGCTTGTATCTTATTTATATAATTTAAATCAAAATCTTGTGTAAATTTGAAATCTATATCGTCTATCATGACAACAACAACTAAAAAAAATCTTCCAATTTAAAAGAAACTTAAATTATTTCGTTCCAATTTTAAAACTGATCTCATGTTAAATCTTAATATAAATCCACGAGTTGGATTATAGAGAGTTGATCAAAATTCATCAATGATTTTGATCAATTTAACGCAATTATCAGCAGACTAGGAGACTAGGAGTAAAAAAATGCGCCACTACCCTGAGGAGCAACCCATTTCTAGTGCATTACAAAAATTTTATAAAAAATTTTTTTTATAAAATGCATTGAAAAAATGTTTGTCTTGGCTTTAGCTCTTCATATGCCGACATTTCATTGGTTGTAAAACCAAATCGTCAGTGAAGTTTAAGCAGTTTGATAACATTCAACCTCGTATGTTTATGCCACATAAAACAAATACAATATGAGAATTTCAATATTGCATATGAATTACAACAAATACAACACAACAAACAATTATACTCAACAACAACAAACATTTTTTGAATGCATTTTGCAAAAAAACTAATTGTTTCTAACGATTAATGGGGATATTCTCCCGAATAATAAATTTCAATATTAAAAATTTTCTTATATAAACTTTACCGGCTTCAAAATATGTTTGTTAGGCAGCTTTTCTTTTAGAGTTTTCAGATTTTATTTTGCATTTTTCATTTAACACTTTCATTGTTATAGACAGCAAGATATAAGATAATTAAGTATTTTTACTTTTTGTGGGAAGGATGCCTCCCTTTACTCATTTCACATATTCGGCCAAATTGAACCACCTCTAGAAGAGACCGATCTCACTGTTATAGATAATTCAGAGAAGGAGCTATTACCTTATTATCCCTCGGACCCCATAATTGAGTGCAGATTTGTATTCATGTCCTCCAGGATAATTTTTATGTCACTCTTTGGAGCCATGGCGTTTTCTTGTTCAATTGTTCATAGAAAGAGTCTTCGGCATCGTTGTCAGCTGCTTCTGTTGGTGAGTAGCACTGTATAACGATAATGTTTCGGTATTTAGTGCGAATAACTGACCGTCGTAGACTAGTAGGTAGTGTACTAGACTCGTAGTGCGAAGGTCCCAGGTTCGAACTCTGGCAGTTTGTGTCTGATAATTAAAGGGATCGCACAACAAGCCTTCACTGAGTTTATGTCGTACGACATGGGCTATTACACCCCTCCAATCAACCTAACCTAACCTAACCCTAGTGCGAATACGGGCTGAGAGTATCCTTTCGGATATCAGGTTGTATTCCATTACAGCTTTTTTTCATATTGTTTGTTAGTAGTAAGCCAACTCCGTTTATATGTATGTTTGGGTTGCCTTTAATCATAAAATGGTGGCCAGAGGTAGACCGTAGCTCTGCACTATATTTCCATCTAACTTCGCTTAATCCTAGAAAGTCAAGCCGGTATTTGTCCATATCGTTGCATACTTGCGCCAAGCGCGATGTTTTCGATAGCGTCCTTACGTTCCATAAGCCAAATCAAATTAATTGAGACAATATGATAAAAATTTAAAGAAAGATCTGAATTCACCATTTGGCTTTGATATCAAAATTTTTTAATATTTATTGTTCATAATTTTTTATTCTGGCGAAATATTGAATAAATAAGATTGAAAAATACTTCTTTAAATTGAGGAGAACCGCTGATGGAATAAACACAGGAGTATTTAAAATAACAAATATCGCCATTATTTAAAAAATACCATTTTGTTGTTGTGACTACCGCAGCTGGCTTCGCACAAACTTATCCTGTCAGTCCAAATTACCAAGACTTTGTTGACAGTTTCTAGTTCTATCTCATGAATGACACGAACTATATTATCCTTGAGAGAGTAGATCGTTTCTGGATTATTATCGCAGCATCAGTTCTTAAGGATTAAAATCACAGCCACGAGGCAACTAATTGACATCGCCAAGACGACTGATAACACGATTACCGAACTCAGTGAAGCAAAATGTTGATTGACAGACGTAGTCCACTATCTCGTTTAAACCAAATATTATCCAATTCATATCTTCCATTTCAAACTATAAAAAGTCCATAATCATGCGCGTTTGCCACTTTATCTAATGGGTTAACGATCCACTCAACAATGATATTCCGATACACAGATGCTGCAATTTCGTTTGTTGACATCGATGAGATGAAAATGCGACTTATCAATAAAGATGATTTTTTCGGCAGAATTCGATATCTGATTGGAGCTTCTATAAGGCCCAACCTGGGAACTCGTCATGAATTGGATGGTTGTTTGCCGTCATTTGCTGAGTTAATTGGACCATGTAAGCAAATAATTAAAGGTTTTTGCGCAAAATTCTCATTTTACTAATGCGATAAATGTTGAGTTGCTGAGATCGATGGTGATTCGAAGTTCTTGGATTGATTTGCATACTTTCCGGCATAGCAGGCACATTCTCGACGGCACGCACCTCAAGGTAACGGTGACTATAGGTGTTGTCTACTATCAAATCAGTCCCACAAAATTGAGTGCAGCACTCGCCGGATGTTTCATTTGAGCCAAAAATTCTCTTTAACAAGAGCACAGTTTAGGCAATACTGCGGAAAAAAGCTTGCTTCAGCCTAAAGTGACTCATTTTGATTGGTGAAGATATAATAATGACTCATAGTCAATATTTCTAACAAGCAAAAAATCTAACAGTGACCAAATAATATATGATTTAAGAAGATAGTTCTATTTAGAACACCCGGTACAAAGACTAGGAGTGCAACTTCGCATGCAAGACATGTTGCTATTAATATAGTGAAAAGTTTCGGCTTGAAAACCGAAATCAAAATGGATTCTAAATGATACCATTTAATGATAAAAGGTTTATTTATAGTCGTGTTCACCTTGCAGAGGTTTTCTATATAAAAATTTATTATTCTATTTACTCGTTCTTATGAAGAACCTATCTTTCGTGAAAAGCAGGGATAGGTGTACGATATATCTTCATCCTAATTAAAAAAACCTTTTAAAGAAGAATTAGTAAAATGAAACTTTTGTATTCTCTTCCTAAAGTTTTTCATATTTTTCTTGTTTTCATTAAAATTCTCATTTATTTTGTGAAAACTTTTGTATAAAAGAATACAAGTGCATCATGCTTCTAAAGTATGACAAAAAATCTAAAGGTTTCACAGTTTCATCAATATTTAATTGACCGATTTTAGTATCCTTAACTGCCACTACTTCATTATTAAGCCGTTAAAATTTTTTTAAAATTTTTGCCCCATTGATTATAAAATAAATTGTCTTTTTTAAATAAAATTCTTGACAACGAGATAAATTGTCTTGTGTCATTTTATTCTTTTCCTACAAATTTTTCTTAATAATTTTGTCTATCTAAACTTAATATGCTTATTCCCTCAATTGATATGTGAAATATAATATTTTTTATTTTATTTTATTTTTTTTGCTTTGCTGGCCAAAAAACACAAAAAAGAACAATCAAATGAAGTGGCATGAAAAAATGAATCATTTCGTATTTTTTCAACTTCAGCGTGGGGCCGTATAACATGTACAAATAAATTTTATTTAAAGGATTAAAGGATTCAACAACAACAATGGAAATAAGACATCATCAAGCTGTTATTTAAACAGGCACTATATCCGTTAACAGGACACACACGCACACACACACACAAACTCGGTGTGACCCTGGTTGATGTCGTTTATTTTCTTTTAACGCTTACACACAGTGACAAAACTAATGATTAATGATGCTTTAAGACAATTGTTACACGTACACGCTCACATCGCACATACACACACACATACAAAACACACTTTTACACTCTCTACTCAGCCTTGACTACTCTTGGCTGAAGACGCCCATCCAACAGTGTGTTGCTTTAATTGTAATTTCCCTTTCCGCTTGTTGGCAGCCAAAGAGATTGTGAAGAATTCAGGAAATGTTTTCAAACTTAAAATGTAATTTATAAAAGGTGTTCGTTCTCTTATATTTTTTTTCTCTATTTGAAAAAGGAAAGTCTTTTGAAAAGAAATCATTTAATAATCAATTTTGGTTTCTTTCACAATTAGAGCACATGTAGCTAAAGATTGGACACATTTAATTTTCTTAAATTAAAGAACGGACAATGCCACTCCCTTACAAAGAGTGTATTTTTTCTACTTGAATGGAGTCTTATAACATTTTGTGAACACTGAAGTCACCTTTAAAATACATTTCTATGAAGTGGGTAGAGCCACGCCTATAACAAAGCCAACTGTCTTTTCAACAACTAGTTCTCCTTCAGGATATTCAAAAAGTCATGGATTTATTGAGCCACCTTCGTGTTTACTACAAAATTATAAAAATTTATTAAGAAACTGTACTTAAAGTACATATGGCTAGATCAGGTTGCACAGGTCGTCAGTTGCAGTTTATAAACGATTCACTTCGTTACATATTGGTCCCTTTTGTTGTGCGTACATTGAATAAACTTCGATCCCATATATCCTCATCCGATTGGATATTAAACCAACACGGTTCTGGAATAAAAGAGTTTATTCCTTTTATTTTGTCTACTCACTGGGGCAATGATAGAGTTGTTGTGTCAATGTTTCTTTCTTTTCTGCGCTGTAGAATTTTTTTGTAGAATTCATAAAATGGAAAAATTAAACTTTTGGCGTGTAGGACAGTATCCCATCAGTATTGTCATCGCTGCTCGTAAGTGTTTCCTGAGGATCTTAAATATGGCTAACGAAATCGCATAGTCATACTTGGGTTCGCTCGCTCGCCCGGTAAGTGGGTAATATGGTCTTTCCAGACCTTGGCCTTTGGCCAAATACCCCTTGAACTTAATATGTTACTACCCAATCCCTGAAATAACAGGGCAACGGGCGTGCATATAAGTAATTTAAGGAAGTAGCTCTGCCTATGCCTGTCTGGGTAGAGGTGCTACAAATACCTCAGGTTCGCATGAGACCTAAAATCGGAGGTTTTTTTTAACACAAGGCCGACCAGAGTCCCTTCTGGTGCCACGGGAACCAGTAGCCCCTAGGACTTGTCCTAGACTGGTTATTATTGAGGCCCCTTAGGGGATCACGTGGTGGCTGTGGTTAAAATCCAAAGATACGCGGGAAGAGTTATGGGTCGGATGAGTGTATCTGCAAAAGGTGCTAGTGACCGATTGTCGATGCTCTCTTCACGCCAATACCTCTAGGTGTTGGTGCTATTCGACAAAGCTGCCCTAATGTTTTGCGATTGGCGAAGCCTCAGGTAAGATGGGGGCAATATTTTGCTGCCGGGCCATTGGGGTAGTAGGAGGTTAGATAGCTCCAACACTCTAGCAAGGTGTCTGTACATGGTTCTGCAGCCTGTACAGAATTTGCTACCATGTTCGTCCCTATTAGGGGCACATGTTGTGGCCTCACCCGGTATGTGCCTCTGGAAGGGACGACGGGACGGTGGTGAACGGCTTTATTCACCCAGTGCGAAGAGCACCGTCAGGTTAAGTTTATGACAGGTACTGACGTAAAATTTTTGACATATTGTCATACTTGAGTCAGCTGGAACTTGCGACTATACAAGTGGTTTCTGAGTAAAAATAAGATTTCACTCCTGATAAAGATTATAGACTTGGCCAAAATTCGCTTGTGTAAGATGCTATGTATAAAAACGAATGAATAGGGGTTCCGAAATTTTTATTTGTGTGCGCTAAAATATCGATATATTTGATATTTCTCATATAAGAGAGGGTTCTAATTTTTTGCCATTTTATTTCTCATAAACGAACACCAAGAAAATTTCTGCTTATGATCAAATATGAATGTGTGTATTCGTTTTTTTCTCTTTTAAGAATACACATGCAAAAGTGAGATAAATTTGTTTTACTATACACAACTATATGAGAGGCGATGAATTAACTTGATCTTATTGATGATTTTGAGCCGACTTAAAAATAACAGGGCGTTATACATTCGTCCATGTATTTTTTTTTAGGTGCAGCAATTTTTTCATCATTTATGGACCGATTTTGGAAATCATTTCTCTATATTAAAAGGTGTATTCCATAGGTTGTCCCATTTTAAACTTTATTTTAACATGAGACAACGTCGTACTACGTGCTTTTTAATGACTTCTAAAATAGTCCTTAAAAAGATGAAATAAAAATTTTTAACAAACAATTTAACCGGCTGCAAAAAAAGATATTAGAATTTTTTATTGACAAAAATTATTGCCTTTTATAGATTTTTCTATTCCAAATATAGAAAAAATTATAATGTATGCATTAGGTACTCAAAATTTTAAGGCTGTTGCCACAACACCTTTTGTGGCTTCAGAAATATCAGAAGGTAACATTTTTTTGAGTCTTTATATTAAGCTTCTTCTACGATATATTTTCACTTATGACAGATTATCGAAATTAATATTTCTCATATGCGAGTAATCAAGTGAAATATAATTTTTTCTAGTTTATTTATTTTTGAGCAGGAAGAAATTAACAAAATTTTTTATATCTAAACGTACAGGTATGAGAAGAACATGCAAAATCTAAGTTGTACACGCTCACCTACATGACTGAGCAGTGGGTGAGCGTTTCGGAACTCTGGAATGAAATTTTGGTAGAAATGATTTCAAGTCCAAGGCCAGAATACTGAAAATTATTTAAAATACTTCAGTTTGATAACTGACTAAACTAAAACCAACAATCAAGAAGAGATTTAAGGAAAGGACTAAGAACAGATATTCAGCTTTAAGACTATTTGCAATCTTTGAGCTCTGCCGCAACTTTTCTCTAACCATATACATACAGACTCTGAAGAAGAGAATTCGGGATATTTATATCTGCAGAGGATATTTGTACTACTCGAATATGAAAGGGAAAAGTCCGATAAAGGCCAAATTAAGATAAAATTTTTAATTTGATTAAAATCCTCAAGAGAAAGCAGCACTTTGGCGGTATGAAATACAGCCCGAAAATAAAAAATAAAATATTTCCCAACATTTTCATAGATTTTAAAACTTATTGCGTTAAAGAAACGAAATTTTTCTAAACTATTCCATTTTTTTGGGTAATAAATTCATTTAATACATGAAAGTAAAATATTGAAAAACACAATGCACTCAAACTTTTTTATTAACACATTTGAATTCAGCGAATTTTCCATTAAAGTTTCCGAGAAAGAGATTTTTCGCAACCTTCTGAAGGCAAAATGACAAGAAACTAAATAGTGTTGCCTATTGGAAAAATGTATAAGAAATTTCAGGATTCCGATAAATACCTGTTTTGTGTTGATATACAAGAAATTTTAATACATGTATATTTTTTTCAAACATACATATATATATATATAATAGTATATATGTGATGTTTTTGTATATAAGTGCCATGAAAATATACAAAAACTCATATTAATTTCAATGCATTCCCTAAATATCGATCTGGGCAATTCTCTTGGCAACCCTGAATTATAAATTAGCCAAAACGGTAATATTGGTGGCAAAATTAAACAACCAAAATATCAATGATTTAATAAATTATTGGCACCCCCTTCCAGTTTTATGGGATATGAGCCTAAAGTCACACAGGCTACTTTTTCCAACTGCAAAAGAAGAGCGATTTTCGAAACAAATTTTCCATTTGACGATATTTTGTAAATGAACTTTAACTTTCGTACGGAAACTTGTAAGGAATTTTCGTGAAATTGAATTTCATTGAAATTTTTGCTCGTAATACGTATGTATATGCCATTTTCAGGAAATCACTTTCATAAGTTAATGCAGGATAATCCAAATACTTGGAGTAAAATGAAACCAAAAGGACAAAATTTTAATTTTTTAATTTCTAAAGAATTTCTGCAGGAATTTCCTTCTCTATGATGTGTTTAAGCCCGGCTATGCTTCCAAACTGCTTCTGGATTGGCGGCCTTCGTTCGGGCTCAAGAATGTTCAAGTCCAGTTTAGCTTTTTAAGGCCTTTCTACATTTTGGACTTATTTCATAATTTTAAAGTCTTATTTTGATGGGACCTAAATAATTGTTTCCCATAAGGGTTACTCGTATCTGGTTTTTATTTCGTTTATAGAATTGAGAGTCATTTCTTTGGGACTTATTTCATATCAGCCAACAGTGTCACGTTTCGCTCGCAAACATATTTCTATCACTGCCATTAACATAATTAACTGTTTATTTAACTATATGAATCTGTTTAAATAACTTAATAAACTTTTATGTCTTTTCCGTTTCAGCTCAAAATAATAGTCGCGTAATTTTCTTGAAAAAAAAAAACTTGAAATTTTTTGCTCAACAACACGTTGCATTAAAAAGAAGAAGAATAAAAAAGAGAATTAAAACAATTAATAAAAATCCAACACATCAAGAAATGTATAATAAATTATTAATTAAAATCCGCCATAAAGTGTACAATAAAGAAATGTCAGCAATACCAATGCTCTCGAATACACATTATACTCGTAGATGTGATGCTGCAACAGCCACAAATTTAAAAGCATCAGCATTAACATCGTTATCATCAACATCAGCATCAGCATCTGCAATAGTGGCATTAACAACACATCATTGTCGGCAACATCGGCGGCCATCATTTTCAAATTGCAGTCATGTTTTATTGCAAATGATTTTCGTCTTTATTGTGCTGTTGCTTCAGTCTACCAGCGTGTTGTCTGGTTCATGCCGTGAGGCTCAATTATGCTGCAATGGCCGCGATTCATCGTGTGTTGTACAAAAAGCGCCCATAAATGCCATCATTGAGGATTTAAGTGATAAGCCGTGTTATTGCGATCATGCCTGCTTGAAATTGGGCGATTGTTGTAGTGATTTTAAGGATCATTGTCGAGGTAAGTGAAGAACGATTTTTTTATTTACAGAAATTTATTAAATAATTTTTTAAGCTAAAGACGATGATGAAAAGGTATAAAAAAATGACAAAATTTTTTCTTTTTAATAAAAAAAATGTTTTTTTAAGAAATCCTTCAATGTTTGTGTGTGATTTTTAGAATACTTTACGATGAATTGGAAACTTTCTAATTTATGATTTGAGGTCGAAGTCGTTCAAGCAAGATTTCTCGTGTATCTAGACTTCGGATAAGAGAAAGCCGTATCGCTTAAGACAAGTCGACACTTTAAAAATTGTTTTTTGAACGCAAAATTCCCAAATTTCATACAAATTGAAAATGTAATAGATGTTTTCTGAATTTGAATTAAAACTTAATTTGTCAACTGAGATTTTATCGTTTTATGAAACAAGAATCAAATAAGTGGAAAAAATATAATTTTTTAAGCGATAGTACCTAGTTTAAGCGGGACTAGCGCTCAAGTTACGACTAGCGCTCAGGGGATGATTTCTACTTATGCAATGAATTATACTGGAATTAGGCATACTGTAGTGAAGAGTAGCATAGAGAAAGTTGTATCTGGGGACGTTTGATTTGAAAGTTTTTATATTGAAAGTGACAGCAATGGCCTCTGAAGGGAGATTATTCCACATACGAACTCTTCGGCTAAAGAAGGAGTTTTCTCTATCATGCAAAGTACAGATCGATCACAAGCGTGTTGTTCGCAAACAAGAATGGGTCTCGGGAACAATTTTAACAGATTACATTCCTTTGTAATAACGACAGAAAACATTGCTTCGATGCTCCAGTGAGTCAATAGAGTTGGCTACGCTACTGTCATAGATGAGCTTCCATGCCCTCTCTCGGACTTGGTTGAGTAACTTAATACGATACATAATACGATTTGAAGTATTGACCCCATACATGGGAATTGCATTTCATTTTGGGACTGATGTACACATAGATGATATAAATATCAAGAAGATCATCTGGAGTGAAATATCTCTTGAATCGTCTTAGAATGCGAATCACTTGAATGCCTCTTTAGCTACATGAAATATACTTTCGATTGTCCAGCGTGTTGGAATGGTACCTACAAGTAGCGCGATATCCTTTTTTTCTATCACATCCTATTCTATATTTACTTGGGAAGAGCCAAGGAGATCATGAAATCAACGACCACATCCTCCAAAGGCATTTTATTACTACACGTGCATACATTTGCTCAGTCTTTTATATCATGGACTGAGTCAGTTTTCAATGGATGAGGGTAAGTAATCCTCACATGATGTCGTTCACACAATCGATTATCAGCACAGAGGTAGCCTTTTTTATGTGTGTTTCTAAATTTCTTTCGTTATTTGTTCAATTCTGACTATGCCTGTGTATGTTTATTTAGGTTTGAATCTATTTTTGTAACAAATGATTTTTTCCATAATTGCTTGGCCGAGATAGAAGTTAAAAAATATAAAAAATTTAATAACCAAATATTATTTTGTCGTTTTTATGTTTTTCCTAAATTTTTTCCCTTTGCTTAAAAAAGGCTGATTGGTCTTTTGTATCCTTTTTTTTTTTGCTGGTTTGATGGTGAGCAGGCATTATTTAATAAAAGGTCAAGTTAACAATTTTCTTGTTGTAGGCTTGCAGGATGAGGTTTATGCCTTTTTTATTGCATACCTTAAGGATAGAATTAAGTAAAGATTATTGGAAGATTTTTAGTCATAAAAGACTGAATTCTATTGCAGATCTTTAATAGAACCTTTATAAGTTTTTCACTCCATACAAGAGCGAGTTCGCTAAGATTAAGGTTTCCTTGAAAATTTCAAGTTTTTTTCTTCTTCTTTTCCTACTGTCATACGTTACTTGTGCGTCACTTGCACACTTTTCTTACTGAAAAGTTTTTAAGTTTTGAGCTTTGAGTTTCTGGTTTTTAATTGATGATCCTTTTTATCAGCAAAAGTATTTTAATTAGTGTGGCTCTTATCTCCTTTTATGTTATTATTAATATTTAGCTTTTCACAGGAATAAAAATGGCTTATTAAGGTTCACTTAACGTAATTGAAATTGTAATAAAACGGGCTGCCTTTATTTGGTTTGATGTTAGAGGAAACCAAGGAATTTATATTGATTTTATTACTAATTAACTTTAATGAGAGGTCTTATTAGGCGAAAAGGAAAGTTTTTGTAAATTCCTTAAAGCGGCAAAACGTTTTCAATTAGAATAATAAAAAGTAGGGATCAGATTGCAAAATTATTTTGTTTTTCTTTTAATAGATTTTCACAAATGGGTAAAATGTTTAATGTTTTTTCTTTAAAGGGCTTTTACTTTTGGGGTGCAATTGCCTTAATAAGTTTATCTATTAGATCACCACCCTTTTCCTAACACAAAAAACATACGCTACTCGTATTAATTTTATATAAAATTATATGATATGTAAATGGAGGGTGTGAGCATTGGCCACTATCACTAATATAGTCAGTCAGACATATGAAACTTTAGCAATAACATGTGTGAGAGGTATCGCTCCCCTTGCTTCTATTCAGTCAGTTTTTCTTTATACTGCGTACATTGGCCGCAGAGTATGCTGCGCTAATTTTGAACAGTTTCACTATTATATGCAAAATATAAAATTATTATTTATTGCTTTGTATGGGAAGTACCCTTACCCCTGCTCCCTTCATGGATTGTTCAAAACGTAACGACCTCTGGAACATGTACGCTGTGATGGCCCTCACTCTTTTAGTCAGTCAGATATATCAAACTTTAGCAATAGCTTGTGTGAGAGCTATCGCTACCCTTCCTTCTATCCAGTCGCAGAGTAACCCACGAGATTTTTGATTAATTCCGACTTTTATTTGCAAGATATAAGATTATTATGCATTAAAAACAGCAGGCTACACGACTACAAATGTCGCTGTCTACAATTGTCGCCCTGTAGCCAACTACTTAATTATTTTGAAAACGACAGCTACATAGTGAACAGCTGTTGCAACAATTCATTTATGTATATTACAGTGGTGCATTTTTAGCATTATTAATTTTTTAAATTCCACTTTTTTCATCGGACAAGTCTGGAATCAAAAGAGAGCACCGAAATAAATTACACTAAAATTTTTATGTTAAAAAGGGCTATTACCCTGCGATTTGTTTTACTCTTCAACAATGTTGTTATTTTTGGCTCAAGTCAATATGATATATAACATTAAAATAAATAAATTTATTTATTTAAAAATTCTTGCTGCATATATATTATAACATATAAATTTTGGAAATTTCTTTTTTAATTTGCAATAAAAAATATTTCTAATCGGTAATTTGCTTTACATATTTTGTTATATTGTCAACACTGCTTTTGTTTGGTAGCCAACAAAAACAGAAATTAGTTTAATTTGACTACACGACAAAAGTAGCATGGACTACAACCTGTAGGCGTATAGCCGTGCAGTTGTGAATATAATCACACACACATGTATTCTATTTTTGACAGGTTGTAGTCGGTAGCCTGCTGTCTCGAATGTGTTTAATGCATTACATTGCTTTGTATGGGAAGTACCTTCCCCCTTGTCTTCCATAAAATTAAAATTGCATTCACACTTTTTTTATTACTAAATGTCGCTTACGATCATTTCGCGAAAAGGGCTCGATATATTTATTTTATATACACATTTTTCTAAGTTTTTTGTTTCAAATAATTTGTAAATTAAAACAATTTCATTTACAATTTATTGAGTTTTAGGTTCCACTTAATTTAATTTATTATTAGCGGTTTCCATGGAGATAAAATAAAAATTAAAGCAAAAACTTTTATTTAATAGAGTCCTGCCTTTTTCGCCAGTTTATTATTGCATTTTTTGTAATTGAAATTAAAATTAAAATGTTAATTAGCAAACAACAACATGTAAGTGTACACAGATTATCCACCATAATAAATAATTAGAAATTGAATTAAGCCCAGCAAGTATTAACGAATAAAAGAAAGACCCTACAAGAAAATATTGATACTGAGAGTCTTAGCGAAAGGACGAATTCTATAGCAAAGTTAGACAGCAAGAGAAAAGACTTCAAGTGTGAATACGAAATTTGTTTCATTCATGTCATTCTTACTTACAGGACTTTTTAACGATCCTGATCTGCAAAAAGTTTTTCGGGCTCCCACAAAAAATAAAACGAAAAATATAAGAAAAACTACGTCCATACGAATAGATGGAATGGGAGGAACTGAACAAAAGTATTATTGATTTTCAGGCTACAGGTGCTAAGCAATCCATACAAGATCAAGATGGAGTACAAGAGGAGGAACGAAGATTTCAAGTCCGGATCAAGTGGTGACAAACATTTTGTACTTTTTTTTTGGCGATGCAATAAAAATTTACATGATAAGAGAGCAGAGGAGAGTCACCAGTGGAGGTGAGGCAAATATGTCAAAGATTTTACGTCAGTACCTGTCATAACCTTAACCTGACGGTGATGTTCGCACTGGGTGAATAAAGCCGATCACCACTGTCCCCGTCGTCCCTTCCAAAGGCACATACAGGGTGCGGTTCTACATGTGCCCCTAATACGGACGACATGGTAGTAAATTCTGTACGGGCTGCAGAACCATGTACAGACACCTTGCTAAAGTGCTGGAGCTATCTAACCTCCTAGCACCCCAATGGCCCAGCAGTAAGATGCCCCCTATCTTAATAGGCACTCACCAACCCCAACCACCAGGGCAGCTCTGTCGAATAGCAACAGCACATAGAGATATATGGCCTGAAGAGAGCATCTACAACCGGTCACTAGCACCGTATTGCAGATACACTCATCCGACCCATAACTCTTCCCGCGTATCTTTGGGTTTTAACCACAGCCACTACGTGATCCCCGAAGGGGCCTCACCAATAACCAGTCTAGGACAAGTCCTAGGGGCTACTGGTTTCCGTGGTACCAGCTGGGATCTCTGGTCGGCCTTGTGTTAAAAACACCTCCGATTTTAGCTCCCGTGCAAACCTGAGGTATCGGTAGCACCTCTACCCAGACAAGCATAGGAAAAGCTACTTCCTTAATTACTTATATGCACGCCCGTTGCCCTGTTATTTCAGGGATTGGGTAGTAATATATTAATTTCTATGGGTAACTGGCCAAAGGTCAAGGTCTGGAAAGAACTTGTTACCCACCCGGACGAGCGAGCGAACCCACTTTTACCTTTAATTTACTTGCATGCGCGCCCGTTGCCCTGTTAGTTCAGGGATTGGGCAGCAACATACAAGTTCTTAGGGGTTATCAGCAAAAAGGCCTAGGTCCGGAAACCTGATAACGATATACCCCAGGAAGCACAACACCAAGCCACCAAGACAAGATGTATAATCCGTGCCCCCTGGGGGAGCAGGTGAGACAGTATGAGCAGGAGAGAAGTAATAGAGGAGATGAAATAGAATGTAAAGATATAGTTGAGAAGAAATGAGATATAGTAACGATCGAGCCAGAAACAAACTTGCAAAGTAGAACATATGCGACTACAGAATATAAAGAATTAACAACTACAAAACACAACCTACAGAACAACAATTCGCTGGAGCATCAAAGGAGCAGTTTACAGTAACATTTTTGTAATTTGTCCAATTTATAAAAGAATAGCAATCGGGCTCTTCTTTGGTTCTCTGAAAACGAATCCGCAAAGGCGTGATGAAAAAAGGAGGAAGTAACCGTGAATATTTGGCACTAATCCGCCTTATGTCCCATTGGGAAAGAAGTATTCAGATTGAATTTGTGGCAAAGTGTGCTAGATAATCTTACCAGAGGTAAACAGCAGGCCTGAATAACATTCCGGCATAATTAGGAGAAGAAAGGCATAAGTGAGGAGTGGCCAGGGCCTGGCAAGTGTTAATACTGAGCGTGACTGAGCAGTAAACGATACGTAAAAACATAAAAATGTATGTAAAAACGTACAAGAATTGGGAACAATAAAGAAATAAATTTTAGGACAACAACCATCTGTTCCTACCTTAATTATTTTTTGCAGAGAAATCTGGACAAGCTGAGTTAAGACTCAGCTAAAAACTCGGAGTAACCGGAGGTTCCCTGTAGTTTATAAGGGGGAGAAATTTGCTTGGACTCTTCGACTTATGATTACCTAATACCTTTTAGATTATGGCAATTTCTTTTTTTAAGTAAAGAGTAAAATTTTTTGCCTGTCAAAGCCAAAAAGTGATCTTTAGCGAGGGCATAATTATTGGAAAAGAGTACGCAATTCTTTAAGCCAGTTAAATTTTGTTTAAATTAGAGTTATAAATAGATTTTTTTCAATAATTTATCAGCAAAATGTTCATTTCTGTTCAGAAAGAAAAGGCCAGTAGAACCTTATCAAGGCCATACACCTTACGACCACTTGTACAACTTGGGGATATTATGAAGTATGCGACCTCACTGTTTCAAATTGTATCTTATACGAAAGCTCTAAAAGCTTTTTTCGCATGATGTGTACTTCGGGACAATATTATACCATTTTATGACTTATTTGCGTAGCGACCACAAGTCAAAAAATATTGTGTTTGTGTTCTATACGTTGAAAGTAATTTGAGCAATATGTGCCTAAACTATGGAATTGCAGTTAAACGAGATTGTAAAGGAAGTTGTATTGTATGTGGACAGACTGCCCAACTTGTTTAGAAACCCTATTTTACAAAGAAGATTACAAAGTATTTGAAATCGTTGTATGAAATCGTGTCTAGGTTGCGCGAAATATCGTAAGTTTTAAATATTTGCAAGTTGTACAACTCGGCTACAACGTGTGTGTACATGACGAACAACATTATTCCATTTTAAGCTTTATTTTCGTGGTGACCACAAAGAAAAAAATATTGTATAAGAGTTTTATAATTCGAAGAACAGTTGGAAGGCTCAGGCGAAATGCGGAACCAGGGAATTGTAACAATGAAAATTAAAAAATAAAAATATTTGCAATTGTATCATTTGATATCTTTACAAAAAGCCCAAATACATTATCAAACAAGTTGTACCAAGGGGTCGTAAGGTGTACGACTTGAATTAAGGCCATATTTAGAGCCATAAACATATCGCTCCTTTAATGCAACATGGAAGTATTTCAACAACAATGGACTTGGCAAAATGCTCTTAAAGTTTTCAGCCTTTTGCTATAACGTCTGAGTTTTGGTACAAATATGATTTTTATACATGTAAAAAGGATATTGAGGAAGAGGTTTTTTTGGGCAATTTAAAATTCTTTAATTATTGAGATATGACTATATTGCATTAAAGAACAGCTTAGTTTTAAGACCATAACTATAGTTTTTGGGATGAGTTTAGTTTAGCTTTAGATATGACTATGATTGTTTCCTACATATAAAATGGACATTGGGAAATACTTTTTCATCAATAATTAAAAACTGTTAATTTTTGAGATATGTTGTTGTTACATTAAAGCAGCGATATTTGTATATTTTTTATGCTACAGGAATAGAATATACTTCCTTTGGTTTCATAACTACATTTTCGGATAAATTTATTTTGAGTTCAAACTTTAGCCTTGAGCCTTTTAAAATTGATACTCAACTTTAATTGGCATTTTCCCTGTGGTTTTTTCAATTGTTTATTTAATAAAAATTATATCCATTTACTCGTATGTGTTTGTATTTTATAAATTTGTTTACTTAGTCATACATGCAATCACTAACAAGTAATAAATTGTTATAATTTAAATAAAAGCAAAATACTTTTTTTTTTAATGAATTAAACAACATTTACACATTTTCAATTGTAGATGCAAAATAAAGTGGTACGAGTAATTTTTCATGTGTTGGTTTTTGGACGAAAAATTCAAATGTGTTGTGATAAATTGTAAATAAATTATTAATACATGAGTTAATTAAATAAACATTTGATGAATTTATAATTTGAATTGTAATTATTTAAATGTAATTTAATAAAACTGGCAAACACGAAAAAAAGATTTTTTAATCATACGAATAAAAATAGACTCTTAATTTGCAAACCGCCAAAGGATATGGCAATATCCTTTTCAGAAAAAATGTTTTGGCTTAACTAAGCAGCAGAGAATATCAAATTTTCCAAAAGTCATCAAATATAGTCCATGATTTCTATACGAATCTTTCTTGAAGTCACAGCAAGGATATGCGCACCTCCTATATATCCTTTTTTGAAAACTTATACTTTAATCTAAATTAAACAACAGAGAGCAGTAAAAACTAAAAAAGTAAAGCTGATAATTTGTGTGCGCAATTTTTTGGAAATCGGAGTCAGGATATGAGTACGTACCATAAATCCTTTTTTGAAAACTTCTGATTCATTCAAAGAACAGAGTGTAGGAAAATTTTTTCAAAACTCGCAAAATATAGGTGACAGTTTGTGTACTAATTTTTTTTTTGGAAAATCAGAGTCAGTATATGAGAATTTCCTGTATATCCTTTTTTGAAAACGTATGCGTTAAACTAATCTAAACAACAGAGAGCAGCAAAAACTTTTTCGGAATTTATAAAATATAGTCGATAGTTTGTGTAAAATATTTTTTTTTTGAAATTGCAGCAAGAACATGGACAAAAGCAAAAGCAAGTCGCTTAACATTGGGTTATTATTATTCTAATATATCTTTTTTCCACAAATAAACAAAGTATTCTGAAATAATAAAACAAAATTTTTAATGTTCATCTCGATAAGGATGTGTGTACGTTCCATATATTCCTGTTTAAAGGGTAATTCAATGCTTTTTCTATAAATATTCATTCCTTTTTTATATGTTCCTTCTACTCCTAGAGGGAGCATAGTTCTCATACAAAGCCTATCCATCTTTACACGGGTTGTTGTTGCAGTTATTTTCGCGTTGTTATTATTTGCTTTTTGCCTTGTATCAGTTTCGGTAATTGGTTCTTGTTCCACCTAAGTAGATGATTGGTCTGCTGTAGTGTCGCTAGTATTTGATTCTTATCTTTCTTTTTTTTCCCAGAAGGTGGTGGCTCTGTCTGACTTTTGTTTTTAATGATATTATCCTCTTTTCCAGGGAGAGGGGGCGGTCAGGGAGCTCATTGGATGGATTTTTAGGAGGGGGTTGAAGCCACTTCATTTGTAAAACTTGAAAAACCATGAAGAACAAATGTTTTCCTCTGCCAGGGAACGAACCTGGAGTACTCGATTTTGTAGGCAAATCTATTCATTCCTTAATCTTATTCAAATATCAAAATTAGATACATAAAAAATTTATAAAAAATATTGGTTCTTAGGGTTCGAAAAACACAAAGACAATAAATCCCTTTGCAAGAGATATGTTGGTTCTGTTTTTCTACAGTTTAAGAGCAAGTGTTTAAAAAGAAAAACTGCAGTAATCCAAAAAATGCACCATACATACTCTTATTATATAAGTTTTTATTCCATCTCTGCCCCTACAAAAACTAATTTCTCAAAGCCTCTATCATAATAAAGTTTTTCAATGAGCTTTAACATCGTTTTGCGCTTATTAAACGCGCAACTTTTCTTAAAGTAACACGAAGGATTGACATTAAAATATTTGCGATTACTGTCCCAAACTATGAAGAAATTCAAGAGATAAAATTTCGCTTAATATCCTTTTTTCTTTGCTAAAACAAGCTTTTTAAAAAAATTTATAGACATAAATACAAAATCCATTTTTTAATGGAATTTTGAAAAATATTTTGGGGACAGATATAAGTATTTATTAATTTCTTCGGCCTTAAGGTATATTTTTTTATTTTTCTTCAGGCACTTCTGTTCTGTTCTGAATAAAAATAAAAATATATTTTTGGGACAGAGACAAAAAAATTATGGCTCTATGTCCTGAATAAAAATAAAAATATATTTTTGGGACAGAGACAAAAAAAATTATGGCTTGATATAAAGTCCAATGTAATCAATTGTTAAGAGAAAAAAAGAATTGGAGAATTTCCTCTAAAGAAAAAACACAATTTTCAGCAACATTTTCAGTAAAATATAAATTTCAGAACTTTTTAGTGACGGTGAAATGAGTTGTAGTGATAACAGAAATATTTTATCAATTTTCACCGCATCTTATTCTCAAATTCGTGGCAGAAATTTACCAAAAAGTCTTAAAGCAAAATTTAATAAATAAATTATAATTTTAACTTCATTATAAATGTAATGAAAATATAATATTTGATATTAAGGATATAAGTCGGACATGTCCTTGAAGTGAAATTTTTCACAGTTGTGGCTGAGAGGGAATTTTAAAAATTATGAAGGTCGCATGTCCTTGCACGGAATGAACTGAAATTTACAGTAGAGCTTAAGACAGTACTTAGTTTTCGAACAACATATAAAAAACTAAAATGTAGTTTTTGAAATTAAGGATATTTGGTAGGCATGCATGTCCCTGCAAAGAGCAATTAAAGGACCAATTGCAATTTTAGTTAAATACTATTGATACATGTATTGAAAACTTTATATTTGAATTTCAGAATACACGTGCGAATTGTGCATATCCTTGCACAGGATAAACTAAGTAGATGATCTATAAGAGTTAAAGTTAACATTTAAGAAAAATTTCGCAATTTCTACTTTGTTTTTACTATAATTCTAACTGAAACTCTCTTCACAAATTTAATGAATATTTGATCTTTGAATTTAAGGACACATGTAGAAGGTAGGCATGCCCTTGCACAGGATAATGTTAAGTTTGAGTTTTATAAAAAGGTAAAAGTTAATCAGTAAGAAACATTTAAAGATTTACACATTGTTTTTACTATAAATGTAGAATTGTAAAACTAAATTTCTAATATTAAGGATTTATTATTGAATATACATTGTCCAAATTTCGTATAACCTTGCACGTAAATGCGACTCAAATTTCATTATTGATATTAAGGATATTTAAGAGATGGACATGTCCTTGCACCGAATAAAATGAGAGCTAAAAGTCACATATTAAGAAACATTTGCAAATTTTTGCCTTCTCCGCATTGTAATTGTGCAGTAATTAAATTTCTCTAATTAAGGATATATGGACAGTGTGCATGTCCTTCTAACATTTAAATTAAACCTAAATTTTTTCTAAATTTAGAAATCATGTTCCAGTGCATTTGTAGTCTAATCTAAGACAAAGAGATGTCTAAGCTACTCTACAATGCGCTTGACAATAAATGGACGAGGCACGGTGGCCTCTGTCAAATCTGTAAGCAGCCACTGACGCGAAATCATCTTGTTGCGTGTTCCATACTTAATTGTCCGAATTAAGCACTATCAAGTGGAATTCCTAGCAAGATATTTAAAAATAAATTTTCATTTATATATTCTTTGTTGCTTTTTTTTGTTAACAATTAAAAAAAATCCTTGGAATTTCTTAAGCCTCAACCACTCATTTGATTTCTTTAGAAAAAACTCTTGTTATTATTTTTTTTATCAAATAAATGCCTTATTATCAGACATTAAATTGAAATAATAAAAAAAGCTTGATCACTTTGTAGTTAAATGGAAAATAAATGCCAGAAGGAAAATGTTTCTGTTTAAGAATTTAATCTTATTTTTCTGTGTAATTCTTAACAAAAACTTATAATTTTGCTTAAAATCTTAATCCTGTTTTTGTACGAGTTTTAAAAAATATATTTTCAGTATAAAATAATAAAGTATAATATAATCAAATAATCATTTTATTGAATAATAAGAAACAAAGACAAAGAAATACATGCTTATTCGTATATACACATGCACTCACGTCTGTACACGCTTATGCACGTGTGATTAAAAATAGATCCTGTTGCTGTTCTGTTTCTTATTGGAAAGCAAAGCCGATTGTTTTAATAGTGTTGGTGATGATCGGGAAATTAAAAGAAGCTTATTTGTTTTTTCAATGACGGGGGGGAAAGGGTACCCCCACATAAAGTAATTTTAATTATCCTGTATCTGGATGACTCCCCAAGTTGCATGCACACTACTATGAGAATGAGGTGTTTATCCGTCCTAAGAATGACGATATCGGAGGCGGAAGTGGGGTACCACGCAGACAAGGTAATTTTTAAATATTTTATATTTTGAAAACTACAATAATACAACCCTAGTGTATATTCGCACAAGAGTGCAAAGGTGTAGGAGGGGTAGACGGGTACCGCCATGCAAAGCAATTAATTAATATTCAATATTTGGCCAGCAACAATAGTAGGATCCTCCTTAATAATGTGGGTTGCTCTTGAAATAATGTGCTTTTTCTATATATAACCCTGGAGCTATAGGAGAAAGACGGTACCCTCAAACAAAGTATATAATATATTACTTATTCTAAAGAGGTCTTTCATTGAGCTCTTCCCATCCTTAAATTTAAATAAAACAAAGTGTATGTATGTCTTTATGTATGGAGTATAACATCGTGCAAATGTTCCGCCTGGCTTTGCTGGATGGCGCTGACCCGAAGCATCTAATATTCCGCGACTCTAACGCATCAGTTGGACTGAATTTAGTCGTTGGCATGGGTTATGTTGGCTTTGAGTATCAGAGTAGCTTGTGGCTACTTTGAACAAGGGGGTAAAATCGCCCCATCTCGGTGATCAGTTCACATCACCTCCACGCGAGATGACGATACCTTCAAATTGCTCGTGCATTGTCTCCAGTGTGTAAGGAGCTGTATGGCACCTAGCACTGTCCTGTTGAAACCACATTTTGTTGGTGTCCATATCATCCAATTCAGGCCAAAAGAAGTTTATAATTATCAGCCTATAGCGCTTCCCGTTGATTGTGATGGCCCTACCAACATCGTTTTCAAAGAAATATGAACCGATGACGCCGCCAGCTCCAAATCCACAACAAACAGTGACTTTTTCGAGATACATTAGAGGCTTTTGAATTTCGTAAGGAGTAGTATCGTCCCGAATTCGCCAAAAATGTTATTGACGTATCCATTCATTCAGAAATCGAGGACGATTATGGCGGCCTTAAAATGGGCCAGGCGCATGGAACGTTGCCCGAACAGAATACCCCTTTTGATACAACAATTTTACCATTTGTATGTGTTGTTGCACGCTGTATCCGCCCCATGGAATAAATGACAGCTCATTTTACTGATGAACCCTTAAAAAAATATGGGCGCTATCAACTGTCAAAGTCTAAAAGCCTGCATTGGAAGACCCACTATATCTGCATAAAAATGGAGCTGGGCCTCAAAATTCGGACTTTGGCAGAAAATTGGCATGAGATGATCAGACAGAAGGAACCCATTTATTTTAGTTTTTTCTGGAGAACTACAATATTGAGAGAAATAATCGTTCGTAGTGGAAAACCACTTTCATTCATTTAATTTAATGATGATGAAAGTAGCGAGGCACACCCACCATGCGTAACTAATGTGAACACAAAACAAACACTTTCTTGTATTGGAAATAGTCAACTGCAACTGAGTTCTTATAACTGGCGTATTTTCTTTAAGATAAAAGCAATAAAATAAAACACAATAATATATTTGAAGCACGTTTATTGTCTTTTGTCTAGAAAGATAAGCATTTGTTTCTTTTAGATACTGAAAGATTTATACATATAGAAAATTTCTTAAGAAACTTTTTTTCTACAATAAAAATTAATTGTGTAGAGAGATAGAAATAAATACTGTTAAGGAAACGACTTAGAGATGATTTATATTAAACAAGGATTTAAATAAGAAAATTTTGTTAGAATGTTATAGAAATTATAGTCGTAAACTTATTTGTTTGACTAAGTCTATAAAGAGATTTCGCAATGAAGGTAACCCAGTAAAAAACGACCTTCCAAGGAGTTCGTTAAAAAGTTGATATTGGTATACGGAAGCAGAGCATACTGGGATGATATTCAATGATTTTAACGTAGGCTTGTCATTTCAGGATATTCCCTCTTTTGATTCATGTTCAACGATTTGGAAGTTGTCTTTATTATATGGAGAAGAGGAAATATTTGTGGCCTTTTTTTGCAAAAGAACTTACTTTACTTTAAATTGGAATGGTTTGCTTTCCACGTGTGTAAGATGTACAAATTCGCCAGTATTTTCGATTTCTTTTTCCTTATGTTAAAGTAATTTTATCCTTATTATTTTAAGAAAAATAACGAATTGTGTTTTCTATAAAAAGGAAATATCTTAAATTCGATTTTTTTTTTAATTTACAGAATTAGTTTTGATTTTAAATAAAAATTCTATTAATTGGATCCTAGGAAGTTGGAAAAACTGTACTAGTGGATGCTTTGAAAATGTCACTCCTTGAAAAAAATTTCTAATTGTTTTCAGTGATAGATTCCCCATATTTTTATAATGGATATGATATCTAGACTCCGGACTTGAAGCAATTTTCGCAATATTCAAAAACTTTTCGGTTTTTTGGTGTTCTATAATTATATTTTTGTTACAAATAGTGAACTAAATTGCCCATAGTAGCAACGCCTCTCATCTTATACGATTTTAAAATTGAATTATGGTTTTCATAAAATTTGAAATAAATAAATAAGTCGATCTCCCCCTGCTTTGTAAGCCGAGTACGGGTATATAAAACCTTTTTAAATGAATTTTCATATATTGGTGACCTCCAAGCTTTTTTTTTTTGCATAATTTTAACCGAAACTGATCGATATAAGTCGTATGTCGTTTAAAATTTTTCTTGATAATTGTTAAAAAAGCACTTTAAAATACAATGTGTCTTTAATTACGTTTATCAATATTATCAAAATTTGTATTTTTATAATCATACATACATGTTTACATATGTATAATATGTGTACATATTCATATACATACATGCCTATAAGTTTTTCGCTTTTTCATTGATTTTCTTCAAATATTATTACAAGCACATTTTCCGTGACATTTTAATTACAATATCTGTTTAGAAAGCCATACAAATAAGATGAACCGATACAGTAACAATTAATACAAATGAAACCTACTAAATTAATCTTCATAAAGAGTGGGACATTACCAACAATACAAACAAAGAAACTCCCTTAAAACCTAGTAATTAATTTGTATGACTGGCAAAACAAAATAATTTCATACGTAAACAATTGGTTAACACATACAAACACACACACACACACGCACATACACACAAACTTCATAAATACTCCACTTTTTTGTTAAGCGCAACACACACCGAACTAATATGAAGTAAGTGGTAAATATCAATAAGAATACGGTTTGTTTGTTTAACTTTTTACTCCAAAAACACGAGGGCGGTACCAAAATTAGCCAAGTTACAATGCACAACAAAACACAACTCTATAAACTTTTCCCATCCATTTTCAAAAGCTTCGTACCCCATTTATAGTGAGAACTGCATAGTTCCTGAATATAGACATCAACCATAGACTCCACCATTTCATTGTTGGCAATTCTTTTATCACCGAACCCTTTTTTCCAGTTTGGAAATAGAAAATATTCCGAGGAAGCTAAATATGACACGATGAAGCCCTTCAAACTTGAATTCAGTGATTTTGGTCAACGCAATAGAGGATGAATGAACTGAAAGAATCTCTTGATGAAGAAACACTTTCTTTTTCACCAAATGCGGCGGCCTTTTTTAGCTCAATTTTAACACTTAAACGCTTTAATATGTTAGAATGATAAACGCCGTTGATTGTATTTCCTTATTAAAGATAATCAAGATGCCTGCTTGTTCCGCCCCCTTTGGACACGATTCTTTATTTCAGTCTAATGCTTCAACTGCTCCTTCATCCACAGACATGTACCACGTCTCATCCATTGTTACGAATCCATGCAAAGAATCGTCTTTATTATTGAAATTGATTTTCGTTCTAATAGTGAGCAAACGCAGCACTCATCTGGAGCACAGCCTTCTCATCTTCAAACTTTCGTTCAATATGCGATGTATACTACTTTTTAAAGTGTCCATCATTTCAGATAGCAAACGCATCTTCAGCAGACGATCATTCAATACCATTTTGTGGATTTTCTTTACCGTTCCTGGTATGGACACCGCAATCCGTCGACCACTACGGTGTTCATCTTGGCAGATCTTACGACATCGTTTAACACCCAGCCACCCAATATTTTATAGTCGTAAACGAAGAAGTAGGCTCCCCCAGACTAAAAACTAGCTCGTCTTTAATGTTGGTTGGACTGAGACCTTTCAAATGAAAGTATTGAATTGCCTCAAGGTAAAGAATTTTTTCCATGTTCAGGAATTCACCGAGATGATTTAGTTTGGATGTTTCCAAAAATTTATTAAACAAGGTGGCGCCTTAAAATTTAAAATGTAATAACGTTGCCACTTTTAATCAAAAATTTTTCTTTCTTCCAATCAGTGTCGCCATCTATACGTCTGGTTGGCTAATTATGGGATTGCTCTCGTACAACACGCCTGATATTTCCAGTTTAAAAAATTGAAGGTTGTTCTGAAGGAATGACATTTTCGTTGCTTCCAAAGGTTCCGTTAGTGCATTCTTTCGACTTCCTAGAAATCAATTCACAAAACTTTAATTTGAAATAGGAATTACTCCTACAAATTTTATGAAAATCCTTTTGAAAATACTTCCTATTTTTAAAAACAACTAATTTTTTTTCCTTTAAATCGACATAAAAACATTATTTTACTTAAAAAAATTATGATGACATTAATTTCACATAAGAAACAAGAAATCGCGACTACTGGCTAATTTGTTCCCCTTACAAATGGAAAACTTATCGCCAGTGACAAATAAATGATTCTAATTTAATATAAAATTAGTTTCGATGGAAAAAGTCACTTTTCTCCACATAATGAAGACAGCTTCGAAATCGGTGTAGAGAAACCGAAAAAGAGAACACTCTGCTATTTCAGCAACCTAATCACAACATTTTCATGACTTCTTTGGAAGGTCTTTTTTCCTGCCTAGTGAAAACAAATGAAAATCATTCGATATCAAAATTTGGCGTTATCGCTTTCACATTACTTTTTTAGCTTTTCAAAGAAGTGGCCGAAACAAGCAAATAACACTTTCGTATACATTTTGCTCATTTACTGCAAAAGCGTTATAACGCAATAAATTAAATGTTTGGGTTACAAATGAACAATTATAAGCCATATCCTTATTTATATGTGGCACAACTTTCATACAAATATCTCGCATAATTTGTATGTAATTTGTATCTATAAAACTATTTTTTTGAGTTATGACGTTATTGAAGTCAATGAGCGATATGTACATGTGATTGCGTCTTACTGGCCATCAATATATATGATTATTGAATATAACATATTGCACATATGAATTCGGCTCATCGAGACCGCTTAGATTAATATTTCGCTCAAGTACTGCCATCGTTGCCCAAACATATGTTCTATTAATCATGTTCACCACTTAGAAAATAACTCACAAATACAAAGGCAAATCACACTTACGAAAAAATGAAACAGCAGCCATACAAAAAATGATTGATATGTCTGAACATGAACATCAACACGTATTCGCCAACATGCTACACCATGATCATATTAATATTGTTACTCTGTCGACGTTATATTCATGCCATATCCGAGTCGATTGCCCCTGAAGACGGTACAAATGACACATGAAATACAAATGACAAATTCCAAGTAAAATTAAAATTAAGGGAACAACAAAACTTGACATGACTATATTTCTAGTAGACTAAAATAAAGTTTCTAGCAGCGTTTCCGAAAGAAAAAAATGGGCCAATGATAACACCACTCCAAAATATACACCAAACTGTCACTCTCTATGAATGCATTGTTCTCTGGACAAAATTGTCAGTCTCTGTGTATGCATTAGCCTCTGGACAATGACTTGTGGGTTTTCTAATCCCCAGGTGCGGCAATTTTTGTTTTGTCTTGTGAGAAAAGATGTTTTTCATCCAAATTTATTGTCTGCTTCTGTAAAGCCCAAACTGAGAAGCTGTAATAAAGTGGATGGTCGTTTGCCTTTAATTGCAATTGAGTCAAATGGACCTTCGAATTGAATAATCCGAGGTCTTTGTGCGAAATTCCCCTCATGCCGCTGTATAAAATGCCATTTTGTTGTAATCAATGGCGAGTCGACGTCCTAGGACTGAGTTGCTCACTTTCGACCGCAGCAGGCAAATTCTCGTCAGTACGCACTATATGATGACGGGAAACATGAGTACGTCCAGCACAAATGCAAAGTTTAGGCAACACTGCTCTAACGTTGGAAATAAGTTTCCACAACGTTGTTGAAATTTGAAGTGATATGACACTGACCATCAGTCAGTACAAAAAAATTATCAATATCGAAATAACATTTGTTTTATAGATATACTTGTATTTACATCACCCGTTACAAATGTTCACATTCTATTTGCTGAAATTTATTAAAAATGATTTCCATGATTCTTTAGTGCCAAAGTAAATTTAGGTTCTCATGCTTCCCTTCTCATTCTCCTCCTCGCCGTCTGGTTTCTTTTGTTTGTTTGTTTGTGGAAGTATAGAAAAGGATAATGCAGAGCGAAATGATTGTTAAATATGTATTTGTTTGTGTAGTTGTTAAACAAATAACGTATATTATCTTTAAGTAAGTAATTGTGTATATAAGACTATTATTGTTTGTAGTTGTGTATGAGTAAGAATACATGTCTGTGTAATTTATAATGGTTACCACTGGTTACTTGCTGCATGTAAATTAGAAGTAAATTTTCAATTTACTTTAATATCTATATTTATATGTATGTATGTGTTTCAAACGCACAGTGGTGAACAATAGTTCGTTAAAGTTTTTTTATTAAGCCCGGGTTCGAAAACGGTCCGACGCCATTCAAGAATGAAAATTATTTATTTTAGTATTTATTACGATAATGAATAAAATTGAATTTCAAGCTAAAGAGCAAAGCATAGTATGTAACGTTGAACTTTAACTTTAAAACAAAATTAAGCTCTTCCATTTGTTGTTAAGCAAACTGATGCACAGTGCTTCACTATTCCCACATAGTGAATCCTGAATATTAGAGAAGTTATCCTGTCAAAAATTTAAAGTTTGGTAAAAATTGCTGAAAGGACATGTTCACCTCCTTGTATCCTTAATTTTAATACGTTAGCAAAGTTTTGGATTCTACTTGGAATGAAGCGAAAATCGATTGAAAATATTTGTAACGCTTAATATCAGAAATTATAGTTTTAGCTGCACATGGTCGCATGTAAAATAAAAATATTTTCAAAATTATGTTTGCTAGCTGTGTGGTAAAATTTGTTTTATTTGCTGTCAGGACATGCATACCTCCAATATATGCTTCATTTAAAAAAATCTATTTTCGCTGCACATACAATCCAAATTGAAAATAAATGGGTAAATATTTGTAATTAATTGCTCTAGGATAAATTTCGAAACATTCGCTAAAAGGACATGCTTACCTTCCATATATCCTTTATTTAAAAATATTTATTTTTACCGCATTCATGGTAAAAAAAAAATATAATGCAAATCTGTTAATGGTTCAAAATTATATTTTCTAGCCTTGAAATAAATTTTGTTTAATTTTTCCCAAATTTATTCTTCATTTAAAAAAGTCTACTTTCGCTGCACTTGTAATCTAAATGCAAAAAAAATTGGTAAATATTTGCAAAGTTGTAATTAACAGCTCTGGGTTAAATTTTGAATTAGTCGCTGAAAGGACATGAGTACCTCCCATACATCCTTTTTCTGAGAAATGTTTGCTTAACTTATAATAATCTATAATAAATTTTGTTTTAATTGCCATCGAGAAGTGCATACCTCCCATATATCCTTTGTTTAAGGAAAATATATTTTTGCTGCATTTATAATAAGAATTGCAATTATATTTTATAACATTGTGATAAGCTTTAGGTCTTTCCTAAAAGGACGAGTGTGCCTTTAATATACCCTTTATTAAAAAAAAGTCAATTCTTGCTGCATTTGTATTCAAAATGCAGAACGAATTGTTAAATATATTTAAATTGTATTATGCTCTTATATGGACACGGACATGCCTACCTCATAAATACTCTTATACTCAGTTTAATATGTTTATTGGACTTATAGCCGGAATACAGCGAAAATTAAAGAACGCTTCTAAAGCTATTCTTGCATAGACATGACTGAGATTTCAATTTTGAAAATTTTGCTCTTTAAAATGACGACATGACGGAGGTGATAAGCTCGTTGATAAAACTCTCTAATTCGAGACGTACCCGTGAATAATTATATGATATAAGGATATTAGGGGAATGATAACATTTCCAACATTTTCAAATAATTTTCTTTCGCAAATTCGTGGTTAATCAACCAAAAAAAAAGAACATCTGCGCTAAAATCATTAGAAATTCTCTGAATTTGTCCTACTTTCGGATCGCAGCTTCTGGTTCTTTTTTACAAGGATATTGGTTCGCCAGGGTATTGAGTATTTTCCTTGAATTAAATACTATTTTTTTCTGCTGTCAATAATTTTCATTTTAAATTATTTTCCATGATGTTTTATTTCAAAGAAATAATCCTAAATAATCATTTATCTATTGGCTTTTTGGGTTGCAAAATGGGGACAAATTTAAATCTTGCGGCATCCTTTATGGAAGCGATTTATACATAAATTTCCAAATAGTTTGTAAACTATTCACTGCTGTTTGCCATGACTTGATGATAAAACGATTGCATTACCCAAAGGATAAAAGGATGCCTGATATACACACACAACCTCTAATAGGAATGATATAGAAACTATTTGTACTACGAATAAGAATTTCAAAATCACTTTAAGACTTTGGTTGAAATATTAAATTTAAACTAAACGTTGCTCTGGCATCCTAAATTTGAATTTAGAAAAACTTATCGCCTAAAATTAAAATAAATTTTACATAAAATATAAAAAGACCGAATTCCAGAAGGCGCAAGGACACAAAAAAGACTGCGCCAATAACATATGGAATGGAAATGACTCGTTTGATAGCATGTTGTCCTTTAAATGTTTTATACAAATAAACATTATTAAACGTTCTTGGCCATGTTTTAAGCGTATTTGTCTTTATTTCGTTTATTTCTTTATAAAAAATATTAAAATCGTTCACATTTAGATCTTTTCTCGCTATTACGAGTATGTAAATATATTTATGAATACATAGAATAGGGATCAGAAACCAAAAATGTATTTAAAATTTAAATAAGGTAAACGGGATTTTAAATGAATCCTTTTTTAAGTGGAACTAAAATTAAAAAAAAAACTTTTTTCTAAAAGGATTGAACACTTCCATGTTCTTTTCTAATGTTTGTCTAGACTTTTATAAAAAGTTTTCAGACTATTTTAGGTACATTCAATTGTAGAAAAAAATAATAAAAGTCGGAGGATCTCTGCAGGTTCAAAATAATGCAAATATTAAAGGGTGGTCCAACCATAATGCACGACGTTAATTGTGAGTCACACCTTAACGTCAAGTTTTTTGCCCAACTTAATTTGATAATTATTTGTCGAACAATGGAGAGGTACACAGTTGGGCAGCGCGTTGAGGTTGTTGAAGCCTTTTACGAAAATGGGCGTTCAAATAAAAATGCATTTCGTGCACTTAATGGTTTTTTTTCCTCAGCGTTCGAGAGAATTGTGCGCAAATTTCAGCAAACCGGACCTTTAGGAAACGTGAAAGCATCTCTGCATGCTAGTCCAGTTCGTTCTCCGAAAAATATTGCTGTTGTACGCGAGCGTCTGGCAAACAGCCGCCAACCTCGTCTCTTCGTCGTGTCCAACAATTGAACATGTCACGAACGCTACTGATGTGAATTTTGAATAAAGATTTAAATTTACACGCTTAGAAGGTTCAATTGACTCAAGACCTGAAGCCTAATGACCATTTAAAGCATCGTCAATACTCCGAATGTTTGGTTGCACAGACAGAAGTGAATGGTGACTTTACAAAGAGAATCATCTTTAGGGACGAGACACACTTTTATCTAAGTGGATTCGTTAACAAGCAGAATTGCCGCATTTGCTCAAATGAGAGCCCATGAGTAATTTTTGAAAAGCCGATGCATCCACAAAGAGTCGCTGTGTGGCTTCTTCGGAAATGAGGTCGGCCAAGCAGTTACCGTGAATAGTGTTCGCTACCGCGAGATGATAACGGACTTCTTTTGGCCACAATTTGAGGATATGGATCTGGACGATATGATGTTCCAATAGGATGGTGCCAACGAAACAATGGCTCTTTTGCGCGAGAAATTCAATGCCTGTTTTATTTCAATTCGTGGCCATGATAATTGGCCGCCACTATCATTTGATTAGACACCGTTGAACTTTTTCCTTTGGGGATATTTAAAAGAAAAAGTGTACGTCGATAACTAAAGAACAACTCAAGAGCTCAAGGATGAGATATTTGGGCACATTAACGACATTGAATCTCAATTATGTCTTAGAGTCATTGCAAATATGGACCAGCGCATTGAGGTATGACACTGAAGCGGTGGCGAGTATTTTGTTTCACACATAGTTGTCATGGATCCTTCTATCATAATAAAAATATTCAGACAATTCTCTGGAAACTTTTTGTTTTATTTACAATAAACATCGCGCGTTTTGGTTAAACAAACCTTCCCCGAGGTTGGAGTCTTACAGTGAAATCCTTAGGAGTTAAAGCTGGGTTGAGTTTTCAGAAATTTAAATATTTTCAAAATCTGAAAAGCTTCTGTTTGTTACATTTCAAAAACATTCGGGTCTAATTTCGGAAATCAAGTGGCCAAGTAAAATTTAAAATAATTAAATTTTTATGATCTTTTTTTTCCAAAATTGTTTTCTTTCATTAAGCCCTCCATAATTTTAAATTTAAATAAATCAAAGTGTATGTGCGATATCATTAAACTTGTCAATTTATTTAAAAGGCCTGAGAAATAATATTACACAAATGTCCGCCGAGACTTCGCTGGGTGGCACGTATTTGATATGTTTTTCATGACTCTAGTGGATTAATTAGGTTGATTATGACCGCTGACATGAGTTGTCATGATGTATGTGGCTTATTGGAGTCAGCCTGCGATTGAAGAAAAAAACCTACAAGAAAAAGTTTAATGGGGTCCAGTCGCACGATCTCGGCAACAAAATCCTTCCACCTACACGTGAGATGAAGCCATAAAATAACACGTGAAGAGTGTCCAATGGGAAATGAATTTTGTTGAAAACACATGTCAGACCAAAAAAAATTTTTGGTAATCATCGTCCTATATCTTTTGCCGTTGTGGGGGATGGCCTGGCGAACGTCGTTCTCAAAGAAATATGGACATAAATCATTATATTTAGTAGCGTCCCAAATCCGATAACTTTGCTTGTTGATGTATTCTATTATTTGTTTTATATTATTTAATTTCGTTTCATTTTATTTTATTTTATGTATTTAATTTTACTTTATATTTTTTTCATTTAATTGTATTAAATTTTATTTTATTTTAATGAATTGTATTTTATTTAATTTTATTTCACTTTGTTAAATTTTATGTTATTTCATATAATTTAATTTAATTTATTTTATTTTTATTTTACTTTATTTATTTTATTTTATTTGTTTGTGTTTTTTTATTTTATTTCGTTTTATATTATTTTATATCATTTTATTTCATTTCGTTTATTTCTATTTTATTCAATTGCATTGAATTTTATGTTATAATATTTTTTCATTTCATTGTATTAAATTTTATTTTACTGAATCGAATTTTATTTAATTTTTGTGTACTTTTTTAAAATTTATTTTTTTTAATTTCGTGTTATTACACATAATTAAATTTAATTAATTTATTCTTATTTTACTTTGTTTTTTATTTAGTTTTTTTTGTGTTAAATATTTTATTTCATTTTGTTTTATAGTATTTTATCTCATTTAATTTTGTTTCACTTAATTTTATTTAATTTAATTTTATCTTATTTTATTAATTATTCATTTAGTTTTATAATTTTTTTTTATTTAGTTGAATTGTATTTAAATTTTATTTTGTTTCATGTTCTTTTTTATTTTAAATAAATTTACTTTATTTTTTCATTTAATTTACTTTATTACTTTAAAATTATATTAAATACAATTCAATAAAATAAAATTAAAAATTAAATTAAATAATTTGGCTTATAAAATACAATTGAACTAACTAGCCTATTTAAATTTAATAAAAAAATCACAAACAATAAAAATGTTCGAAAATAAAGAGAAATCTTAAACCTAAAATATAAATTAAATAAAATTAAATAAATATTTTATTTAATTTTAACTTTATTTTATTTGATTGAATTGTATTTAATGTAATTTTATTTTATTTTGTTCAATATAATTTAATTCAATTTAATTTTATTTAATTTTTTTAAATTTTAATTAATTCAATTTTCTTTTTTTTATTATATTTTATTTTAGTGTATTTTATTTTGAACTTGATAATTTAAGCAAATATATTTTCAAATCATTTTTTGTTAAGAAAGAAGAAGGATTGTCCATCAGAACGGAACAGTACTGTTTAAGATGCTCGCTACATCATCAACGCCAACATTCATGTCTTAATATTTAATTGCACTCGATTATCGATCAAAGTCAAACCTGCCACTTAATGCTTTATTAACTAATTAATTGGCCTTTCATTAAAAACACAATACAACGAATACATTTTTATGATGAGTGCCAAAAACAATTAAACATCGTATGGGAAAAAAATTCTTTAAAAAGTTTTCCATGTCATGGGTATGGCACACATGAGTCATGTGATCCTACCATAAATTCGTAATGACCCTAGCCTTCTATAGGCCAGGATGTCCGACAAGCGTGAGTGAAAATTTAGTCACTCTGCTACCTCTGTTGCTTTCCCATTTTCAATACATCCTAATCGAAATTTCCCAAAAAATTATAATCAGTTTTGGCTGTTAATTTTTATTTGTTTTGATTTTGCTTTGTGTTGTATTGTGGCTCTTTTCAATTATATTTAATGACACATTTCAAACACACTCACAATGTTAAATGAAAATGTATGAAGAGAAACACAAAATAACCAAATAAATTAATTAATAATTGCTTAAGTTTTGTTAATAGAAATTAAATGGTTGTTTGAATAATACGAGTAAAATGGGTTGTTTGGCAGACAATATCCACAATTAAAGATTATATGACAGCGAAACACGCGATGGAAATTGTTTGATGATATGAACTGACATTACACTTGATTATGTTTCTCTGTCCTATTAATATTTCTTATTTTCAAAAAGTATTTAATAGGTCAATTCAGTTGTTTCTTCGCTCGTTACCATCAACTTGCCAACAGCTCCTAGGGCATATATGAAGGGAACAAATCAAAGGGAAAAAGGAAATATTTCGAGGGAAAACGTATTTACACCACGGGTGAAAATTTGATGAAAATGGCCACCTATTCTTAATTATTTATTGAATACAGATTTAAATTATGCTTCAAACTATACGCCAAATTATTAAATTTCGCCGCGAACGTATGAGTGGTATTAAAAAATTACTCATACGCCATATAAAATTCCAGTAAAAAAGAACTTCGAAAAAGCCATGAAGATGTTGAGATTTTACAATCCGAAAATATTTTTAATTGGGATCATTTGCGATGATTTTAACATGGGCTTATCAATGCAGGATGATCGCTTTTTCGATTCCTAATCATAGATTTGGAAACTGTCTTCATTATGTTAAGAAAAGCAAACCTTTTATATTTATTTTTTTCAGAAAAGCAAATATTTTATATTAAACTGTGATTGGTTATTTAACACTGGAAATAAACTTCACATCTTCTTCACGATTTGTTTTTCTTTATAAAAGAAAAAGATTTTATCATTTATTCATTCAAGAAAATAATGTTTTCTTGTAGATTTTAATAAATTAAAATTTTTTCGGTTAGAGTTTCACAGATTTGTAGAAGTAGTTCATGTTTCTAATCATAATTTTCTTAATTGACTTCCTAGCAAGTTGGGAAAATGTACTATTGGATTAATGGAAGCACTGAAAATGTCGTTCCTTAAGAACGACTTCCATTCTTTGCCGTGGGACATTTAAAATTTAAACTGTGATATCTGACACGTCCCCAATAATTCCATCTTCTATCAGGCTACTTGACCTTTCAACTAATTTCTCCTTTTCTGTATGCATTATATATTTATACAACATAATGTCTTTATAATAGTTTTCCATGCCGTAAAGTTGACTGAATTTTTTCGTTACAGGAGAAAAAGTTTTTTTGATTGACTTTTGTGCTGAATTTATATGGGTGTATTTCTCCCCCATCCCACCACTCAGTAACTGTTTGCCCGTAATCCAATTTATTTTTTATTGTTGTTGTATTTTTAGCTTATATTGCATACAAATATTTGCCATATTGAAACCATGGCTGGCATTTATTCTGCAATTTATCCAGAGTTTGAATAAAGTGGGAAGAGGTGGAAGCGATGGTCTTCCGTAGTTTGTTTTTCTCTTGTTTTTTTTTCAAATTTATTTTCTTCTTTTTTTGTTGCATTGCTGCATTTATTCATGTGTCAAATTTACACATGTTCCAGTGAAAATGGTGAAGAAGCTACTTGCAGCCCCTTTTGAACTTTTATAAATGCACAGCTGCAGTATGTCAGCAAATAAATACAGTGCTTAACACAAATAAAGCATCAGTTAAATATTAATATTTCAAGGAATGCAAATAATCAGAAATCATTTGGTCGCAATCAAACATTGAGGAAGAAATTACTTGCACATTCCATGTTTTAAAATTTATAAAAATTAAAATGGCTGTAAGGGCCGCTATAGTTTGTGAAAAAGTCTAACGGGGTCAAATTGAACAATCTCGGTGACAAGTTTACATCACCAGTGTGTTAAATGACCATTTCCTCCAGCCGCTCGTGCAGAGACCACGTCATCCAATTAAGATCAAAAAAGTAGTTGGTAATAATTGACGTGTAATGTTCGCCGTTGGCGGAAATGGCCTGGCCAACGCCGTTTTCAAATAAATATGAACACCTAATGACATCAGCCCAACATCCACACCAAACAGTGACTTTTTCCTTATGCATTATATGCTCTTGGATCTCATGTCGATTAGTATCGTTGCAAGTTCATTAATGTTCCCATTTATATAGAAATGGATGAAGCAATTTGGGCGAAGGGCACGGAACATGTTTCGAACAGAACACCCATTTTGATAAAAACAATTTTACCATTTGCTCCCCTTTCCTTGTTGAACCTTCGTAGTGAACAGACGTGTTAGCGGAGTTTTTTTTCACATACTAAGCAAACAAAAATACAAACAAAAAAAAAAATATTCGTAATAAGTACTGATTCGTAATAAGTTCATACACACATATTTTGTGAAATTTGCTTTATTTGCATTAATAATTTTTCATATAATCTGAAACAAAAAAAACAAACAAAAAAACAACCGTAAACAAAGTGACTGAGGAATACTCTGCATGAGTACCTCAAAAACAAAAAATTGTGAAGTGAGTTCTAACGGCAGAAATGCCTACTTTACTGTGAGTTCTGAAGCTCTTAATGCAAACAATAAAAATAAAAAATCTGATGATAGTCTTTTTCTAACGGCAAAGCCAATTTTACGTGAGCGATCAAATTCGCTTACTCCGATGCCAAGTAGTGATTCTATAACATTACCGCTGCCTAGTACTTCTTTATTTAAATCAGCGCCATTATCCGCTCCGGGCTCGTGTTCATCACTTAGCCAAGTTATTAAAATAGACAATATTATTCAGAAACCAAAGGTGCCTGTCGGAATGGACCGATATATTACAGTGCTAAAGCGCGGGCGAAGCCCAAATTCTTCAAAGATCTCATCTGTTCCCAAGATATCCAGGGATATAGACACCGCCTCAGTTAACCGTCAAAACCGCTTTAAAATATTGCAGGATGACATTGACAAACCCGAAGCATCCCCAAAAAAAAACCTCCAAACCACCACCCATTTATTTGAGAGAAAAAAATTCAAACTCCCTCATCAAAAAACTAATCTCGGTCATTGGCGAAAAGGCATTTCACATTGTCCCAATTAAACGTGGTAATATTGATGAAACAAAGATCCAAATATACGAAGAAAAAGATTTCCGCAAAATGGTTAATGAATTCGAAAAAAACAAAACAAGTTTTTACACATTCCAGCTTAAAAGCGCTAAAGGCCTACAGATCGTACTGAAAGGCATAGATTCTTATGTTGTCCCTGCTGAAATAAAAGATGCTCTCACCCTCCAAGGATTCAAGGTAAAAAATGTATCCAACATAATAAACAGGGATAAGATACCCCAACCTCTTTTTCGTGTTGAACTGGAGCCTAACGACGTAATATTGAAGAAAAATGAGACCCATCCCATTTATAATTTGAAATATCTATTATACCGCAAAATCACAGTTGAAGAACCCCACAAGCGTTCAGGACCCGTACAGTGCCATAATTGTCAAGAATATGGCCATACCAAAACTTATTGTAAATTACCTACTGATTGTGTTGTATGCGGTGAATTACACAACACTGCTATTTGCAATAAGTCGAAAGACCAGAAGGAAAAGAAGTGCAGTAATTGTGGAGGTAATCACACTGCTAACTACAGGGGATGTCCTGTGTTCTCTTTTGTTAAACAAGCTATGAGCCAAAAGGCTAAAGTAACCCCAGCGCAAACAGAAAATACGTACTCCGCCACTTATCCTCCTATGGCCCAACCAATCTCTACACAAGTATCGTATGCTGACGCTGTGAAGATCAACTCTGTTCCAGTGCAAAAAGTGTCACCACCAAATAAAGCAACAAATGCAAATGCTAGCTTTAATTTCAGTCGCCTTGAAAATACTATTGATAATTTGGTGCAAACTATAAACAACTTTACAACAAATATGACTAGCATGATGCAAGAAATGCTGCGAATGCAGAACACACTACTTCTAGCATTAGTTAACAAGCCATGAACATGTTAAAAGTATGTTTCTGGAACTCAAACGGCATTCGCCAACATAAAAATGAACTTGAGCACTTCCTCACGGAAAAAAATATTGATATAATGTTGGTATCTGAGACTCATTTGACTCCGAGAAGCTTTTTTAAAATGAGTGGCTACACGTTATATGATACAAAGGACCCGAGAGGAAGAGCATGCGGAGGATCAGCAGTTCTAATAAAGTCAAGACTCAAACACTATATTCTTGAGAACACTTGTGAAGACCAGCTACAAGCAACAAATATTTGCATCGAAAATTTTTGTTCAAATCTTGTGATATCATCAGTTTACTCCCCTCCCAGATTTTCATTCACTGAGGATCAATACGAGGATTTTTACAAAACTCTTGGACCTTGTTTCGTAGCAGCTGGGGACTACAATGCAAAACATACGTTCTGGGGATCGCGTCTTATTACTCCTAGAGGTCGAGCATTGTTCAACACAATTTCAAAAATGGGCTTGGATGTCATTTCGAGCGGGGAGCCTACTTACTGGCCTACTGACATACAAAAAATTCCGGATGTTATAGATTTTGGTGTCATGAAAAATATCCCTAGGGATTTAATTCATGTTGAAGCTTCCCATGATCTCTCCTCTGATCACTCTCCCACGATCGTTACAATTTGTAGCCCACTAAGAAGTGACTTACCTCACCCATATGCGAAGATGATAAATAATGTTAATTGGCTGGGGTTCAAAAAATATCTCAGTAGTCATTGTACGGAGAACATCAAGCTTAGAACTCCCGATGATATTGAACTTAACATTGCCAATCTTACCGAGAATATTAAACAGGCTGCTAAACATGCTACTACCTCCCATCCGCAGACTGGGTTTAATAGAATTTATTCTGCGGACATTGAACGTCTCGTATGTGAAAAAAGAAGAGCTAGAAGGGAATGGCAACAGCACAGATCGCCCCAACATAAAATTGGACTTAGAGAATGCACTAAACGACTCCAAGAGTTGCTTGCATCTGAAAAATCTGCTTCTCTTAAAAACTATCTGGAAAGTCTCGATGTCACAGCAGCATCTAATTACTCCTTGTGGCGCGCTGCTAAAAAACTTAAAACACCCGTTGAGTCTAAACCTCCCCTGCGCACTTCTACCGGAGGTTGGGCAAGAAACAATGCTGAAAAAGGTAACATATTTGCTGAGCATTTAAAACAAGTATTTACCCCAAACACATGTACTGGTGCTGTTGATTTGCCGAGCGTAGTTGCCCTACCCCCTCGACCCATAAAGTTTAAGATGCTTGATGTACAAAAACTAATTGCTGAAACCAATCCAAAGAAGGCCCCGGGTATTGATGGAATTAGTAACAAGATGCTGATGCAGTTGCCTCGTATTGCTATTAGAATCCTGTTATTCATTTTTAATGGCATTTTACGACTGGAGTATTACCCACACAGCTGGAAACTTGCCATGATCAAAATGATTCCAAAGGCGGGTAAAGATCTTACTAAGGCTGAGTCTTATAGGCCAATAAGTTTGCTGTCAACAATTTCAAAGCTCTTTGAAAAACTTCTCATGACAAAATTGTCCCCAATTCTAGCTGATAATGGATGCATACCGGACCATCAATTTGGTTTTAGAAGTCAGCACAGCACCATTGAACAATGTCATAGATTGGTTCATTTTATAAGAAGAACATTTGAAGAAAGAAAGTATTGTTCTTCCCTCTTTATTGATGTCTCTCAGGCATTTGATAAAGTGTGGCATGAAGGTCTTATTTTAAAATTGAAGACATATCTACCAATAAACATAGTAAATCTTTTAGAAAGTTACATTCTTGCCCGGAAGTTTACTGTCGTGGAAGGAGACTTCATTAGTGTGCCTGAAACTATCTCATCCGGTGTGCCACAGGGTAGTATACTGGGGCCAGTTTTGTATTTGATTTATACCTGTGATATGCTTTTGAGCAGTAATATCTTCACTTCTACATTTGCCGATGATACAGCCTGCCTTAGTATGCATGAAAACCCTCACGACGCTACCCGTTATCTCCAGGAACATATTAAACTGTTGGAACCGTGGTTGAACTTATGGAGAATAAAAGTAAATGAACAAAAGTGTGTTCATGTCACATTTACCCTATGAAGAGACACTTGTTCCCCCATTCGAATCAACAACCAAGTTGTTCCTCAACATTCACAGGTGAAATACCTTGGTATACACCTTGACCGACGGCTTACATGGAAACTCCACATTTACTCTAAGCTGACACAAATGAAGCTGAAATTAAGCCAGATACATTGGCTGATTGGTAGAAATTCTACTCTCAGTCTGGATTGTAAACTTTTAATATACAAGTCACTTTTGAAACCCATATGGTGTTACGGTATTCAGCTATGGGGCACTGCTTCAGCTTCCAATGTAGAGAGAATACAACGAATGCAAAACAAAATCTTAAGGTTAATAACATCAGCTCCATGGTACATGAAAAATTCATTTTTACATCGTGATTTAAATATGCCACTTGTGACCGCTGAAATTGCAAAATATGCAGGCAAATATTTAACAAAACTCGAGTCCCATCCGAATCCGCTTGCCCGAAATATCTTGAACTTTCCTGGACACATCCGCTTAAAAAAGAGGGATACTACGGCATTAATACGCAACACTGCAGATGAAATTCTTTAAAAATATTTTTTGTGCTTAACATGACATTTATGTATTATTAATTATTATCACTAAGTTTATGTCTGACACTGGTCGGGCCTAACAATTATATATATATATTTAAGATTTTAATACTTATTGTTAGTTCAGTTAACTGAAGATACAATAAATAAATTTTATTAAAAAAAAAAAAAAAAAAAAAAAAAAAAACATTTGCTCTAGGAGTCCATGGTGATGTGTCAAGGCAGACTGAATAGATAACGGCCCACTTGACAGATGCAATATGAATGTTATCAACTATCCAATTCGGATAGTTTGTAGAGTGGTGCTACAATTATTGAAACCACTGTAAGTTAAAAATAGCTGCTGGGGTAAGCAAAAGGAAAAGGAAAAAATATAAAAAATACTAAACAAAAACCATATAGTAAAAATAAAAATAAACTAAAAACATTTAAATCCAGTTTAACTAATGTACGTAAATCTTGTTGACACTTGTCAACGATTTCAGAGAGAAGAGCAAAAATATTTATTTGCAAAATGAAAATGAACATTATTTGCTAGTGCAATAGGATAAGAGAATAATGAGGAAAAAAGATACTGCAGGACTTAAAAATACAAAAGAGAGGCAAACAAATAAACGGACTCACGTGGATGGTACATCGAAGATGAACAATTTAGAAAGAAAAAGTGTTAAGGGTCATATGTGACTATTAAAAAAAAAATTAACACGCGGACATTATCTAAAAATTTTAGATGACGTAAAATAAATAGATCTAGGTAGGCAATAAGGACGAATTGAAAATTTAAGATTTCTCTTAGTGGTATACGGGCATATCTTGGCATAAGAGCTATTGGCTGATGGCACCAGCACTTTAGTGCATAATATTTTATTAAGGCTCAATTTAGTTTTATACTTTCAGCCATGTATTATATACGTTGCTCCTTCCACTACAGAAGAGCAAACAAGTAGATTCGAAAGATCCCATTTTGACAATTATGAAGTAAATTGCCTTTTAATTAATATGAAAAAAGTTAAATTGGAATGAAAAACAAGTTAAAAAACTTCAATTTCTTACAAAATTTTTATATATTTTAATCGACACTGTAGTTCCAATAAATATTGTTCTAGGGGTTTTTAAAGGTTATTTTACTTAAAGCACAATCAAGACTACAGCTGCCATTTAAATACGTATCGCCGTACCTGGTGTGATCCAAATAGCAATACATTCTTTAGAATCAGTATTTTGATCGATATTATATGCACATTCAATGCAGGAATTTCCGTTTAGTGGGAATTTACTACAGGTTGAGTAGTTGTAATCCCAATATGACTGAGACGGTAACATAACATTTCGTTATTTGGAAATGTTCATTTCAATTAATTTTCTAATGATTTTTTTATATTATATTGTTGAAGAATATCTCGAATAACGAATTTGATAAAGATTTTTTTTATATTTTTTACATTTTAATGATCAAGCAAACAGTTGCCACTTGAACATGCCGCGCTATACCTTGCGTGATTTTAATCTCAACAGATTTCAATTAAATTCAGATGGCATTTTAATCGATACTATATATCGTGTTTTGGGAACAAAAATTATGCTTCTGTTGCCTTATAAAGATATTTTACTTTCAGCATTATTAAAGCCAAAATTTAGATTCAAGCATAGTTTGCCACATCTTACGCGATTTTAATATCAATTAAAATTCAATCAACGTCACTTCTCGCAATTTGACAATATATTCATTGCCAATTATTGTCGTCTGGCCTTTTCATTTTATTTTACTTTTATCACATTTAAGCCGACAGTAGCAATTTAAATATGTCGAGCCATACCTTGCGTGATTTTAGTCTGACTACATTTGAATTAAATTTAAATAGCATTTGGATCGATGTTATATGTATATCGTGTTTGGAGAATTTTCATCATAACAACTTACTGAGGCCTTGTTCCAAAAACTTTAATTTTAGCATGATTAAAGCGCAAACTTCCATTTAATCATGATTCGCCGTACCTTGTGCAATTTTCATTTGTATAAATATATGTATGATCTAAATCTCAATATAACTAAGACAGCACATTGGTCAGCCCAACACTTTCTGATGTTCATCTCTATGATTTTGGTGTGGATGTCTTGGTTGTTTATTTTACTTTTAGCTTATTTAAGACGACAGTTGCTATATAAACATGTCGCAGTGCCAATACATTTTCAATATAATTGAAATAATATCTCAGCCAATATTATATATCTAAGTTTTTTGAAGATTTTTTCATTTATTTTATTTTCAGCATGACTATAGCCGTCTAAACCTGGCGACAAGTTTGAAGTGCACATGAGCACTGGAGAGAAGCGTAGCGCTGTACCGCTGTTATGTGCTGCTGTGTAGTTTTAAATCAAAGTTAATATTTCCCTATTGACTCTGAAGCATTTTCTCATGATTAACTCGGTCCTGACTAGAAAGTGTAACGAGCATTGTCCTACTATAATTTAGACTGACGATAGTAAAGCCAGAGCTGCCGTTTTATCATAACTTGCCGTACATTGCGAGCACAGGTTAATAAGACCCTGACTTTTTAAATAAATCAGGTTTTTGGATATAAAATCATCTTATTTTCCAACTTAGCCTCCTTTGAGCTCTGTAGACCTTCCATAAAATAAAATTTTTCGAAGTCATCAAAGTAAGTAGTCGTTTGTGGGATAATGTCATTGCTGGAGTCAAATCTCTTTCCTCCAAGCCATTACTTCAAGTTTGGGTACAAGATATAGTCAGCCGGGACATACTAATCTGTGAATTAGCGTGAATTAGAAAGCAATCCGAAGCCTATTACAAGGAATTTTGCAATGGAAACTGCTTTTTTAATGTACACCTTTACATTAACCTGGCGGAAAAGAATTTTTTCCTGGTCAAATGCGTTCGTTTTTTTCCCAAATCCTCATTAAATCGACCGTATAAGTTGGCATAATGTTTGCCATCAATTTGTTTACCCTTTTGAAGGTAAAAATATGTAGATCGCAAAAAGCAGTCGCCATGACTTTATTGGTTGTCAAAGCCACCTTGGTCTTCTTTTACGACAATTCACCCCCAGAAACTCACTATTTTTACTGCTCTCCTCTGGTCTCTGGTGTGTTGTGGTGGTGTTCATCCAAGATTACAAAACGACGCAAGAGGTCATCTACTTTACGGTTGGTTAAACCAAAAATGGTTTAACTTATTATATTTCTGTAGCTTTTTTGATATATTTTAAGAGTTTTTATGCGATTATTACTCATACGATTGTTTAATGTCAATACATTAAAACCTGGACTTGACACTGAAACATGCCACGCTATACCCTGCGTTGTTTTATATTTAAAGTTATTTCAAAAATTATTTATTTATGGTTCAATAAATAAGTTAAGTCCCTCAAGTGAACTTATAAAACTTTTCCAAATTGTTTGAAAATTAATTAAAAATTAATTTCAAAAAAATATCGTGTATGTAGTATAAAAATTAATACAATATTAAAATTCATTCCAACTATTCAGGATATTCTCACGATAACTATTTAAAAAAATATTAATTGTTGTGGATTAAATTGTCTATATTTGAAACAATATTATTTTTACGAACTTTTTATTTTTATATTGGAAAAAAATTAGAATCGAGCTTTAGGTTTATTTCTTTCTGGAGAGGCATTATTCTTTCCAATATTTAAACGTCGCTTTAGGCGTCTTTTTCAGGAAAACCTAAATATAGTAGAAGAGTAAAAGTTTGTTTTTGCAAATAATTTTAAAATATTTCAAAAATGTTTACAAAAAAATTCAATCTAATACAATATTCATCAGTATTATTTGGCATACCTTCCCAGCTACCATCCATATATACTTATATATTGCTTAGCCAACAAAATACAAGATGTTTTATACATCATTGTTTTCCATTGCCTCTCTTGGAGCATAAGGCTTCCACAAAGCGTTTTGCCTTGTTTCAGTTTTGTTAATCGGTTGTTGTCCCTGCCAGAAACAACTACTTCTCCATATTTGATGTAGGGTGAGGAACCTGGCTAATCTTTGATTCCTACTTTTTCCCAGTTGATTCTTAGATCGATATTTTAGAGGGAATTGAAACCATTTAGTTTTAAAACTCGAAAAATCATGTTGAAAATTTTTTTGGTCTCTGGCAGGGAACGAACGTGGGGTACTTGGTCGCCAACACTCTTTCAGTAATTTCAGAAACTTTAAAAACTTACGAAAATTCGAAATTGATCCTGATTAATTTTATACTCATAAACATTGCGTCGTTTTTAAACTCGAAATGTGTTAACTTTAATTTTAGCTCAGTTTAGCTGGTTTTATATACATTTTTCTTTTTCAAATTTGTTACTCGAAATATTCTCCAAAATAACTATTTAATATTTAATTGCTTGTTATTGTCTTAGCTGAGTATCAGTTTCCTTTTAGCCAAAACATGACTGAAAAGCACTCAAGCTCGTAAACTTATACCAAGGACTACAAATACTATATGAGAATCCCAACAGAACTCAATCATATTTTTCTATTTGTAATCAACAAAACATATAAGGCGACTGATGATTTGGTTAGCGCCAATGAAATGCAGGCATATACTCAGCTAAGCCAACAACAAACAATAAAATACTAAATAAATATTAATAAACAAAATATTTTAATTAAAAAATAAAGTAAAAAATATTTAATTTAAAACTTTGAATTTAAAATAGGAAGAATGAAAAAGTAGAACTCAATCATTCAGTTAAACGTGCCTCACTGTACTCTGTGTTAATTTTGAACTGGAAATAAGATTAATTATGGTCCAGTGAGTAATTAAAGTTTGCCGGATTGTATTAATTTATTGAATAAAAAATAAATAAAAATAAAACAATAAAACATGGTCCTTGAAACCAAATAAAATTAGTCATTTTTTTGTCAATAATTAAAGTATGCCCGCTGTTCTAATTAGCAAAATTAACTTAAAGTACATATTTTTCAATATTATTAAAAGGCTGATTAAAATATTTAATTTTAATTTTTTTTTTAAACGAATGCATATTTATTTTTGTTCATAGAAAATGACAGAAATCCACTTCAGCGCGATAAAAAGTATTTATTGAACTATAACCTTAATTTGTCGTTATAAATACAAAAAATTCATAGATCTATAAATTTATTTATTTTTAACTATAAGCATCTCATTTTATTAAAAAAAAACCCTGAATGAATTAAGAAAAATGATATTTTTCTATTTTTCCATGACCCCGATGCCTTAACTGTGAATATAATGAGAAAATGAATCCAATACAGAAATAAATCTTGTAAAAAAAATGCTATAAATAAATTTAATAATATTAAATGCGACTTTTTACGACTCCACTCATCACACACACAATTTTCAAATAAACACGTACACAAAAACTGATGCCACACAGACTCTTTTAATTGTATGGATGTGTGTATTTCTTGTATCACCCACTTGTACAACACATGTGTTGCAATAAAACAGGCAATTTAATGAAACTTGAGCACTTTCAATGAATCCTTGTTTTTAATATCAAACAGTCCATCTATAATTTTGTTAAAAAACGGAGCAGATTTTTGTTGTTGTTAAATTAAACGCTGAAAAACGTACGAGGCAACACGAATAAGGGGGTGTTAGAATGTTTTCTGAATTGGAAACAATTTGTGGTTGGATGGATTTTCAAAATATGTAATTTAAAAAAAAAATATTGGATAATTAATTGAATTATTTTATTGAGTTTGAGGTCGTCTTTTCTTATAAAAAACAATATATTTATTATTTTGATTTTTCAATATTTCAACACCCTTTGGGTGTCTTCTTCAGGAAAAAATATTTTATAAAATTTTAAAAACAATTTATTATTTTATTTATTTTAAAATTTTATTAAATGTTTTTTTCTGAAGAAGACACCCACAGATGCTGAAAAATTGAAAAATCAAAAAAAAATATATATTTTTTTTATAAAAAAAGACGACCTCAAACTCAATAAAATTATTCAATTAATATAAAAGAAAAAGGTCAAATAATATCATCAATTTAATATTGGATAATTTTAAAATTATGATATTTTCTCATCTTATCCTTTCTTGCTCGGTATATGGGACTGAAAGGTTTCTATAAATTAATTGTTTTAAAAAAATTTTGAAATATTAGTTTACTTAATTTTTCGAGCTGCCTGGGTTTAAATGAAAATTTAGTTGATCCTGCAGACAATTCAAATTATTAATGTTACCAAAATTATTTTCATTAGGAAAGAAACATACTAGCATAAGGTAATGGTAGTGTTTAAGATGGTCGCTACACCAGCAGCCACCCAATAAGTGACAAAAAACTGACACATGAACGCTGATGACGATGGTATAGCAGCCATCAAAAACAGTATTGCTCCGTTCTGCTGTAAAAAATTATGAGCCTTAATTGCCAAATTCAGGACTCGGACTTCAACCAAAAGAACTAAATTTAATTTTTTTTTTTAATTGAAACAACTACTAGAGATGGTAGGAAATGTTACTTATTATTGCTTATGTGAATGTAAAAGAAAAATAAAGCCGACCTCGTAATATCAGTTATCGGGATTTCTTTGGGACTGACTACTTTAGGATACTCTTCGGTGATCATATGATGTATTTGGTTCAAATAATCAGGGTTTTATACTGGACTGACTTTTTTAAGGTACTTTCAGGGATCATGTGGTGTTTTTAGTTTCAACTCAGGCGGTAAGCAGAAACAAATTTATTATTTTAGTTAATAGTACAATTTTTATGGACAACGGTTGGCCAGTGCCATTTGTGTGTTGAATTGGCTCTACGCCTGATTAGATTGTCATGGCAGGTCGCAGCACAGAAACAAATTCATCTGTCGGCAGTTGATAAAGCAGCCCCGTTGATCTTGATTCACTTTGTCGCGATCACCGATTCAATCATGTTCTTATAAACTGCTGGCTAGTATTTGGTCATCTATTTTGTTTGCAACAAGTCTGCATTTTTTTAATATTTTAAAATTTGCTACTTTTTGATAAAAAAGAAACTCAAAATTAAACTTGAGCCGCCTCAAAATACTTCAGATATAAAAAGCGCTTTATTGTCACCAATAATACTGTTTAACAGACAAAAGGAATAACAAGGTCTTAATGACTGATCCTGTTAGAAAGGATCTCAATTTTAGTGGGAGTTTCAGCTCACCCTTTTTGCAAATTGTTAAAATACACCGGCATAGGAAATCCTTTACATTTTAGGCATAACTTGTGTTTAACAGCTTTATGTAAAACATTAACCCTATAACATTTTGCGGTATAAGCCACTTTTGTCATGCCTTATTGAAAAGCAGGAAAACACTCCTACGCAGTATGTAGTATTAAAATGTTCTATAAAAATATTTGCTATTGAATCTGTATTAAAGGCAGTTGAACACTTTGAAGTTAAAAATGCCACTGAACGCTGGAAATAAGTCACAACTCAAATTCTGTTTTAGGGTTAACGTCTTATTTTTTTTAAATTGGATCAGTACTCACGGGACGACCTCTATTTATGCAGTGTATTGTGTTGGAACTAGGAAAATTGGATATGGTAAGGAGGAAAGCGAGAGTAGTGCTCGTGGACATTCCTCTCCACGTTTGGTATGGCAAAACTGAATGGAGCTCGTTCCGCATACAAGCCGGTCGATCAAAGAACAATTTTATTTACGGGTAAAATTTTTATCGGTCATTTCAACCCTACAACTTACATATATTTTAAAACTGCTCTATAAATGGGTCTTTTATGTCCCCTTTAATGAAAATGGGCCATAAAACTCCTGCATAAGCAGCTATATAGCGGGCTGAAAAGTCCTAGAAAAATATTTACCATAAGATTCTACTACAAGTCTTCAAACACACTACAAGTAAAAATTCAATTGTAACGCCAGAATTAATAAGAAGGATTAATTTACTCGTTTACATTTGCTGCTTCAATATGCCACAAAACCGAATTTTAGGAGGTAAGTTTTATTGGGGAAAATGTTTTACATGTGACTTTAGATCGATAGAAAGAACTCCAATGGGCACAGGCAAATACTAATTTCCAAAATTGCACAGGAAAAAGCTCATGTTGTCTCCTCTTTATTTTCAAAGGCAAAGCGGATATTTGTGGATGATCTAACGCTTCTTCCACGCACCGCTTTTAGCTGATTATATCAGAGAACGTCTTAGAATTAACATGGAGGAGAAGTACAAGGATATTGACCTAAAGGACCTCCTCCAATTCGATAAAAAGTACTATTATTTGGATGCGTTAATCAATTGTGAAACTTTGCACTTTAATTTAAGATAAATGTTTAAATTTTGTAATTAACTTTTTTTCTGGTGTAAATTCTGGGGTCAATTTCTATGAATTTAAGAAAAAAAGGGAGCATTTTATTTTCAAAATGGTAATTACTTTATAAAAAAAGAAATTATTTTAATATCACTTAAAAATTAAAATCTCTTAAAAATTCTCTTGCAATATCTTGAATTAAAAAAAAAAATCTAATATAAAATGAAAAATCCCTTAAACAATTTTTCAACTCGTCTGATGTCTTTGTTTTTCATTTACTTTTCCAATAAATTCGTTGAATTTATTTTAAAGTTTATCAATTACAAACGACATATTTCAAAGAGTTTTTTTTAATTATTTTTTCTATATTCACTTCTTGATGAAATATTTTTAAACCTCAAAAGGATTAATTAAAATGAACAGATGCAAAATGTTATTTTTTCACTTGATAGTGTTTTAATTATTTAAATATTTTTATCTCGTTATCAATAACAATTTTTAAACAAATGAGTTTTATTTTAATAAAAGATTTAAAAAATGAATGATAAAAAATCAACAAGTTTTTTATTGAGCGGAAAAATAGTGGACATGAAAATAAGATTAAAAAAATTATGAACGGAAAGTGATAAAAAGGATATTACAGAAGCAGGCCACACTAACAAATAAAAATAATAAACACTAGCATGAGAACTTGGAATCCCCTATTCCACTCACTCATACAAAACTCATAAACAAAATTTAACTGAGTGTGCAGGGAAGGGGCATGCCATGAACCTCTCTTGGCTGACTGGTCTGTAATGGAGAACAATGTGTTATGCTTCTGCTCAACCATCTTTCCAAAGAAAAGATTAATCAAAAGATATCTAGTTTTCGCTTAGGTTAGGTTAGGTTAGGTTGATTGGAGGGGTATGTTAGCCCATGTCACACGACATACACCTAAGCCAGTGAAGGCTTGTTGTGCGCTCCTTTGAATTTAACCATAGCATATTGACCCAAAGGTCTAGAGAAACTCCGTGTCACTCACAAAGTTCCTTAGTTTCCTCCAGCATATTCCCCGTAATCGGCTTATGTCCGGTAAGATATCACCCCCAAGATATCGGGATCTTATTTGTGAGAAGGCGGGGCATTGGCACAAATAGTCTTCCAATGTTTCGCTCTCCTCCCCACATGCTCTACATTCATCTCCTCCCGCTATTCCGACGCGTTTATGATGTGCCAGTAGTTGAGAGTGCCCTGTGACAACTCCCATTATTCTACTTAGTTCGAGCTTACTAAGTTTTAGCAGCTCCCTCGTTCTTCTCTCGTTTGGATCTCCCCATAGAATTTTTGTATTGATTCCCATGGTTCCGTTATTCCAGAGAGTTGAATGGGCCCTATGTGCCCAAGTCTTTAGCTCGGATTTAACTGCATCGAAAGGTTTCGCGCATTCCAAGCTTATATTACCTAACTCTATTGCCCTAGAAGCAAGTGAGTTTGCCCTTTCATTTCCAGTTATCCCAGCGTGCCCTGGCACCCATATGATGCGCACTTCACCATGTGTCGAGTAACTGTTAATAACGTTTTTGCAATCCCAAACTGTACGTGATTTAGTGCGTGAATATATTCACAAGTCCTGACCTCCCCATTACGTTGAGTTCCCTGATACACTCCGTTATCGCCCGAACTTCCGCCTGCAAAACTGTGCAATAGTCCGGCAGGCGGAAAAACAGTTCTGTGGTGTTTTCTATATAAACACCAAGTCCCGTTTTCCCTCTCGACCTTGATCCATCCGTGTAACAATGAAGCCCCATGGGGATCTGGTTCCAAGGGTCGGTCAACCAGGAATGGATGTCGGGGATCAATGTTCCGCAGTTGGCCTATAGTCTAGTCTCCGGTATGCGGTCATTTGCAACATTATCCGGTATGGACTCTCCTATGGCCGTAAAGATTCGTTGATGATGCGCTTCGTGTTCCTGATCGATCCACTCACCCATCACCTTTAGTCGTTTTGCTGCAAGAGCCGCTTCGTATTTTATACGAATTTCGATTGGCTGGATAGATAATATTGTTTCCATCGCCCCTGTTGATGTCGTTCGGAAGGCCCCACTTATACCAAGACAGCAGGTTCTCTGAACTTTCTGTATTGTTTTGATGTTGCATTTATATTCCATCGACGTCCACCACACTATAGAAGCATAGGTCATAATCGGCCTGATAACGCTACTATAAAGCCAGTGTGTCATCTCTGGATTCAGCCCCCACCTTGCGCCTATGGCCCGTTTACAGATTGACCAACATATATGAGCCTTTTTGACTCTTTCGTTTATGTGGTCTTTCCATTTTAATTTCCGATCGAGAATGACTCCTAGATATTTCACCCTGTCGGAAATATTTATTGTCCTTTCAAGAAAGCGCGGCTGATCATATGGAGCTATCTTCGTCTTTCTTGTAAATAGGCCAATTTCAGTTTTTTCTGGGTTAACGTTCAACCCTCTTTGTTGAGCCCAGTTGTGTGCCAGGGTTAATGCCTCCTCGGCCTTCCTGCACAAATGATTTGGATCCCCTCCCTTCAGAAGTATCATGACGTCATCTGCATAGCAGACTGTCTCGAATCCCTCATCGGTCAGAGTCCTAATAAGGGTGTATATTGTTGTGGTCCATAGAAGGGGTGATAAAATCCCCCCTTGTGGAGTTCCACATTGCACCCTTTTTCTTATACTTACATTGTGCGCCTCACAATTAATCCATCTGTTCCTTAGCATACTGCCAATCCAGTCGCGTATCGCCCGGTTGACATTAAACTGGTCCAGGGAATGGATAAGTGTGTTGGTATGCACGTTGTTAAAAGCCCCCTCAATGTCAATGCAAACCGCGAGAGTGTACATCTTTTCATTAAGAGACCTTTCTATAAAGTACACCACATTATGCAATGCAGTGTCCACTGATCTACCTTTGACGTATGCGTGTTGCTTGAACCTCAGCATATGGCCTGCGATCCTGCCTTTAACCATGTCGTCGATTATCCTCTCCATGGTTTTCAGCAAGAAGGAAGTTAGGCTTATTGGTCTATAAGCCTTTGGTGAGGAATAATTTGGCTTGCCAGGTTTGGGGATAAACACTACCCTCGCCTCCTGCCAGCCTACTGGAATATATGCGTGTGTTAGGCATGCATTATAAATTCCTGCAAGAGGTGTCGAAACTAAATTCATCCCTTTCTGCAGGAGCGCCGGAAAGATACCATCCGGACCCGCAGCCTTAAACGGAGAGAAGCTTTTTATCGCTTCCATAACCATCCTATCGCTGATAATAGGCACCTCATGTTCACCACTTCTCCCATCGTCCAGCATAGCCGAAAGTTCGGCCGGGCTGCATGGAAAATGTGTATCCATGAGGAGTTTAATGGTTTCCTCCACATTTTCAATTGTCTTGCCCGTTTCATCCACTAATGATTCAGCCTGGATGTGGGCTTTTGACAAAAATTTTTTAATTTTAGAAACGTCGCTTACACTGTCCACCTGTTCACAGAAAAGCCTCCAGGATGTACGTTTAGCAGTTCTTATTCTCTTGTTGTAATTTCGGAGTTTATCACGATAATCCTCCCAATATACTGGTAATCTTTTACGTTTCGCTCTATTATAGAGTCGGCGGACTTCCCTCCCCATTGCCCGAATCTCCCCTGTCATCCAGGGTTTCTCGTATGGGGATTTTCTTTCCCGAAGTGGGCAACTCTCTTCAAACGACTCAACTAAAGCGTCCGTAATGATTTTGACTTTAGTGTCTATGTCCTCTCTTTCTAGGCGATTGAAAGAAACCTGCCCTAAATGAGAATCAAGTGACCTTTCGAATTTTGCCCAATCAGTTCTAGCCCTGTTTCGAAAGGTTATAGGTTCTGGCGGTTGCCTTGCAATTTTAAACATAATATAACGATGATCTGAGAATGAGTGCTCGTTCAGAACCCTCCATTCAGCAATTTCATCGATTACGTTTTCAGAACATATGGTTACATCTAATACCTCCGCTCTAATTCTATTAATAAAGGTAGGCGTATTACCAGTATTAACAGTTAATAGATCGTTAGTATTCAGAAATTCTAAAAGAGCCTGTCCCCTTTTATTAATGTTAGTACTACCCCATGCAATATGATGCGAATTAGTATCGCATCCGATTAGTACTTTCTTACCTTTTGTTCTGCAATCTTCAACCAAGTGTTGTAATTCCGACGTTGGTGGTAGTGTCGGTGCATCATAAGGCAAGTATACTGATGCTAGGCATATGTTTCCATTTCCCTGCTTCAGTACTGTTGCGTCTGCTGTTGACAACTCTGTGGATAAAAGAAAGCATAAATTTTTGTGACTAAGAATACAGGTCCTCGGACGATTCCCTGTTTTAGCATAAAATAATTGGTAGTTTACATGGTTTAATCCATTAACCCTGTTTTTTGTCGTCCAGGGTTCTTGTATTAATGCCACATGTACATTACCTTTGTTAATTTTCTCCATCAAAGCGTGAGTTGCCGTCTCGCTCCGGTGGAGGTTAATTTGGATGACCTCCCACACCATCCTTCTAATAGGCGGTCCTCTTGGGAGTTGGTGATTTTGTGCTCCAACTCCTCCTTGGCCGTCTGGACCTCCGAGACACCCGCCTGATTTTGGCTAGATGCAGCCTGTGCCGTGCTTGTCCTATCGTTGGTGGGGGTGGTTTTCCCCTGGCTGCCGATACAGGACTTGCCTATTTTCAAATAGACGGCTTTTGAAACAAAGAACACCTTCCCTTCAGATTTGGAAAAGCTGGAAATAGATCCTTGGTCGATGCCCACCACAAAAAGAGTTCCATTTTGGTCCTCCTCTCTGTGGAACACCTCCCATTTCTCTATCGCCAGTTCTTTGTTTTGTTTACCAATAACCTCTAAAACACGGTCGGATGTGAATTTGCATCCCCATCCTTTGATGTAGAAGGTTGCCTTGGTTAGAGTTGGTATATTTCTCCCTTCCACCAGTTCCAGCTTACAGCCTTCCCATGGCGGAGGGATTCCTTCTACCAACTCCTTTAGGGTAGCTGCGCAGGTCTGCGATGCTAATCTTAGCAACAGCACGCCCCTTTGAAACTCGCAGCTGTTTATTTTTATTGGAGATCCGTTATCGGTTGCCATAACGTATTCCAATATCGCGTTATTTACCAGATAGTTTCCGCTTAGTCCTACCATTTCATATTTTATTAGCTGAATCCTCCGCTCATGCTCCATACATAACTTGGTTACCATTTAGTTACAGCGTATACATCGTTTGGTCATATCCTAGTCATTGTCCAGTCACGGTGTTGCCGTAGTTATAGTCTACCCATAACATTGCCATAGTCCGGCCACAGTCTTGTCATGGCTAAGTCATAGCTCCGTAACAGTCTAGACTTATTCTAATTATTTTCTAAACAAGTTTCAGTCCTAATCTAGACATTGTTTAGTCAGAGTTTAATCACGGCCTAGTCATTGTCTGGTAATATACTCATCTTAGTCTAGTCTAGCCATGCTATAGCCATAGACATTGTTCAATAACAGTCTCATCATGGCCTGTATATAGTCCGGCCATAGTTTAGTCATAGTCTGGTTATAGTTCAGTAATAATTTAATCACAAATCGGTCTCAGTATAGTATATTATTGTTATAGAATAGTCATAATCTAGCGATAGTCTAGTCACATTCTAATCATAGCCTAGTCATACTCTAGTCATAGTTTAGTCACAGTTTAGTCATAATTTACTGCCAGTCTAGTCACATTTTACTGGCAGTCTAGTCACACCTTAGTTACAGTCTAGCCACAATTTGTTCATATTCATAGAGCCATGAATTATACACTTAATCATGATCTTGTAAAAATCTTCGAATGGAGTCATACAAATAGGGTTGATGTAACGTTTATAAGATCCAGTGCTGGATGGATTAAGCTGCTCCATCTGTTATTATAGACGATATAAATATTGAATAAGAATAATGAAGAGCATCATATTTTCGAGTTGAAAGTCCAGTAGTATTTATGATAGACTGAGCACATTTTCCATATCACTAAAGAAGCATTCAAGTCTTTCGACATTAAAGTTTTTCAGACGGTGTAAGTGATATTTAAATGTATTTGATCTACTCGCTATTTATTCAAACAGTACACATCTCAAAATGGAATACAAATCTCATGTGTGGACCAAAATTTATTTTGAAGTTGTTCGATCGCGAACGACCTCATCTGTGACTCGTTGGGACATCAACGCCATGCGGTATTTGTCACGCTTTTGTGTCTTTGCTACAATGTAGTGCACTGTAATGAAATGACGGAACTTGTTTCCACAGATCGTTTTTTTAAGAGCAACTAATTTTTTCGCTAGTAGTCCCTGTACCATTATAAAGAAAGTTAGTCCTTTTTACCCAAATGATTCTTATATGAGGTAATCTCTTTGCAGAGGACTTTACTGCCAAGTTCAATGTAGAAAAATTTAAATCGAATATTAATAGATACTGCTTCCTCTATCCTCTTCCCCATAAAGTATTTTTCAGGCGTGAGTTGAAATCATCCTGCGCCCATAGTCTAGTCATGGTTTAGTCATAACCTACCCCTAGTCAAATCATATTTAAGTGATAGTTTTGTTGCATTCTAGTCATAGTCTATTTATAGTTTTATTACTACGAGGACTGTGATTGCCCCTTAATGTTATTGCAAACATTTGTGCAGAGTGGCATGCTTTAATTGTTATATAAATGTTTTTATGTTATTAATTCGTTCATTATTTATTTTATCATTGAACAACAATAAAAGGATTTATTTCCAAACAAATCTTAACAACTTGTAGTGACTTTATCAAAATGTCAATTTGTTTTTAATCACTTTATTATCGATACTTATACACACAATATGAAAATTTTAATATAAATATTAAATGTAAAAGGGCAGAAAATAAATACAAAATTTTATTGAAAAAAGGACACAGCGCCATAGTGAATTAGTAGTTGACAATGTGTCATCCTTTCAGCCATGAGGTTGTGGGTTCAAAATGTAGGCAATGGGATGATCTTTGATAATATTATCGCTATGGAAGGTATGAATGCAATTTGTAATTGCAGTTGTAATTTTTATTGATTTAATAAAAATAGCAAGTAAAAGAAAATATTTAAATTTCCATTAAAGCCTGTTAAAATTTTTATTTTGCTGACAGAACTTCAAAAGATGTAAGTCTGTCCCACTCACGCACCCCAATTTAATTCAGTAATAAAAAGAATTCTGGAAATATCCTTGGCATTTCCTTTTTCATATTAAAAATAATGTCCAGCGAAAAATAATAAAGTTTTTTCTTAACATTCAATGTGAGGAAGGAAGTGTTGGTCTCTGCACATAAGGAAATTTTATTTAACACGTTTAAAATTAATTTAAGTCGTAGAAAATAAAGAAAAAATTAAGAAAAATTATAGAATACTTATTAGAAAATGCAAGCAGCCAAAAGAACCGAGAGGGAAATAAAATTGGGATCATAAATCGAACATCGTGAAGAGAACAAGGAAGATAATGCAAAAATTTAGGAAAAATATGCCAGAAATATTTTATATTTTAAAGAAATAGAACAAAGTGGATACAAACCAAACTATGCTGAAATGAGATAAACCAAATAATGCATTATAGACTAGACTATAACTTCACTGTGACTATACTATAACTAGACATTAACACTGTCGCCTATAGCAGCATCAGTCCTATCTGGTATTTCACCAATAGATCGGTTCATAAGAGAAAGGTATCCTATAAACTCACAGTGGATATTCAGGGATCAGTCGCCAACGTTGAAAGATCAAATCAAAGAAAAAACAAGACAAAAGTTACGAAGTTATCCGCAATGTGAACTTGTTCGTTATATGAGAAGATGAGTATGTACATCATACGGCGAAATAAATTTGTGGCTCACACAGATTCTTTATGGACATGGAAAATTTCGCCTTATACTCATACAAACAACATGTAAAATATGTAATAAGAACCAGTCTAATGTAGAACACTATACTGTACTGTGATTTCCATCAAAATAGGAGAATTACACTTGATTATTCACGAGGAATGAATATGATCTCAACTCTAATTAATCGTATGCTAGAGGACAGAAATAAACGGTTGCATTGCAGCACTGCAATTGAGAATATGTTGAACCGAACCCCTAATATTTTGCAGGACGAGTGAGTACGAGAGAAATATGCCTGTAACTGGGTAAGCATATTCCTCTGAATGAACTCCAACCCCCAAGTTATGAAAAAGCGGTCTCGGAGCAGAAGTTCCTGTCACTAGATGACAGTCAGCTACCACTACGTTCATAAAAAAAACTAGACAAGGACCAAACTATAATTAGACACTGACTGTAAAATGACTACACCATGACAAGACTACTACTGGACAATGACTAGGCTGTTACGAATTTGAGATAGTATGTGATCTGCCATCTCTAGCATAAAGAGAGTAAAGCACAATAAACTACACAGGACTAGATGAAAGTAGTCTAGACAAGATTATGCTGCACTATATTATAAAGTACCATAGCGGACTTGACCCGACTAGAATTGACTAGATAACACGAGACTAGGCCAGACTGGACTAGATTAGAATATACAAATACTATACCGGACTAGACTTGACTCGACTTGGTTATAGTAACTTTATCAGAATGAACGAGACCAGAATTAATTCGACTTAGAGCAACGAAGACTATGCTAGATACTTGACTAGGCTAAAATATTTTAGATTAGAGCAAAATAATACGAATTATTTTTTTCAATTTCACTCTGTGGATGGAGACTGTCGATGGCATGAAAGCATACAACAGTACATCAGGTGTTCCAGATGGGTTCGTATTAAGGTCCATGTGTGGAATAATATGCGCAATGGATTATTCTACTCTGCGCTACTGGTCCTAAAAGGATTTACAGATTAAGTACAACTGCATGCCAACGAAGCTATCAAAACAATAAAAAACTGGCTGACATCAATGAATCCTAAATTAACTGATCGTAAAACGAGGTAAATACTCATCAACGAAAACAGAAAGAGGGAGATTCTAAATGTTTATGTAGTATGTATCCCATTGGAGTTATAACTGATGGCCGACTACACTTTAAAAGGCGAACAGAGTGCAATGGCGAGAAATATTGCTGGACACGCCTGAGGTTGTCGAGTTACAAGTTTAAGAAACTCCTCTAATAAAGAGATTTTTTCAAGATTTATAAGATACTGGCATGTAACTACATTAGCGGGAGCGACAAGCATTGTGCAGGGAATTGTCCCAATATTGTCACAAATGCTTACAAACAACTGGCTTAAAAAGACGGGGTGCACAGAAACTACTTTCGAAAAGCTGAAAAACAAATATGCGATTGTAAGCTGGCCAAATCTATTTAGTATTCGAGAACACTGAAGATGGCACAAAGCCGAAACCGGTCTGTTCATAAACCAAATTTGACGTGGGATGACGGAAAATCGTTCCAAATTCAAACAAACCCCGTCGGAAGAATATCACAAAAATTATACACTGAACATGGCGTAACTAACTAGAACTATCATTAGACTAGACTTGATTTTATTATACTAGAATATACTAGATTAGGCAAGACTATACTAGACTAGACTAAACTTAACTTGACTGTAATAGATAAGATTAGATTAGATTAGACTAGACCTACTGGTCTATATCATACTAGACTTGACTTGATTAGATTATATTTGGCTTGACTAGAAATTGACTAGACAATACTTAAATCAGAAACAGACTAGACAAGGCTAAAAACTAGATTATACGACCACCAGACTACGTCTTAAGTCTATACAGATTCATGGAAAACGTCCCCAAGAAGTTTTTAAATAATATTATCCTGCTGTAAATAAATATTTTATTCCTTCAAATGCTTTATATCAACAAAAAAGCCATAAAAAACTGTTTGAGGCGTGTGTGCGTGAAACGAAGCTGACCTTTCTGCAGAACAACTTGGAAAACTTTTTCTGCCTCATACACACTTATGGTAGAGATACAGCAGGAGCGTAAAAGCCATAAAAATTGTGAATCAAGGTGAGGATATTCTGAAGGATGGGTTCAAGGGATTTTGCAAAATAAATGAATGGTTAATGGTTGTATTGATGGACAGTATTTATAAATGTATGAAGAGACTTTCAATGATAGAGGCATGAGGTGGAATGCATTTATTTATTTATTTTTTTTTTTTTTTTGTTACAGCAGAGTAATCTGGCCAATAAAAATTCAATGAATAAAATAATTTAAGATTATTATTTTTTGTGTTGTATTTTTATGTTTAATACGAGTACAACAGGGGAAAAAGAATGAACATCCGGCACTTACAGAAATGTTTTATTTGTTGTACTTACTCTTACATACTTTTAAGATTTGATTGATTTTATACACACATACAGTGTACATGGATATTTATAGCCGGACATTTATTATGTAAGGACAACAGGAAGGAGCGGAAGAAGCATGTTGTGCAATAAAATGGTTATGTACGAGTATCAGCCCAAAAAGTGGCGTTTGGTCGCAAGCTGGCAGTATGGCATAACGTTAGTTAGATTTACCAGTGTACAAATTTTGTTTCAAATGCCCATTCCTTCATTTTATACATGTGTAAATTACAACTGTATTACGAGTACATGACAAATGGGAGGGTGAATTTTATGTGAACTTTATTGATGTATTTTTAATTTTATTCTTTTCTCTCGTAAATAAATTGACTGACCATTTCATTTATATTTTACAATATTTTATTTATTTTGCGTACTTATGTTATTTAGTCAACGAACAAACCGATTTATTTTGATCTATATTTGCTTCTCTTTAAACAAAATAAAGTAGTTTTTCTTAAGAAAATAATGAAATTTCCTACAAGCTGGTTTTAAGCCCACAAGAGAGAGAATAAATACATGTGACCAAAAAGATAACAGCAGATACCATTTTCGGTAGAGGTTCTTTCTAGAATCCTGGCTTTCGATACCTGTTATCAACTGCGCTGCTCTCAATGGGGGGTTGCTTAAGCATTAGCCATTTTCAGACTACCAGCTGGTAGTCATCGATCTAATTTTCAAGCCCCAAATATCACAAGACTTTTATTCTTATTCTCTAATTCGTATACAATTTCCGTTGCTGTTGTAAATGGACTTGTTCTCTTTACAGCTTGCAAATGCAACAATACTAAACAGCCAAACAATTATTAAGCTTAAGTGGCTTCTAAGGTTTAAAGATCACATCCGCTCTTGAACTGTAAGAGAGTAATTCATGGTTGTCTTACGCATTCACAGGAGATCACCTAATCATGACTTACTATCCTATGCTGCTCTTAACGCTCATAATTGTTGCACAATACATTCGATGCACTAGTTTAAATTCTATTTTCGCGGATCGGTCATTTAAGAATGACTTTTGCAAATTTGAAAGATTTTTTTTTTGTTATCATTTTTGATGAAGCACACGTCCATTCATAATCGACAAGCCAGTGAATTACACTTCAAATTTTAGGTAAAATTCGTTATTTTTCTGAATAATTCTCATGTGGAATAATCACTCCGCAAAAGTTTTTCCTGTCACTTTCAGTGTGGAAAAATTCAAATCGAATATCCATGCACATTTCGAAGTAATAATCGAAAGTTGTATACGATGTTTATATGACACAGTTTTTATAAAATGAGTGAGAATTATTTGTAATAGTTCTCGTTTACCGGAAAGCAAGCAGCCTTTAAGAATATAAACAGCTATGACAAAATATTATTTGGACAATATATGGAACTCAATATAAATAGGCCTTGAGGGCCAGATATAGTTCCAGCAATGGTTCAGAGCAGTGCTCTTCAACTCAAGCTCTACCATTAGCTAAATTTTTCTGCGTATCGTGTCATGTTGGTGAATTTCGAAGGTTGCAAATATAACGCCAATCACATAAAACGGAGAGACAAATAACCCTGAAAATTGCCGTCAACTTGCAATCTGTTCTGTCAACGCTCAAAGTGATGGAAAGAAAGCACGGTTAACTTTCATCTTGTGAGGTAAATAATAAGATTCCGATAATTTACTTAATTACACCAAGTACGATTTCTAAGGCGTCTGATAAAGCATAACATGGTGCTCTTCTGTCAAAATTTATTGATTTTAATGTCAGTGATAACTTTTCTCACTTTTCATCGATGGGGTTCGACACAGTATGGTTTATCTAGTCTGATTCAATACACTAAGATTGCTTTTAATGCTTTTCAACAAAATGAGGAAGTTGTGTTTAAGACTAGAAATACACGTACGGAGAGAGAGAGAGGGGGGGGGGGAGAAATAGAGAGAGGGACCGTAGAGAAAGTCCATCTCGGCAGAGCTTTTGTTCTTTGCCAGATTGACTTCGAAGGAGTTTGTCGAAAAGTGTTTCACAAGCACTTCACATATCAACTTTTTCTGATCATACAGCTTTTCTAATCATCCATAACAATGCGCAAGAACCTTTTCTCAAGTTGCAGGAATACATTTTGATATTGGAAAAATGGTTAAAAACATTGAGAATACAAGTGAACAAGCCAAAATGTGTTCAAACCACTTTTACATTGTCAAGGCAAACATGTCCCCCCATCCAAATTATTGGTCAATCAATACCGCAACACAACGAAGTCAAATACCTAGACATTCACCTTGATCGCCGCTTTACATGGAAACCGGATATAGATGATAAATTGATGCCAATGATGTAAAAGGCTGATCAATCTAATTGGCTTATGAGGAGAAATTCAACACCAAACCTTGATTGCAAACTTCTTTTATACAACGCGATCCTAAAACCAATATGGTGTTGTGGAATTCAGTTGTGGGGCACCGCCTCATCATCCAATATAGAAAAAAATTCTAAGGCATCACATAAAAAATTCTGCGTATGATTACATCAAGATCTAGATGTCCCCTTGGTTAAAACAATGCTTTTAAAACAAGTGACAACATAGTTAAGAAACTAGAGTATCATCCAAACCCACTTAGCCTCAACATTCCACATTACAGAGGCTACACTCGGCTGATAAGGAGGGGCACTCACGCTCTCAGCCCAACACGAGAGATGTGAACACAATACAGAAGAAATCGTAGACAGTAGTGTCTTTTTTTGGCATTGACTGGACTAAAATGAATAATAATTCAGATTTGAAATTTAAATATTTACTTCAATTAAAATGAAGATTAAATAATTAAAATAGTTGAAAAAATTATATACTGACACTCATTTAAATCATCAGCCATTTCATATGGGAATGTGAGAGATTCTAGATTCTGATTCGGCATTGGTGTCTATATAATAAAACAACAATTTCACAAAATCTGATAAATACTCTCCTCACTGGCTGGCCTATTCTAATTTAAATTCTTTTTAATCCCATTTTATTTTGAATTTCTTTGTTCGGATATTTTAATTTGTCCTTTTACCTTCATCTAAGCGAATATTTACATATTTGTTCTTGTGTATTTATGCAATTTTCAATTTTTAATATCCATTACTGTCCATAATCTATGAGTATTACTGACGTATAATCCTTTTACAAACGCATTGATAGGATTGCAAAAGATACCGAAAGGACTACATAGAAGAGATAAAGTACTAAAGGATTTTAACATCTATGAATAAAAAACAATTGCATTTGCCTATTTGTGAGAATTTAAGAGTTTTAACTTTTTGAAAGAAGAAAAAAAAAACAGTGCAGCATTTCCGCCAGGCCTACATCTGACAGCTAAAAAGTAAAGTGTTCCAGATTAGAGAGGGAACAATTAAAATAGTACAGGTAATGTGTAAGGAACACTTTCTTAAATCCCATTTCATTATGTGAGAAACTTTTACTTCTTGTCTGTTCTTGTTGTATTCTTTTAGACGTTAAGAATGCTGCGTAATCAGTGCTGCCTGACTTTTTTCTGTGGCAAAAATCGTCAAACAATTCAAGATCTTTTCGCTGTATTTTAAGAGCAACACTTGTATTTCACAGAAATAAAACAATTCTTTTAACCGCGAGGCCATAGTGATTTAAAAAGTTTTTATTTTGAAAACGATCTTGTAACCCATTAGAGTGATTTTAATAAAACCATGTCTTTCTGAAGCGGCAATCAGAAAGTGATATTGTTACTTTTATTCCAAACTGGCCTTTGTAGATTAGTAGGTAGTGTACTAGACTCGTAGTGCGAAGGTCGCAGGTTCGAATCCTGCTACAGGACTCTAGCAGTTTGTGTTTGATAATTAAAGGGAGCGCACAACAAGCCTTCACTGGCTTAAGTGTATGTCGTATGACATGGGGTATCACACTCCTCCAATCAACCTAACCTAACCCAACCTAACCTACTTTTATTTCATTTGCAAAAAATAAATTTTCTCCCAAGCCTACAGTAATTTTAAAAATCATTTAAGGATAACGTAGGGGAAATTTCATGAAAATCCTATAAATACTTGTCAAATTGTAAAAGAAAATCGTTGGTTTCTGCCAAAAGTGTTAAGAGTGGAAAGTACCAATTTCGATAAAGGTGCCGGACCATTGGCAGACATAGGCCTGTCTGGATAGATCTAAACCAATTCCAGAAAAATTCCGTAGGTATCCCACGATGCTCGATTTTTAAAACTACGAGAGGAAAATTAATATCTCTCGTACTAAAGATTTTATTTTTAGTTTTAGCCTGATTAAATAAAATTATTAACGACGCTTTATAGAATAGATGTTGCAAGAGAAATAAATAGACTCATGATGAGTATAATTGTTTGTTGTGTTGTTTGTATAAAAGCATTCTAAGCCTACTATGATTATGTATTTTATTATGATTCATATACAATATAGAATTCTCATATTGTATTTGAATGTTTTGGCATAAAAATACGAGACTGAATGTTTTCAAAGTGCTTAAAGTTCACTGACGATTTGGTTTAGCGGCCAATGAAATGTCGGAATGTGAACAACTAAAGTCACAACAAACAAAACATTTTAATAATTTTTAATTTTATTATTTTTTATAGAATATAAACAAAAGAAAAAATATAAAGAACAAAACTTTTCTATAATTTTGAAATTATATAAGAAAGACAAGTGCATTTCACATTTTGGAAATTTCACAGCAGACCACAAAAGCATGATTCTGTTTTAACTTTTTAAACATACAACAGCGAATTCCAGGAACAAAAATTCTGGCAAGAGCGAAAATTAATAGAATGCTTACTTTGCACTTTCGCTGGATATGGTCAAGATCATTTTTAAGCCACAAACGGCTGTGATTCGAGGTGCAGCAGTCATTTTCGAGAAGCAAAGCAATTTCATGAAATTATAGAGGCAGCGGTTGAAGCAATCACTCGTGAAAAGACCAACTCATGGTCCAAATAATTCAACTGTAGTGAGATCTGACATTTACAACGAGAATACAAGGCGTCAATTAAACAAATAAGATCGGTTTCGCTATTGAGAATTAAGAAGGGGGCCTACCATCGTCTATTCCAGGGATATGGTCGTCATGAATGTCACAAAAAATAGCAGCCGGTATCGTAAGAGTAAGCATAAGGAAATCATGGAAGGCAGAATGTAAAAAGACGACTCAAGGTTAAAAGAGAGCATAAAGGGTATACGTCTAGGTAAGAAGCGCAGAAAATTGGCTTAGGAACTCGAATGCATGCAACGTGTGGCCGAATTACTACTTTTGGAAAGTAAATTCCTCGAAAGCAGCATATTGAAATCAAACTTAAACAATGAAAATTTTCATGACCCAATGCACGTCCTCAAGACGTTCTTAAAGGATTGAAAAAAAGAAGTATTTTGTATATATTTTCTGTAATGAAAGTGCCCAAATTAAGGAATGTGAAACAAATAATTATTTAAATCTATTAAAAATTAGGATTTTTATAAAATGAAAATTTATTTAAAATAATTTTTCACACAACTTGAGTTTAAAATTTTTTTTATTATTTGTTCTGGTTTAGCTGTTCATATGCCGACATTTTACTGGCCGGTCGGTAAACCAAATTCTCAGTGAACTTTAAGCAATTGGAAAACATTCATCAAAAATATTTTAATATATAAAATAAAAATTTTTACTAAAATTTTATAATTGATACAAAAATTTCCACACAAAGTCGTTAAGATCACTGAAATTCAATTTCTAAAATTAAGGATAAACATGAGAAATGCATGTCCTTGCACTGAATAGTTTAACGATAAGGTTCCTAAGAGAAATACAAACTTTAGCGGCATTCTGATCACAATTGTGGGCTAATATTTAGTCTTTGAAATAAAGGATATATGAGGAGTAGGCTTAGGAGTAGGTCTCTGCTACTTAAATTTAAATTTATCTTCACACACATTAATACTGAACAGTCTGAAATATAAAACAGATATACAGTTTGATTTTATAGTTAAAAATTTTGTATATATTTGTTAATTTTTCCGACCTAATGATATGTAATTTTTGTTTTTATTTTTATTCCGGCTCTAGGTCATATATTAAATAAAACTTCTTTTTTTTGTTTTATTTAAATTTTATTTTTTATTCCATATTTCGATCACCATCGGTTCTCTTCTTCAGGAATTTAAGTAAAGCAAACTTTATCATATTTTATAAGGCAAATTACATGTGATAGTTATCAAAGAACAAATTACAACAAAGACAAATGTGTAAATCATTCTGACAAACACTAGCAGAACGGAACAACATGCTGTTTTCGAAAGCCGCTACACTTTCATCATCAGCGTTCTTGCGTTTGGTCCACTTCTGTGGTGTCAATTGATGCATATTTCAGCTATTCATACAAACCTTCACTGTAAATGTAATACGAGAATTGTTTTTGATTCATCGTATCACAATTTGTGAAAACTTTTTTTTTTTTTTTTTTTTTTTTTTGTAATGAAGAGCTCAAATTACACCTCACTAACTTACAACAGTCTTACCATTGTTATTTATTCTTTACCAACCATACACATGCTTATTTTTTTTTTTTTTTAATTTGCTTATTTTATTTTTTATTTATGACAAACTTGTTTGGTTTGTTACTATAAGTATGTATATTTTTTATTAATTTCATATTGATGTTCTTCGGCGTGCCTTCCGTTAGTTAAGTATATAAGCAAATTAAAAAAAAAAAAAAAAAAAAAATAAGCATGTGTATGGTTGGTAAAGAATAAATAACAATGGTAAGACTGTTGTAAGTTAGTGAGGTGTAATTTGAGCTCTTCATTACAAAAAAAAAAAAAAAAGTTTTCACAAATTGTGATACGATGAATCAAAAACAATTCTCGTATTACATTTACAGTGAAGGTTTGTATGAATAGCTGAAATATGCATCAACTGACACCACAGAAGTGGACCAAACACAAGAACGCTGATGATGAAAGTGTAGCGGCTTTCGAAAACAGCATGTTGTTCCGTTCTGCTAGTGTTTGTCAGAATGATTTACACATTTGTCTTTGTTGTAATTTGTTCTTTGATAACTATCACATGTAATTTGCCTTATAAAATATGATAAAGTTTGCTTTACTTAAATTCCTGAAGAAGAGAACCGATGGTGATCGAAATATGGAATAAAAAATAAAATTTAAATAAAACAAAAAAAAGAAGTTTTATTTAATATATGACCTAGTTAAAAATTTTGTTTTCAATTTTCTTTGTATTCTGACCACTATTTCAGCTGGTATTCAATCACTGTAAGGACATTAAATTGTCATTGCAGCGATTAAAACAAAATTTAACAGAGAGCTCAATTGAATAATTTTGCATTCTAATCGTAATTACAGCGGAGCCTTCTATTTTTAAAATAAGGATACGAGTACATAGGAGGTTCATATGTACTTGCACCCATTAAAATACGATTTTCTTAAGAGTTTAACTTAGTAATCGTTTAACCATTAAAAAGTTCAGTTTTTAAAAGTCTCTACAGCGATTGAAACGAAGCTTATTGCAGAGCATAAGTGAATAATTTCAGAAATATTGAAAAAAGTTGCTGAAATTAATTTTCTGGATTAAGGAGTCTTGCGTCGCTGGCAATAAAATTTTGCAAAGAGACGGTACTTTACTTGGAATTTTAGCTGAATTTTTTTTTAAATTAAGGATATATGAGAGCTACAAATGTCCTTGTAAATATTAAAATAAAACTTTACAAAGAGCTTGAGTAAAATATTTAAAAAACATTATAGCTGCATCATGATCATAACTGCAGTGGAAGCTTAAATTTTCAAATTGGGAATACATGAGAGGTAGACATGTCATCACACCAATTAAAATGGGAAATCTATAAGGAGCTTAACTACATAAATTTTAAGCAGCTACAAAGTGTTAAAGCATTTTAGTCCCAATTGAAGCGAAAAATTTTTTTGTTACTAAGGAGATATGAGAAGTAGGCATGTCACAGCACCAACCGAAAGTATATTTTGCTTAAGAGCTGAATACTTCTCGAAATAGTTTACAGCTTATGCTGTAATTCTATCACATTTGTGGTAATTTTTGTTTTAACAAGGAGATATGGAATATCTTTACACGAATTACTAGGGAGCTTAACACTGCCATAAAGGATATGGCTTTGAGGTTTCGCTGCATTCTTGTCGTGGTCTTGGCTGAATATTAACTAGAGTGTAGTGCCAGAACTAATATCAGATTAGTCTGAATTGTAACCCCTTTTTCGAACTTTGCTATTTTTAGTTCTTTCGTTTGGAAATAGTAGCTTTTGAGCCTTAAGCTTCCTCATATCATCATTAGGTTTTAGTTATCAATATTTTAAATGCCAATAAGCAATAATGTATGAATTGAGAACAAAGCTAAGAGCCAGACAACTACATACATTAAAAGGAATATGGGAAAGAGAGAAAGCACGAGAGAGAGTAAACATTTCAGGATCCTTATCAATGGCATTTAAATAAATACTTGAATTTAATCTAGTCACGTATCGAAATTATTGTACAAGTTTTTACAAATAAATTTTTTTATTAAAAACTCATGAAAACCAACAAACAAAAACCATGAAAAATTTTATTTGTATTAAATTCAAAGCAATGGGGGGAGGATCAACCCGAAAGTCAGAAAGTTAACATTCGTTCTGCGTGTGTGTACGTGTGTTTCCATTAGAAAAGGAATCAAAGTAAATATTTTTGTTTGCACCAGATGTTTTGTTACTTCAAAGTTTTATTTTGCTGTTGCATTATACAAAAAAAAAAAATTAAACAAAAAACAGTGACAGCAGTACAACACAACATCTCATTGTAGGAAAAACTCAAAAAAAGTTGAGTACAAGTACATGTGGGTTGCTTCTAAAAACATACAATAAGAATCCAGCAAAAAATAATAAGCAAACAAAGGAAGAAGTTGTCTAAATAAATAGGGCATGATATCGAAAATTTGCATCAAAGTCGTGACTACTTGCAGCCACATGCGTGGCAACAGTCAGGACTATAACCCAAGAAGTTACCACTAATGCCCTGGCTATCAGGCTGAATATATTCCAAGCTTTCATTGTAACTAATTCTAGCGAAAAAACATTGCTGTATTTTACACTAATATATCCTGACTACAGTCCGATTTGTATATTTTTTATTAAAAAAACAATTCTTATTACAATAGGATACATAAAGTTTTAAAGCTTGTCCGCGAGAAGTACTGATTGCAAGTACAGTATTGTTGATATTCTTGACTATGGGTCTGATTATAGTCCTTAGTATAGTACGGTTATGTTCCCTACCACAGTCCTGATTAGATTCCGCACCTCAATCCTGATTAGAGTCTTTACTATAGTACTTACTATAGCACTAACTATAATCCTAACTATTGTCTCAATTATAATCCTACGTGTAATTAATTCTGACTACGGTACTTCCTCTACACCTGACTAGAGTACTGACTATAGTCCTAAATCATTTTAGTCCTAACTATAGTTTTTATTGTAGTCCTGATACAAATTATAGTCCTGATTATGGTTCGTACAATAGTTCTCATGAAAGCCGATACCACAGTTTCGATTAGTATTCTTACTATAGCACATACTGTAATCCTGACTATTGTCTCAACTATAATCCTACTAGTAATTTTGACAATGGTCTTTCACCTAATCCTGACTATAGCTCTGGTGCAAATTATGGTCCTGATTATGGTTCTTTCTATAGCACTGTCTATAATCTTGACTATTGTCTCAACATGATTCTGACTATGACCCTTCCTCTACTCCTGATTATTGTCCTGGCTATAGTTTTTAACATAGTGTTCATTTTAGTCCTGACTATTGTCTAAATTACAACCTGATGCAAATTACTGAATTCAATATCGATCGAAATTTTAATACAATTCGAGAAAAGTTTCATATTGAAGTTTTATATTGAATAAAGCTGACTGTAGTCCTGACTATGGTCCTCTGAAAATAATGCTGACTCTAGTCCTGATTATAGTCTTGCCTACAATCCTGACTGTTGGGTTTTTTAATTTGTATAATTTGGATGTGTATCCATTTGGATGTGTCCTTATAGGATATTGTTTATAAATATAAATTCGTCTAAAATTTTATATTGAAGATTATCTTATAGGTTTTTGGCCATAGTGTTGACTTAAAGCTCAAGTACTCTGCCTTTTTTTTCTCTCTGTTTCTCAATTTTCACATCGCTGATTTTGTCCCCATTTTTACCAGGATTATCTTCGTTTCCTGTGCCAACATTTTTTTTTTTCATTTATTAAATGAATTCGCAAGTACTTTGACCCACTATTGTTTTGTGTGGTAAAAATACCTGAGTTTTATGTCATTGTCTGGCTAATGATTTAACCACAAATCAAATAAAGTCCTGCGGTAATCAACAACAAAACAACTAAAACAACACAATTTAACCAAAATATAAACTAACATGTGACCGTGTGTATGTTGGCATGGATGTTTGTAGAATAAACAAATCAAATGGATGTAGTGAATTAAGACTGCGGACAAACGACATTCGCAGTCACTTAAAAAGTGCAAAAACAAACAGTCATAACAATAACAAAAATATAAGGAAAAAAGTATGGCTTTTTGTTATTTTTACAGGATAATACAGTGCAGGAGCAGTGGGAGAGGGTAATTTATGATAATGTGTTCTATTATACATATATGTATGTATTTATGTACACATGAGTAAATACATATAGGGTGGTGCAAATACAAGTATTTTTTTTAATAAAGAAGATGTGATGGTATGGTGATGAGCTGTTTCCTGCTGAAACCAAAGATTATACATGTCCACATTTTTCATTTCAGGCCATAAAAAGTCCACAATCATGGCTGAAAAGGCGATTCCAAAATTTTCGAACAAATTGGGCTATGTGGCTCTAGTGCAAAATCCATACTTAACTTTAACTCTCTGTGGATGCACTGACCTCTCGATAATAAGGTATGGGTTTTCGAATCTCCGGATGCGCCAATTTTGTTTGTTGACATAACCGCCAAGATGAAAATGCCCCTCATTGGAATGTCAAAGATTTTACGTCAGTACCTGTCATAAACTTAACCTGACGGTGCTCTTCGCACTGGATGAATAAAGCCGTTAACCACCATCCCCGTCGTCCCTTCCAGAAGCACATACAGGGTGAGGATCTACATGTGCCCCCAATAGGGACGAACATGGTAGCAAATTCTGTACAGGCTGCAGAACCATCTACAGACACCTTGCTAAAGTGGTGGAGCTATCTAACCTCCTACCACCGCAATGGCCCAGCAGTGAGATACTCCATATCTTAATGGCCACTCACCAACCGCAACCACCAGGGCAGCTCTGTCGAATAGCAACAGCATATATGGCCTGAAGAGAGCATCTACAACCGTTCACTAGTACCATATTGCAGACACACTCATCCGACCCATAACTCTTCCCGCGTATATTTGGGTTTTAACCACAGCCACCACGTGATCCCCGAAAGGTCCTCACCAATAACCAGTGTAGGAAACATCCTAGGGGCTATTGGTTCCCTTGGTACAAGATAGGAACTCTGGTCGGCCTTGTGTTAAAAACACCTCCGAATTAGGTCCGTGCAAACCTGAGGTATCGGTAGCACCTCTACCCAGACAAGCATAGGCAAAGCTACTTCCTTAATTACTTATGTATATGCACGCCCGTTGTCCTGGTTTCAGGGGGGTAACATATTAAGTGCTACGGGTAACTGGCCAAAGGTCAAGGTCTGGAAAGACCATGTTACCCACCCGGACGAGCGAGCGACCCACTTTCACCTTTAATATACTTGCATGCGCGCCCGTTACCCTGTTAATTCAGGGATTGGGTAGCAACATACAAGTTTTTAGGGGTTATCAGCAAAAAGGCCTAGGTCCGGAAACTTGATAACCCTATACCCCAGGAAGCACAACACCAAGCCACCAAGACAAGATGTATTGACCGTGCCCGCCAGGGGGCATAGTCCCACAAAAAGTAGTGTAAAGGCCTTAAAGCACACGATCTAGGCTGCGAATTGACCGGCCCCAAGAGTGAAATAAACTGTTCACCGAACTGCCTCTCAATTGGGTCGTTGATTCTCGTGCTGTGTAGCATGAAGCACCATCTTGTTGAAACCACATGACAAAAGAAAATTTGTAGTCATCGCACGTTGTCTTTGTAAAAGTACGACCCAATGTTGCCACTGCCCCATAATCCACACCAAACAGTGCATTTTTCGGGAAGCAATGCTTCCTGCTGCTCTTCACACCAAATACGGCAATTTTGCTTGTTTACGTATTCATTGAACCGGAAATGAGCTTCGTCGCTGAACACAATTTGCCGAGTATGAATTTTGGTAATAAAATTCAATAATCTGCAAGCTCTGCTCATTTGTAACACGATTCATGGTTAAATTATAGACCAAACTGAACGTTTTTAACAGTAACAAGTTACACGAAAACAGCTGAGCTGCCAAAAACGGTGTTGCTAAAAAAATCACCCTTTGCATGAATTTTGTTTATTAATTTTATTTTTTAATTCACATCATGAAAGTAAAATCTGATAGAAGAATTGCTTTTAACAGGAACAAATTCCTATGTTGATGTCAGATTATGCCCAAAACGTATAACGCTTCTCCTACGAACATTCGCACATACATATCGTCACCTGAAATCTAAAGGGTCGTAGCTAATGACAAACTGAACATTATGTTACTCAAGAAACTTTATTTTTATATGGCAAAAAAATCCGATTTTATTGTCGAATGCCAGGAAGCCATTTTATTTATTTATTTCAAGGCTATGAAAGAATTTTTTCTTACAGAATAGAACATCTATGAGTAAGTCTGCTTAATGCTCAATGGAAATAAAAATTTTCATACGAGTACATTATATGTACGTTAAGAAATGTTTAATTAAAAAGCTTAAAGGTGAATTCACCCATTCGTTATGAACGTTCCGAACGCTTTTTTTAATATGTAGTTTGACGTCTCAATTTTTTTGAGAGTGAGAGAAAGAGAGTAAATTTAATGCGGAACAACAACAAAAATTTCGTTCAGAACGAATGGGTGAATTCACCTTAAGGTACTTCTTTTGATGGCATTAGGATCGACTGAAAATTTGATTAAAGAATTCAAGTTAAAAGATTATCACAATCTACCAGAATGGGTCAAAATTTCCAAAGTTTTAATGGGCATATTGAAACTCCAATAAGACGAACTAGAATTATGATAAAAGCTCTGAATCGATAACACCATTCAATATTTTTTTTTTTAAGAAAAGTAACACTCAGGTAATTAATGGCTTTATTAAATTCTTCGTGAAAGAGAGGGCTGGTTGTGAAATTAGAAGAGATAGATCCAAATGTCACTTTACTTCGACATTTGTGGTGTAGGTATATATTGGAAATTAGTCATTAGTCAATAAGCCATGGAGCGATATATACCTCAAAAATGTGGGAATATTTTTACTGATGTCCGTTGTTTTAACACATTGTAAATTTCGTCGTCGTTTTCTTTATCTGACATCACCTTTGCCCCACACTGTCCTTCCGTTTTTTAAACTTAGGGATCCTTTCATTATCCAAGTACACATATTTAATCCTAAAGTAGGTTGATAATAAATTGATGATATTATTCGACCTTTCTTAATTAATTGAAGAAGACACGCACAGGGTGTTGCAATATTGAAAAATAAAAAAATAAATATATTGTTTTTTATAAAGAAAGAAGAACTCAAACTCGATAAATTAATTCAATTAAGTAGGTTGATAATGGCATTCAGTTAATGATAGAGGTTCTATTCGTTTTATGCAAACATCTTCAAGGTGATCCACAAACTCTAAATCAAATAGTTTTTCCTGATGAATTTGTTATATGGATTTAATTTGCAAAAGTTGTAAATAAGCAATGGAGTCGTTAAAATAAATATCTGATTCACAATTGAAGAATGGACTAGGGGAATTTGTGGCTGAACTTTATCAGCAAATAATTTTAGGAAGATAGAAATCACCAAATAATCAAAAGCTTTGGATTATTGACTAACAATAAAATGTATGACTCCAAAGCAGCTCAGCTGGAGATATATTTATTTGAATGGCTTATAAGGACCCTGCCACGCGGAAATAAAGTGTATATTTTGGATGTTATCAAGGACTCAATAAAGTATTAAGTAGTGATAAGTTTATAAAATTGTCGGCTTCTATTAGAACTGGAATTAAAAACCTTATTTAGGACCTTTTGAATTTTAAGTGACGATATATACATAAACTTAATCTGCATGCTACAACCATATTTCTCAATTTCCTTTGTAATATGCATTTTTCTGCATTTTATTTATAATATAATACAAACAAACAAAAAAAGGATTTTGCAAGTTTAGCTTCAGGGTTCGTTGCTTTATTATAATTTATATATTTTGCTTTGAATTCACGTACATGTGTATGTGTATGCATTTGCCACAAAAACCAACAACAAATCTATTATTCATAATTAACAGTGTAATCTTTTTGTACAAAAAAGGCAGTTTTCAACAAGTTCTATTTCCTTTCTATTTGTGCAGCTTCTTTGTTGTAGTTGTTGTTTGGTTTCATGAGAAATTATAACAACTCTTCAAACGACTAATAAACCAACTAACCAAACCTCCTTTTAGTCTTCTCTTACTTCCATTCGTTTACCATATTATCTAGTGTAAGTTAGAAAATTCTATTGTTTAAAAAGTCACTACTCGTATTTAAAAAAAAAAATTAAAAATATAAAGCTAAAAATAAGAGAAAAGTTTTTATAAAACTTGTTCTTCAAACATTTAAGAGGCTATTGAGGCCATAAGAAAAAGCAAAAAAGAGGTTAAAGAAGGGAGTATAGACAAGGATAAGGATTACAGACTCCAAGACAAAATTATTGTCTTATGGAATTCAGTTCACAACTCGCATTATCTTTTGGGGCCAATTCATGTTACTTCTGCAGGAAGTCACACCAGCCGCACAATGAGATTGTGGTAAGAAAAAAATTTAATTCTTCGAACATTAATTTTAAAACATCTAATGAAGTCATTCGATATATAAAAGCTACAGTAAATAAAGTCTATAATTTATTTCCCATAAATGTAATATGTTGTCATCGAAAAAGTTTAGTGAATTCAGTAAACGATGTTGCAGCAAAATACTAAAAATGTTCATGCAACTCACTAATATCCATGTACGAGTATGTATGAGTATGAGGAATTACCTTTGAAGAGAAGAGCGCTTGCAGAGCTCCTTGAAATTTAGTTTAAGTTTTTGATCTTACCATAAGTAACGCACAATGGGTCAAAACACTGACTCATATTTACTATACTATACCGTTATGTACGACGAGAAAATAGAAAATTTTGTGTTCTTTGATAAGGACAAATTTACTAGGAAAGAACATGCATTCCTGTAAGGAGGATAAATTAGTTTATGTCACTTTGAAACGATTTATATCCCATGTCAAATTCGCTTTCTAAACTTATCGGTTTCGGCTATGACCCACCATCTTCATTATTCTTCTTCTTACTAAATATAAGCATTTGGCCATAATGGTTGATGACCAATTTAAGCTGAAGCAACAGCTGTAATGATGCTATGAGATGTCTACAGCGAAAATAGAACGGAAGCGAAAATTATGTAAAAGGGTTAATGTATTTGAGCTTTTTAATATTTTCTCTTTTATTTTTATTAACTTTATTATTTATTTATGAAAAAAAATTTTGCCGCCGGTTGATTTCTGAAACACTGCTTTTGTCCTTTTAGTCAATATGATGATTGTAACAAACTTCATTAAGGCATTAGGCAAACAGCAAATTTCGCTTTTAAATTCGTTTAATTTGTGTAAATGTCTAAGTGATGCTGCTTGGGTGGGTGGGCGTAATTAAATGAAACGTGATTAGGATAGATACCGTAAAAGTACTGAAGTGGGTTGAAGAAATTATACAATTAATAAAATTTAATTTTTAATGAAATATTCTTATTAATTATTTTCGTTTTTCTTAGATGGAATGGACACGACTCTTTTCCCTAAAATTTAATAAACGTTTTATAATTTGCGATAATATTAATAATTTAATTTCCTAATGACACCCTTTCGATTATTTGCTTCAATAGCAATTTATCTAAAAAAAATCGTTTAGCGGGACTTCAAATTACATTAATTAAATTTTTGATTTAAAAGAGTCAACATACACGAGTACACGCGGGGGCCATAAGGTCCATTGTGACGCCTAAACGACTAAGTTAATCCCTACGATTCCCTGCGGAGTTTCGGATTTCCTGCTTCCGAGCACTAAACTGTATCCCTGACAAAGACCAATGAAACCGTCAGTGGCACCTCCCTAAGACAGTCCAGTTCCCGAAAGAAGCGATTTCTCAGGCATTTCAGTCTGTGCTCCTGGAAAGCAGGGCAGTCGCATAGAAAGAGTTGAACTGGCTCTTCCTCCGGAGTGTCGAAGCAGCTCTTGCACTGGCCACAATAAGAGAAACCCCTTGATAATGCCCACCAGAATTGCTAGCGACCTCCCCCGAAGAGATAGAAGCTATCTCGTCCTGCTGCCACTAATCGCAGGTCATGCAGTCCTGGATATTTTGCATATAGTCATCGCAGACTACCTAAGCTACGGTTCCCTTCGTGCCCATAGCCTGAATTCATTAGACAATTCAACCGAAACAAAACATATATAACTTTGTGAGTTAGTCAGATCCAATCCTAGTCTGTTTTCGAATACCCCTCAGCCATATTGTTGCTGTTCCGGAACCCATTCTATCGTGACCCCATGTCGATCTAGCAGGGCTAGAGATTGAATACATGCCATTACACACCTCGGATTTTATTAATTCAAATCAACGGCTCCGATAGCGGCTAGGCTATCTAGAAAACTGTCGATCGATATAGTCAATTCTTCTCCACGCCTTCATTACGGCTTTTATCTCCATGACAGGCATGTTGTAGAACGTATTTACACCCAATACATGCCGCCTACCCTCTGCACGATGCTTCCTTCAATTACCCCGACTCCTGCAGTTTAGACCGGATCTATCCGACATTTATTTGATACACGAATGAATGGGTGTTTAGTACAGCATTGTCCCAAGCTATTCTGAAGGGTCGAATTTATCATGCCACCCTTTGCACGTTCTACAGCATGGAAAGTTACAGGCAAGTAATCAATAGCTAAGTTTTGGTTTGATCGTTGACATACACATCCAATCTCTGATGTGTGGCCTTAGTCCCCATTTTTTCAAAAGGACCTCTTACACCCGTAAAAGGCGCATACGTCTTTCCTTGCTCTCTCTTCAACATTACGTCTGCATAAATACTCTCAGCAAAATTATGCACAATGTAGCTCTATCCATTTGGCTACCTGCACATAATAACTTTCTTCAAAACGAACGACTTGATGAACTAGATCTGGATCTGCTCTAAGCGTCGCTGGGATAATATTGCTTTAATACCGTTTACCTTTAACAGAAACAATAAACTCAAGTACTGCAGATGGCGCAAACTGGATATAGTCGGATTCGCATAAGTGAAAAATTAAAACATTTTTATTATGGGCCTTGCGAATCGGCGTTTTTCGTATTCTTTTGCCAAGGCTCATTGGCCTACCATCCTACTTTAAGAAATCGACAAGGGTTTATGTTTTTTTTTCAATTTCTTTTTTTCCCAAACTTAAATCCTTTGGGACAGCAAAACACATGTGCATACACATGCATGTAAAAGAATCCATAATTTCCCAAAGAGATATCAAAACTAACACATAGTACACGTACGTGACAATCTGTGTAAAATTTACTAGAACCATAAATGATGTTTGCGCGTGTGATGAGCGAGTATATGTGTGTATGTATGTTACAGCGTTGTTGTTCCACACAGATACTAAAACAATCACAATTACTTGTATAAATTATTCGAATCATTCGCTTGACCTAGTTCAACTTACCATCAACATTGTTTTAATTATTTTGATATGCTCTTGACGCTGGTATTGTTAAAGACATTTACCAGATTCTTTATATTGCTTAAGTTTTTCAATAAGAACGAGTCATTGTCAGCGCGCATATTGCGACATCTTTTTCAAACATCAGAGCTAAATTCTTAAAATCTAGGGAGAAGTGTTGGCGATATTGCTATTTGCAGTGAATTTATCGGAATAAATCGCACTATTTGACACCCCCGTAAAATTGCTCTTGTCAGTCTTTTTAGAATTAGAGATCTATGCAAATCTACACATGACTTCCAAGTCAATATATTTCAGATCACATCTCGCGCTTAGTTCGATATATGATGCTAATTTATTAACACTATTTTTCCGAATACGTGACACCGTTAACGAACCACCTCCAGGATCATAAGCAAAGCCTCTCTAATAATAAAAATATTTTGCTGCTGGTTTAATTTGTTTTCATCATCGTTGCCCCCTTCATAAAATCATCCTTACAATTTTGATCATTAAAACAACGACCTTTTCCTCTCAACTCCTGTGAGTGTTAAAACCTGACCTGTATGTCCATTCGCATCTACGGATTTGTATTATTGTGGAAAGCCATGAAATCGACTTTCAATAGTATTAGATTTGAACATGTTATGCGAAGTATGGTGATTCTTATCATGGACACCATACAATCCACGCCTACTACGGCACTATTTAAATTGCTAGGCTAGTTCCAAGCTAGAATGGTCGACCACCCACTGCAGTGCAACAGCATGCAGCTAGCGACCGGGATCTTGCAAGTATCATTGAGGACTGGGATTCGTTAAACAAACTTATTAACTACACGACTCTAAAGCCGATCTTCTCTATATTACTCAACTTTCCTATCTTAGACAGCGGAAAGATTTGGAGGAGGGGGAAAGGATTGGAGCTGGTATTAAAAAATTATGTAGAACAGCGAATCAACTCTACCTTCAGACTACCGTGCAACTGCAGGATATTTCAAACTAAAACAGTCATAAAGAGAGCAGCAAAATATTCGATACAAATATCAAAATTTTTACCGACACTAAAGCTGCAATTAGTTCCCTTAAGCGTGTTTCTACGAAATCTTACTAGGTCCCAGAGTGCCGGTAGTTCTTAAACGGGCTGGCGAAATATTCGAACATCACGCTTATATTGATACGAGGATATGGGACCAACTTCAGCAACAACATGACAGTTCATGACAGGGACTTTACTCCCAGAATAGGAAATCGATGCCTTGCAAGCCATTCCCTTTCCTGCTTGCAAACGGATAATAGAGGACCATTTCGACAATCTTACTTAAGCCAAGTGGGCAAATGGGTTCTCCTGCGAGATTTCCAAGCTAATCTTGGACATAATGGACACCAACCGCACTACGATTCTTTAACGTTTCCGGGGGGAACATTTGAAGGACATAGGACACTAGTTCTGTAGAATTTGTCTGAACGAAGAGGAGAAGAAGCATCTGTCTTCACCGGAGATGCAATTATAGAGCAACTTTTATCAGCAATCATAAGTCTTAATAGGATGCAGACGGTTAACTACTTCAACGCAGGCAGTGGATATATCCAGGTGTAAGCTTAACTACCATTATTTTTCATTTTTACTCTGCTCTGTACCATCGTCATTTTTCTCTAATCTTCGTGAGATTTTTCTATTTCTCTGAAACTTTAACCTATCCACCATCACAAGCATTAAAAAGCGGTCAAACCTTCGAAACAAGTGAGCAAGACCTCCCGATAAAATCTATCCTAATATCGCCATGTCCACGAAAGCTTTAAGCGTTCATATTAACGTTTCCACCGCTTTCTGTCTGTTAAAAAAAGCTATTACCAATTTTTTAATTGTTCTCGTTTTACGGCATTCTGACTTTTTGCTCGCAAAACATGGCTCCCAAATGGCGATTTCTTCTTCAATTTCAGCTTTAAAGACTTGAAAAGTTCGTGGTTTATTGTGGTAAGCGCGATATTTTAGAAAGCCTCAAAGGAAGAAGTCTAATGATGATAAAACTGGAGGGAGATTACTCGACCTAGAAATTGGTGTCTTAAAATTTTCATCGTCACCCGAGCTATTTGAGTGGTTGCTTCTTCCTGTTGAAAATACCAGTGACCGAGACCCAACTTGCGTCTAAAAAAAGCTCTTTCAGCATCTGCTTGTAGCGCTCATCATTCCCGTTTAGAGTGATGCTATCGGCATATTCAAAAAAATAAAGGACACTCACTTTCACTGGAAATACCGCGTCAAACAGTCTCTTTGATGCAATGGCTCTTCATGAGTTTCATGTGGATTTATCTATGCATGATGCGTTCCGCGAAACGTTTAATTGTTCAACCACATGGAAAACGATGTCACGGAAAACGACGAATAAACTCACGCTGCGTTAAAACAACATACTGAAAATTTTCTAAATAAAAAATTTCACGTTCTTGAGTAACGTTTCGTTTAATAGCTTTTTCTCAACTAGTCCTCTATCTACATCATGGAGGTCAAAGCACGGTGATGTTTGGCTCCATCTGCGAAAATGGGAGCCAATTCAATTATTATTACACTATTTTGCACCACCTTGTTTAAACTACGTAAGTTGATATGACAAACATATCTAATAAATGTGTTTTATGTTGATGCTTTGTGCATTTACAAATTCAGTAAAATAATTTCGGGACAATCAATCAAATTTTTAATCCCTAGTTTTATAAACTTTATTTTGTGAGGCGTGTAGGAACTTTTAGTGGGGTTTGCTTTTCTAAGAAAACGTGTATAACACTTTACCATTTCAAAGCCCAAAAACAGAATTCAGTGTATTTTAATTAGAGCAAACTTTTTAGAAAAAAGCATGCAATCCCTCTAAAGAATTTAAATATTTTTAATTAGAACAATAAACTAATTTTTTTTAATAAAATAATTAACAAAGTTTTCCAATTTTTCCCAGCAAATGGGACGCCATTAATTTAACTTCTGATCTTAATATTGAAAAAAAAATATATTTTCAATATTTATACATATATTCTTGAAAACACTATTTTTCTGCCACAATTTTAAAGGTACTTAGAATAAGTATTTCATAAATGTTTATACCAATCTTAACGCTCTATATTTTCTTATTTGAAAGTCTTGTTTAATACTTGACCCATTAACGGCTACTGGGATAAAACTGAGGTCAAATTACAAATTTACTAGAAATGTATTTATTTTAGTTCAATCTTTGAATACCTGCTGGAGTTTGCGAAAGCAAAAATAGTACAACGAGGTACATAGAACGTTATGGGGGAACTTCACCTTCTCAAGAACAAATTTAGCTGCATTAAAATTATTTCCTTCTAATAAATGGCATAATTTTAAACTTCCAGAAAAATTTTCAGAGGATTATAGACCGAATAGCTATGCCGGTATAGAAAATAATAATTTGGTATTTCCTCTGAATTGACAATAAAAATATTTGTAAACATTAGTAATTATAGAATGTATTACTACGTTTATACGCACGTCTTATTTGCAAATAGAACTATTTGCAAATAACTAATTCACTGTTTATACGGGAAATCGCATACAGAACTTGTGTTATTATTAGTGATGCCATGTGACGAAAATATGATTGTTTGGTAAGTAAAACACAAAAAACGTTCATGAAGTGGCAACGTCTTACTTTTTATTTGCAAATAGTGTCGTTATTCACGACTTGTTTAAGTGAGTTAATAAGTTACAATAAAAAAGTTATACGGCAACATTCTTCCTTTTTATTTGCAAATAAGACGTGCGTATAAACGTAGTATATGAAACATCATTAAACTAAAGATTGCGACACACATATGCATCCTCGGTTTCATAGAAAAACAGCCAGTTGCATATATGCGCCCTTTGGGTTGTGAATGTGCTAAAGAAAATTTGTTTTCCTTAAAACTTTGCTCAACTTTTGTTTGAGTCAACTTGATATTTTTAGTTTTGGTTAAAATATTATTTAAGCTCAGGGTCTTATTTAATGGTTAAACAATTTTATTGGTAACTATCGTATCATTAATAATTTAGAAGTATAAAAATACTAAAAATAACAAGAATATCTCTATATTTTTTGAACTTTTTATAACAATTTTGATTGAATTGTTATTTAAGCACAGGGTCTTATTTAATGGTTAAACAATTTTATTGGTAATTGTCTTAATTTGATACTCATGGAGTATCATCTTCAGGAAAATTTTGTTTGTTTAATAATAAATTTAATATTTTACATACATATAACCATTTAAAAAAATTTATGTTTTTTTAATATTTATTATTGTGTAAATTTGTGTATTTTTTCATACACGAGTAAGTATGAAAAAATTTTCTGTTTCTTTAATTTTTTGAAATGTTGATATGTATGTATGTAAAATATTAATTGTATCATTAAACAAACATAATTTTCCTGAAGATGTTACTCCATGAGTATCAAATTAAGACAATTACCAATAAAATTGTTTAACCATTAAATAAGACCCTGTGCTTAAATAACAATTCAATTAAAATTGTTATAAAAATTTCAAAAAATATAGAGATATTATTGTTATTTTTGGTATTTTTATACTTCTGAATTATTAATGATTGATAAGAGCACCATTTCCAATTCCCAGCTTATTTTTTCTCTAGGTGTATTTATAATTTAGTGCAAGTGCATGAAAAGAAACCCCAGTTACAATAATGTCCACTGAACATGAAGCTGTTTTCACTCTCTCCCTTTAAACACTCTATAAGCGAGGAAAAGTAGCGGCACAAAATGATGTCATTGTTGTGTATAGGAGTACATGTGCATTGTGTGCAAGTGTGTGTTTAACTCTACATATATTTTTTGAGTGTAGTGGTAAAAGTATATGTTCATCCAAAGCAATAAACTTGAGGTTGTTGTATGTAAAAACAGGTATAATTTTAATTAAAAAAATAGGTGTGAAAATTATGATGAAATGCCATGTAAGTATTTTTAGATGTGTTGGCAAATGGGTTTTTACAAATACCAAGCCTTATGTAAATAGTATATACACATACACACAATATATGCATATGTTCATATATTCCATTCATATAAAAGTATGAATACATGCTTTTCAGACATTTACACAGACACTTTACTCGAATGGAAGAGTCCTTTTGTTTTCAAGTTTTTTTTTTTTTCTAAATTATATGTACGAGTATGTATGTACATACATGTACATATTTACATTTATATCTACATATGCATGTGTGTATGGCTTAAAGACTGTTATTTTGTTGCTGCTTTCAGCTGTTGATGTTTTCTCCTTTATGCATCTGTAATGAACTAAACATAAATTTTCTATCAGTTATTTAAGTTCTTTTTCTACTGGTGCTTAGGTAACGCTCGTTTGCTGCAAGAACGCCATGACTCATTTTTGTGTTAAAAAAGCAGGATTAATGGTTATATACATAGATCTTTATATTATATATGTATGAAATTTCATATAAATATTTCATTTAACCGACCACAAGAGAAGGCGAAGTTATACGTACATATATTCTCTATGCATAGACATTTTTTTGTCATTTGTGGGCTGATTTTAAGGAAGAATTTATCAATATGTTATAGGACCATACAATGTTACACCCAATAATCTTCTATCTTGCTCACCCTAGGTAAGGTTAGGTTGGCAGAGCAGGTCGCAAAAAGTACTGCAAGTGCATTCGGAGACCATAAGACTCATTTTTTTAAAGAGAAGTTACACTCAGGCAATTAATGCCTACTAATTATTTAAGGTGCAACTTGTTTTGTGAAAGGGAAAGGGTAGAGAGGACAGGCAGTGAAATTATAAGACAGAGGACTAGGCTACACCTTACTTTTCCATATGGTACTCCGGACTTCGAGAACAACACACCGAAATTCCTCACAAAGCCCAATAAATCACCTCCCTGAGCTAGTCCAGGTCTCGAAAGAAGCGATTTCTCAGGCATCTGAGTCTGCGCTCCTGTAAACCCGGATAGTTGCACAGAAAGTATTGAACTGACTCTTTCTCCTGTGTGCCGAAGCAGTTTCTGCAGTGACCATCATAGGAGAATCCTAGATGCTGTGGCAAATCACACTGTGCCTCTTTACAATACCAACCAGAAGTACTACCCACCTCCTCTCAACACAGTGAGAGAGAGAGAGAGAGAGAGAGAGAGAATCCTGAATATTTCGCATATAGTCAGCCGCTTCCCTCCGCTTCTACTCCCTAAATTCGATAGACAGCTTAACCAAGCCGATACATATATCACTTTGTGAGTTAGCCAGATCTGAATCCAAGCCTGCTCTCACACACCCATCAGCTTCTCGTTGCCATGGATGCCTTCATGATCCGGAAACTACACTATTCTGATCCCGCTTTATTCTAGACATTGAATACACATCATTACATACCTCGATTTAACCACCTAAACACAAAAATGTCGATCGAGCTGTCCTCTAACCGGAGATTCCTAGTTCTTCTCAGGCTCCATTAAGGTATATATCTCCATTTGAAATACATTGGAGATATAGGATAACTTGAGCTAGATCGAAAGGTCAAGGCGCTTCGAGTACTAGTGTCCATTTTAGATCCGTCCATAAAGATCCATCTTGTGCCACTCCGGACAACAGTACCTTCTATCCAACGATCCCTGTTAGAAATTTGAACAGAGGAGGACTTGTCAAGAACCATGACAGGATTTATGTACTTCCTACGCACCCCCCAACATCTGCCTAAAATATGTTATTTGATAAGTTCATCAAGATTTATTGAGCATCGTGACCAAACTGCCAATAATCGCTAGACATGCCATCCGTTGCACATTGTTCAGTATGGAGAGACACGAACTCTTGTTCGCCGCCCTCCACCAGACAAGTGATCAATAAGTTAGGATGGGTCTGATTAGTGCTCTATGCACCCAATCAAAGATTTATGGTGTGAGTCCCATCGATTCCCAAAGGCTCTTTTACCCTCATAAAAGCTGGTAAAGCCTTTTTTGCCCTCTCCTCGACATTATGTCTCCAAAAGAGATCGGAGTCCAGAATAATGCCGAAGTATTTCGCTTCCCTTGAAAGTTCCAAAGTAATACCATCCAGACAAGGTAGTCTAAGCCCAGGAATTTTATATCGTCTGCTAAAGAGCAGCAGTTCGGCCTTTACGGAACTGATTCTTGCTCACCATAATAATGAGTATTTTAAGAGCTGGTATGCTGGAGAGATGTGTTGTCGCATATCAACCAACGCATGAGGCGAGCAGAAGAAGCATATTTCCCATACAAGAGTTAAACTTCAAAAATAATCACTAAAAAGTTTAAAATAAAGGATTCTTTAACTGAAAACTCATCCAACTTCAAATATAGTCTCTAGCATATTCAAAATAAATAAAATATTATCACACAAGTGTATGAAGCTGGTGCAAATAAGTTTGACATCTCGACACCGACTTCATTAACCTTAATTGCAATAATATTTCACTTATTTTTCAGAAGCTACTTTTGGGATCGGTTGGATTTTTTTGCTTATAAGTATTTTAATTTTCAATTAAGTTGAGCGTAAATTGAATAAAATAAACTCGTTTTGTGTAAAAAATATTTAATTTGAGTCACGACATTCTTGCTCCAAGCCGTAGATCAGCTTCTGCGGTGGCCTCTTTGCGGTGCACTTCCACCTCTTTTGAGGTGGAAGTGAATTCGGGCGACGGTCCTTAACATGCCCGAATGGCCAGTTAAAATATGACGTCACTAAGTTTGCTAATGACTATTAACCACGCCACGCTGGTAGCATAGATGGTAGCCTAGGGAAACTATGGGTCAATCACCTATTCTTTCCGAAATTAAAAAGATTACTGCAACCGATACATATATAAATAGTAATATCATAAACGACTCGAACTCCCCCGTTGCGGCCCTGTGTTCCCATGGGAATTAAAGGATTGAAAATATGACGTTCTTGCAGTAAATGAGAAAAATTTATTTTTAACCAAACAAGATTTAAAACTCTACTAGTATGTGTGAGTATATGTCGGTACATTTGTATGTATGGATGTTTGTAACTTGTTTGTGGTTCCATTCTTTTTTTATGGTTCATGTGGTTTAAACTTAAATGTGTCATAATATCGATTTGTTTAAACTTACATCACTCGTAGTGTTAATGATTAGAGAACTGCATTTTATGCAGACTAAGACTCATTTTATGCATTTTAAAGTTTTTATCGATTATTACCAGATAACAAAACAATGTAATTTTTGTAAATTTAAACAATTTCAAGTATTAATACAGGGTTATCCATTTTTCGGCTTTTAAAGTAAAGTTAAATAAAACTTACATAAAGTTGTGGTTTCGTTATAATACTTGGACTTTGCCATGACGTACAGTAAACCACGTAATTTAAACGACTGCCTCTAGACTGTTTGCTACAGTGTATACTTTTGAGAAAGATCTCGACCACCTTTTCGCGAATTTCTGGGAGTAGCTCGGCGATAACTTGACTAATTTTGGTTTTAGAATGCTCCAAAGTCGGGGAATTATACGCGCAGAAGCAGTATTTGAATCAGCCCCAAAAAAAGTCTAACGTATGCAATGGCTTCTCAACAATCACCAAAGGGTTCTCCGCGCCCCATAGGCGAAAATTTTGCTTATTGACGTAACAACCGAGTGCTAAGTGAATTTCATCTCTGAAGAAAATTTTGTTAAAAAAATCAGCATTAAAAACTTGTTGCTCTAGAACCCAATCAGCATATCCACGGTGTTGTTAATGATCAACCGACACGAGTTCGACTTGATGTAAATGTGGAGGTTCAAATCCAAATGTAAAGTGCGCCATGATGAGTAAGAAGATAGGACCAATTGCAGAGAACGCCGTGTAATCGGCAAATTCGGACTATCCGCCACACTTTCACTAATGGAAGCGATATTTTCGACAGTGCGCATATGTCGTTAATACACATGCTCAACCAATTCTTTGCACTATATTTTTACCTGCCACCTTAAACTTTTTTACTTTCATTGCTGGTTCTAGAGCTAGATTTTAAGTTGGCTTAAAATATTTAAAATGGTAATAAGTTTTTAAAAATATTTATTATTGGCTTAGCCGGCATTTTATTAGCACTAAGCAAATTATTAATACACTTTAGCCAAATCATGTTCGGAAAGCATTGGATCTTACAGACTTATTCAAAAGCCCTCAACTATTACATGAGAACTCCATGGAATTCCATCCTATTTTTCTACTTGTGAATTACAATTAATACAAGTATAATAATTTATGCCAACGTTTTTCATTGTAGCGGAATAAAGTGAAGGTTTAACCACGAACTCATCTTTCACGCTTTCAAGCTCGGAGACATCAATGACAGCATAGCATTAGATGCATGTGAGTCTTAGTGCTGTTATGCGGTCAGAGTAGGGTTTATAAAACCAGCTCCAGATGCTCTCTTTTCGTTGACTGCCTTACCAATATATAATAAGTGTAATCCATTTGTTGTCGTTTTTTTCGCCCGTATCAAGCCATCTCATTTCGCTTATATCTACAAATAGTAGTTTGTAGTTTATAAACTATTTGCAATTTTTTACCAGGCGCGATGGTTCAAATAGCGTTCTGAAATTCCATGTTCTAAATATTGTCCGGGTTTTCATGCTAAAGGTCGTCATCGGTAAATCATACCGTTTTGTTTCATTTATTTCGGTTTCGGTTATCTTTTAATATTAAGACGAAGCGGCTGATTAGGCTTCCGCATCCGATTCTAGTGCTGGGCCTGAAACCTGCCAGTTACGTTTATTATCGACTACTACTATTTTTTTTTTGTTTGTTACAATTTGTTTCATTGCTTTCCTTAACAACTTTAATAACTTGCAGTTCAATGAAACTTCTTCCTATGTTTTATATTTTTATTTCATTTTACATCTTCTTTGCAAGAAATAATTTTTTCATTAAAACTTTTACTCCCAAGTCAATAGCAAAACTCAATTTCATTGTTGTATTTATTTTGTGGTAATTGATACCAAAGTTTCATTAAATTTAATTTTTTGCTAACAATTTTAATTTCGCTAAAACATTTTTATCTTTAGTTACAGAAGAATTTTTGTGGAAAAATTTCTTACTTTAATTGATTATTTTCAATTGTCAAAGAAAACAAAAATAGCTGTAGACAAAAATATCAATTACATAGAATTTAATTGATGATAAATCAATAGCTAAAGAAATTTAATTACAAACTAAGCTAAACATATCAGCTTAGATGGATCTTAAAACTGAAACACGTAGCAGAGAATACGGCAAAAACTTTAAAGGACATAAATGATTTTATAATGTTTAAAAAGTACTTCAGAAAAAAAGCTTTTTAAGTTATGAACCAAAAACATAAAACAAACATATACCACGTTTATACGCACGTCTTATTTGCAAATAGAACTATTTGCAAATAACTAATTCACTGTTTATACGGGAAATTGCATACAGAATTTATGTTGTTATTAGTGATGCCATGTGACGAAAATATGATTGTTTGGTAAGTAAAACACAAAAAACGTTCATGAAGTGGCAACGTCTTACTTTTTGTTTGCAAATAGTGTCGTTATTCACGACTTGTTTCAGTGAGTTAATAAGTTACAATAAAAAAGTTATACGGCAACATTCTTCTTTTTTATTTGCAAATAAGACGTGCGTATAAACGTAGTAATACAAGCATGAAGTTTACATTTTACTAAAAACGAGGGATACGGAAATCATTAAACGAGTAAATCGCAGTGTGAGTGTGTGTTAAATAACGAATGTGAACACAAGCGCAGGGGGCTTTGTATGTATGTGAATACATACTCGTATGTGTGAATGTATGATATCACAATTGCGGTCATAAACTTTTTTTGTTTGTGTTATTAATGTTGTTGTTCTAACTGTTAAGTTGTGATAAAATTGTATGTTTTATTTTTCACTTCAATGTTGACCAGTCATAGAAATTTTTGTGGTCATTATGGTGGGACACAATTTGAAAGAGAAAATATATTTTAGAAAATAAAATAAATTTTATTTTTATGGAAGGATATTTCCTTCACTAATAAGCATTATAAAAGAAGGGTCAAATACAAATCAAAGGCAGGTTATTACAAACCAAAATGATGATTGTTAAAGAGAATGTTTATATTAGAAATAAAATTTTAAAAAATAAAATAAATATATAATCAGAAAAAATCCTGCTGTAATCAAACATTTTGTTCATAAGCCTGATATAAGGAAAAAACTAATTCATTTAAAAGTGGTAGTCGAAAGCTTATAATTTTTGTTACATAAAAAGGATTTTTTTTCAAATGATATATGAAAAGTGTTAACAACCGAGGGATATATGCCACACGTGCAACACTCTAATGAACATTTTAAGATATGACTACTCTTGTATGTGTGACCACCAAATTCATCTCATCTGAGTTTTCCTTAACGGGTCTCTTAAGTCACGGGCGCAATTTATTAATGCCATTTAAAATTGAAAATACCTCAGGTCCAAGATCAAATTTAAACTCATAAGAAAACAGATTAAAAATTCGATGGCATCTTGTTGATATAGCTCACGATCAGTTAGATCAACAACATCAGACACAACATCCACACAGTATTTATAACAAGGGACAACTTGGGTAGGATGTTGAAGAATTGCACGAACGAAACAGATCCTCTAGACAAACAGCGGGCAATCAAATTAACATATTGATGACAATATAGTTAAATTGTACAAACGGGACGAAAGGTCAGAGCAGGATTTCGGGAACACATTAGCGACTACAATATGAAGTTAAGGGAACCAGGCTCGACACTGGAATATAATTTTGCGAAATCAAATATACAAATATACACCATTCCATATTGAAATAACTGCTAAATTACTGCTACGTATTGGGAGACATTTGACGGAAGGATGATAAATGGACAGATAAAAGCCGCATCAAGCGAAATATTCGAATCATTGAGACTTATTTACCAACGTAATAATACATGCCCAAAACAAGGGAGAATGCTAGAAATGAACAATCAAAGATTGCAACACGTATGGGAGGAAACACAGGGTAATTAAGCGCCTAGCAGTGGAATAGGATATACAAACACATTGATGGAGGATGAAAAGGATGGTGAAGAGAGTAACAGACTGTTAGGAAGAGAGACACAGGCAAACGGACGACGACGAGAGAGCGCAACGAAGTAGATCGAGAAGTATGCAACTACAAGCACAACCAAAGGGACGATGTAATAGGAAATAGAACACTGAATTAATCTATAGCAGAAATCGGCCTGTTCACAAACCAAATTTGACGAGGGATGACGGCAAATCGGTCCAAGTACAACTTAATACTTTTGATGCAACATAATACTTTAAACTCACGTACCGATAGCCGGTGAGGTCTTATGTAGCACTTTTTTACTATTATTCTTTATAAATAACGATAATACTTTTATAGTAACAAGTCCACAGGTATTAAAATTAGTGAAAAGTACGCTTTTTTAATTATTCGAAAAAATATTTCTTCCTCATTAAATTATTTTACAAAACATTCATTATAAAGAATGCAAATTACGAATACATCACTGTTGAATGTATTTTAGTTTAAAATGTCGCTTTAACAAAAGTAGTAGAAAACTACAATTTTAAAAAAGTAGTAGAAAATAATACTATTTTTAGACTGATTTTCAAAAAGGCAGGAAAGGCGAAATTTATCGCCTACATAATGTAGAAAACTTCTAAAGTAAAAGCGAATTGCTTTTTGAAAACATTATAACAGTAGTAGAAACTGCTACCATTCTACTACTATTCTATTAAAATTCTTAAAGCACACAAAAAACTGCTGATTAAACTGCATATATTGCTCGGCATATGAACATAACTTCTGGGTTTGAGCTTAAGTCCCATCAGAATCCATTAGAGAATGATACATACAAAATTTTAAATACATACAGATACATTAAAAATTTTAAAATGGCAAAAATCAGTTCAAATTTAATTGAAATTGAAGAACTGAACAATGCAACAATAATATTCGCAGCGTTTACCTCCCACAGATTTTCATTTGGTATTATTAAAAACTAGCGGACCCGGCGAACTTCGCCTCGTCCACAATTTTAAGTCTTAAGACAAACTTTAGAGTAATAATAAAAATTGCAGCAAGAAAAAGAGCACATTTACTGTAGAAAATAACAATGCCAAAATGACACCTGTCAAATTGCGCAAAGTCTAAGTCAAAGTATAACGCCATCTTTCGGATTTTGGCTGAGAACCCTCTATTTTTTCATTTGAAAAGCCATTAAAGAATAATTTCACACAAAATTTCATACAAAGACTCGATTTTCTGACTTTTCCGGAGGAATTTTCCAAAATTTTCTTCCGTAAGAACCTTCTCCTCGAAAATACGAACAAATGAAAAAAAGTGTACAGAAATCGGCCCAGCCGTTCTCATTTTATGAATTACTATACATTTTTACACCATTGGTAGACCCGGGTGCTGATAAGTTTTGTGGAGGCACCGGAAACGTGCGCATGTTCCAACGGCTAGTAGTTACTAGATGCTCATTTTCACCGCCTGTCCTTTCTCTCTTCCACTATCCCTTTAACAATGAAGTAAAAATTTAAGTCTTACTTCTCAGGCATCAATTGCCTGAGTATTACTTCTCTTTACACAACTATCAGCAAATATCAGTCAGTCCTACAAATAAGACACAATTGGATTTAAAACAGTTTGCAAGCTGAGTCAACTAAAGCTACTAACGGCAAAGGAAAATATTTGGTTCACCATGCAGTACCTTGTGTTGCATGTCACACAGAGATAAGCTCGAATAAAACACGGTGGCAAGCAGGAGAACTGTGAAAAGAGCGGGAAGGGACTTCGGAAGAAATGAAACCCAAAGAGGAAAGGATAAACTCTGAAATACTACAGCGAGAATGTATCCCAACCGATATACTTATAGACATATTTGATAACATATGAGCACACAGACTGAAACAATATGACATAAATGCAGTATGTAGCTCACGGAAAGCACACCTTTCACACTAGATTCACAAACTTCACGGAAGCTTTAATCAACAGACAGGACGGTCAGTTGCCAGAAGGAAGAACAATAAGAAATTTCCATTTTTCAAATCATTGTGGACAGCACTGCTATGAAATGAGGAGCAGGATCAGGCCAAATACATTTGCAAATAAATAAAAGAGGAAGGAGCCAAAATAAGAAATATAAAATAGTAAGAAGTCTAAAGCAAAAACAAGATAAATGAGAGAAACACCACAGTTTTACATAGCATACCCATTGACGCTAATGAACCAATCTGCTCCATCTATAATCGCAGTACCGAATGCACCAATGGGACTCATAATTAATCATAAATCTGCTCCGTGCAATAGACTATAGGAATACCTAAAAACAATAGTGAATGATACATTAGATGTGAAAAACAAGCACATAATAGCCAACGCCATGGAACTATTTAATAAACTAGAATGCGTAAGAATAAAGGAAATACAAAATTAGTCAATCAATTCCAGTGAGAGTGAAGATTGTTCATGAAACGATACTCAATAAAACAAAGGACAAGGAATTTTCAATATTATAGCATTTTCAGTTTAAATTAAACCTTTTTCACATTAAACGAAAACTTTTTCAAATTAAACGAAACCTTTTTCAAATTAAACGAAAGCTTTTTCAAATTAAACGAAACTTTATTCAAATAAAGTAAAACATTTTTCAAATTAAACGAAACCTTTTTCAAATAAAGTAAAACATTTTTCAAATTAAATTAAACAAAAAAACATAATACATAGTAAAAAAATAAAATCATATAATATACATACATATATAGTATTTTCATTTTAAATTAAACATTTTCCACATTAAAGTTAATGAAGAGCTTGTCCACTGGCCGCTTTAGGAATTTGGATGATCATGTCCATAACATAGTTCGCACAATCATTTTGGCTAATTTGTGCGATACTTTCATCAATTATAATAACTATGTTCCGTTTAGTGGTTATATCACTTAATAATCATCGGGCATGGAATTTTAACTTAGAAAATGCTTTCTCTATCGGTTATATAACTCTGAGCTTTTTTTTCAATTTTATCTAAGAGCTCCCGTAGAAAAACTTGGAAACGGGCCGAATTCACAGTGGAAAGACAAATAACTTTTTGGTGAACAACGCCAGCATTATTCATCGCAGCAATTGGAGTCACGTTCTTCTCCTTACGGTTGGCACAACAACATGATCTCTGTCACCTACTTTGGCACGTGCTTGTGAACGCCGTAAGTGTAAGTTAATCCCGCCCTCAGCTATAAAAATCATTTTTTCTTTTTGTTGCGGAGACCAAATTGGAAATTCTGAGGCATACTGTCGACGGTTTTCAATAGTCGTTACACTATTCATACGGTCCATTTCGACGGAAGCCATTTTCAGCGTCATCTTGAGTTCTTTCAGGGCATTGAAAATTGTAGATAGAGCTAATTCCACATTGAATTGTTCAAATAGTTTTCTGCGAATATTTTTCAGAGTTATTCCCGGTTCACTTTCCACAATCGTCTCAATTTCTTCCAGAGCGAATTCACAGTAATGGCTCACAAAATAATGCAAAATAAAAAATTTTATACAAAATTAAAAAAATGTTTAATTTAATATGAAAAATGTTTTATCTAATTTGAAAAAGGTTTCGTTTAATTAGAAAAAGGATTCGTTTAATTGGAAAAAAGTTTCGTTTAATTTGGAAAAGGTTTCGTTTAATTTGAAAACGGTTTCGTTTAATTTGAAAAGGATTTCGTTTAATATGAAAAAGGTTTCGTTTAATGTGAAAAAGGTTTAATTTAAACTGAAAATGATATATTTTAAATTCAACAATAACATGTATCGGCAAACCAAGGGACTAGGTATGGGAAATACATCATTAGCGATTCTCATGGAATTGTCAACGAAAAATTTCGAAAAGGAATATGTACAGGAGCTAAATAATTTCACATGTGTACTGGAAGAAAATAATGAGGAACAAGTTCTGAATCTTCTAAGCAAGCAACGCAAAAACATAAAATTCACAATGAAGATGGAAGAAAGCGAAAAAATAAATTACCTGGAGCTCACGGATAAAGCCAACAAGGTCCTGAATGGATAACGAAATATACAAGAAACCAACAGCCACAGACACAATAATACACAATTGATCGAACCATCCTCAACAACACACGAACTCAGCGATTATGCAGTTAGTAAGGAAACTTCAACGCACACCACTAATACAGGGGGCCTATATGAAGGAGATGAGGACCATATACACAATAGCGAAAAGTTACGGATATAAAAAGGACGAGGAGGATGAGGAGAGGCATTAGGGCAGGCAAGGTACAGAACAAGGAACAGGAGCAGTATAAGATTACTGGGCTACTATTGCCATACCTATGTATAAATCCAGATACCATAAGAGCTTGTAAAAATTTTCAGGAAACATAATATTAATACACCACTCAAGACAGGACACAACTTGGGTAGAATGTAACAGAGCAACACGACCGAAACAGATCTTCACAGTTAATCTGTTCAATGTATTACATCGAACAAACGGTACAAAATTTCAAAGAGAATTTCGAGAGCACAAAAGGGACTACAATAGAAACCTAAGGAAGCAGATTTTTGAGAAAGTAGTAGAAATAATAAATTTTTGTTTACAAAGTCTATATGATTTGTACGATAAAGCAAGGATGCTGGAAAAATTACATAAGCCGAAAAGAGTAGTAGAAATACTACTATTTTACTACTAATTTTTTAATAGTACAAAGTACATATATAGTTTAAAAAGTAGGAATGAACTTACATATATTTTGGTACTTTTTTTCTCTGGATAATTCGTTTTAAGTTTATCTCTCCATGTCCTTCCATTATTAATTTCATGGTTTTGCGAAGTAGAAAACATTAATTTTGCCTTCCATCTACATTTAATTTTAACACCTTTTGTCATGCTCTTTCTTCCTGCTTACGTGATTAATGTTCCAACGTCTTTGTCTGTAGTTTTGGTAGTAAATTATTTTATTTCATTTTTTATTATAATTTTTTTTTCCAAAAACTTTGATATTAAGCAACTGTCTGCTTTTGTTTTACAAATAAAACGAAAATTTAAAATCTCTGGGGCAACGTATTAAGTTTATTAACATGAATTCGTAAAGTTCTTTATAATATCTACCGTAATTTGCTACAACATCCTTCAAATACTGCCACTTGAGTGCAAAAAATGTGAAAGTGTATGAAAATGTGTTTTTCTTTTGCTGAGTGTGAATCTATGGGGAATTGTTATTTTATACGAGTACTTTTTTTGCTTAGTTATTAAAATTTTAATGTGTTCATGAACTTAACACAAGTCTCTTTTTCTAGAAAGTAGAAAAGCCAATGGAAGTTATGAATGTAAGTTTTAATATTCATGAATATTTAATTAATACGTAGTCACACACAATGTTTAGTTTCGATATGAATTAAGTCGCAAGGAGAAGAATTTTCTTGCCACAAAAACAAATGCGAATAAGTTGCTTGAAATGTGGGTGTGTAATCGATATAAAGTTTTAATATTTACAAGTGGAAAAGCAAATAAGTACGGGGGTGCTCAGGATTTACTATAACAAAATTTAATAGAGTTTATCAAACTAAATAGAAGTCTCCGGGATTTCTTAGAGATAATATTGAATAGCGAGTGTTACTCAGGGACCACCCTCGTAATAACAAACTATGCAATTTTCCAACACTAGTTCTTAATGACTTCTGTAAACGGTTTCAATAAAGAAAGTTAATAGAATCCTCTGATTATTCCTCGTTGGTATTTAAAATCCTCATTTTCTTCAACTTGTTTCCTGTTTTAAATTTTTAGTTTTTTCTCCCGCATGGCACAACATTTCAAGAAAAACTTTTTCTTAGTTCATACTTTTTCTGATTTTCATTTTATTAAAATACTTTTGCAATAAATTGACATTTGTTTTGTCAGCGCCAGTAGATTGCGGTCGTGTAAAATCAAGGATAAATTAAATAAAAATTCAGTATATAACAACGGAAAAGCGTTAAAATTTTTAATTAAAAAACGTTATTCGCAAAGATGCGAAGTCAATGTTAAAAAAGGAAATCAAAGTTTACTCACTCAAGTCAAGAGAGCCTTTAGCAAATTTTAAGGAAAAGAAATATCCTTTTAAAATAAGTATATTCTAATGTTAATAAAAAATTATTTAATTTTGATATTTAATTTTTTTCTTTCCAGGTAAATTTTATTACGAGAAAATTGGGGATATAAATTGGCAAAGACTTTGTGTGTAAGTGAAAGTTGAAAAGAGTTTTCATCTATGTCTAATTGAAGTAACAAACACCTTAAAAACTTTCTTTGTTGAGCCTTTTAAAAAACAAATAAATTTAGAAATAAATATTTGAATATTTATTACTGACACTTATTCAGCATATTCTTATAACTAATTATTTGAAAGACTTTTAACTTAATAAGAAATTGTGCTTAAACAGTGTTTCAATTAGAATTCTTAATTAGTGAATTAATAACACTGGTCAACAAATTTGTTAATTTATTTTGTCACATGAAAATTTATATCAAATTTTGAATATACTAGGGCCACCAAACAATAATATATCAATGAAAAAAAATGTGCACATCATGTTTTCTTGTGACATCAAAACATATATTTTCGTAAAAAGTACAAAATTCAGCCACACTTACAGAATTATTTCCTAATATCTAATAGATACTTATGATTTTTTTGAATATTTGGCTTCCGGTAGGTCCCTTTTAAGTCTCCAACAATAGTCTGCTAACATTCCTGGACTCCATTTCCCTTGATAACGCTTCTCCATTAAGGAAATGTCTTGATGGAACCTCTCACCTTGTTCGTCACTCACAGCACCCAAATTTGCCGGAAAGAAATCCAGATGAGAGTCCAGCATATGTATTTTCAAGGACATATTACACCCCAAAGCTTTAAATGTTATCATAAGTTCATTTATTAAATCTTTGTGCCACGAGAAAGTAAATTCCAGTCGTTTAATCTAGACCCCAAAAGCTCAGCCTGTTTTTTAGACAGATTCAAATCACGTACTAAATCGTTTAAATCACATTGTGTCAATAAGTGCGGTTCTTTTGAAGTTGACGGTTCATAACTTGGGTCACTATCTTCAGATACCTTATTATGCTGACTGAGAAAAAATTCCGGACTATAATTCTCACTTTTTGATCGATTTGGAGGCATCGGCACAGGCAGTTCGGCACTATGTAGGATGGGTCTCTTGGCCGAAGACAAGTTTGGATACTGGATAGTGTGTTTGGATTTGGTAGTAATACCTTTTGTTTGAGTCAAACAAAAATTACAATCACTTACATGATCCTTTGGTTCCGTCCAAATCATTGGTATAGCAAATGACAAATGTTTAGGTTCTTGTTTAGCCCAACCTAAAAGTAGCCTCACACACGTTACACAACATTTATGTGGAACCCAGGATTTGTCTTGATTCATCACAGGAAAACCAAAATAATCTAAATAGCACTGTTCAATTAGTGATGTGAAATTTCGACGCTGAGATGTAAAAACTAATTCTCCACACACATAACAAAAATTGTCCGGGTTGTTCAAACACTTTCGTGGCATATTTACGATCTAACTAATGCAAATAAAATGTAATTTAGCAAACACAATAGTTACACAGTCGACTAAATGCAGTTATGTAAACAAAGAAACGTATATGAGGTCAGAAATTAATATGTACATAGCTGTCACAAGAAAACTGGATGTGATAGAAACAATACTGTTATATATTTTTAATGAGGGTACACCAACATAAATAAAAATCATAACAAAGTTCATGTGACAAAAACAGTGTTGACCAGTGTAATCGTTTCAATTAGTTCAACAAAACGATTTAATTGCTAAAAAAAACCCACTTAATAAATTATGCACAGTTACGTACATATGTATGTATGTACATAAATCTTAAAACAATCAATTTTTCATCACGCTAATTTAAACGTAAATATACATAAATAAACATACATAAATGTAAATATATGCAGATATGTATGTACATACATACATATGTAAGAACATACATACATATGAGCATAACTACATCAATACCTGGCAAACCCCTTATAAAGTAATAATACACTCCAAAATTCAAAGGCACAAAATCAAAACCACTCAACTACATTCTGTACGTATAATAAAATCCCAGCAACAATTCACTTGAGCTAAACACTCAATTACTGTTATTTAGAGTGCAAATACAATCTTCAAGAAATACATTAATAACAAAAACAAAAATTTGGGGACACCCGACCATGTACACACTCTATGCTTTTGCAATAATAAAGTGTTTTTAGAAAAAGCAAAGTTCCAAAACAAAATGCAAAGCAAAAGTATTTAACTGACAAACGAACACGCAAAACACACCCGTTCGACCACATGGATGTTTGTTTGTGTGTAGAACAAAGTGATGAGTGGAATCGAAAATCAAAACAACAGAAACTGCATACCAAAACAAAAAAGCGGGTTAAACACTCATCAAAAAAAGTCATCTCCAATTTTGGATTATAAAATCAGCTGTTTTACTTACATTTCAATACAAGTCAAGTGGGACGATTTTTTTTGACGAATTATAAACACATGACGTCACATCTGCACGGAATTAGCAGCAACAACAAAAGAAATATTTGTGCACACAGAAATATTTAGGGACCGAATTAAAAGTTTCCCGAAATAAACAATTTAATTTCACTCTATCACTTTTTTCATTAATTAACTAAATTTTATTCTTCGTCTTTTTATCTTACCCCTCTTAACATTTTTCATTTGTTTTATTAAAGTTTGTACGTAAATATGTCTATACTTCCAAAACTTCTATTAGTACTGCCTTAAATTATGCATTTGATAAGATTGTTTCAAAGGAACCTAAATTAAAAGGCAAATCTGACAATTTCTAATGACATGTATAAATTTTATACAAAGATGAATTATGTTTTGCATTACCGCTACCAAATCTTAAAAGGTGTCAACACGGAAGCAGCTGACCACCCACCTTTAACTTTTACTTTTTTTAGTGCGTAGACAGACCGTCAAAAACTGTGTAACCTTCGCCTGCAATGAAGTTTATGTGTGATGGCAATGTCACAAGCGTTTGTTGTTATTTTAATTATTATTGTTGCACTGCCAGCCACCATATGATTTTTTTCCTCTTATAAAAATTTTTTTAGGTACCCAACAACTTACATATATAGCAACATTCATATGCAAACATATCTGTGTGTACAGTATATATGTATGTACATAAGTATGTATATATAAGAATGTGCGTTCGAGTACATACATATGTACTTACATATGTACAAAATAATATTATGTGACCGACTAAACATAATGCAAATGGCCGGACCAAATGGTTGGAAAATTATTTTGTAAAAAAGTGTCCTTAAAGAAAATTTTAAGAAAAATATTTTAAATTTATTGTTATGTGTACATAAGTATATGTACATAGTACATATGTATTTATGTATATATGTATATTATTAATTTTATTAAAACATTATTTAAGTTAGAGGTTTTATTTAGTGGTTAAACAATGAGTATCGCAATATCGATAATTTCAAATAAAATTGTTTAACCACTAAATAAGACCTTGAGCATAAATATTTGGGAGACTCAACCGGTGTGCTATTAAGTCATATTGTCTAGCAAACTAGCAACATTTATTAGAAACCCTTCATCAGTTTGTTCTTCCTCGTCTTCATCACCTACAAGGAGATGAATTAAAATTTAAATGGACACATTTTTTTCATACTTGGTCCACCATTATGATGTCCAACATGTAATTTTCACACAAACTGTGTATTTTTTTTTGTTTTTTCATTTGTTTTTGGCATTTTCAAACAAAATTTTTCTAAAGGTTTTAAAGACTTCTTTGATGTCAAATATTTATAAATGTTTTATGTTCATATCAGCTGACCGAATTAAGAAATAACATACTAAGTTATGACGGGTTGTTCATAGCAGTCATATGTATTTTCGTGCTATTATTTTATGACATATGACTTTATGACTACCGTTTGAATCCCCCAATTATTTTAATAAAATTGTTACAGAAAGGTAAAAAGATATTGAGATATTATGTGTATTATTTATGAATAACTTAAAAATAATTATCAAAATTAAAATAATTTTTTAAATAATTATATATTTTAAAGTTATTCTTAAAAACATACATATGCATGTACATACATAACTACATATATACATACATACATATTAAACATTTTAATTCTTCTCCATAAAAAGCCCAAATGTTTCTTGAACTTCTGCAAAGAACGGCAAACAGAAATACACAACAAAAGCAAAGCCAAAACGGTTAATAGCTGAGCAAAAATACATATTTGATAGAAGAAATAAAGTCATGTAAAACACAACAACACCAACAATAAAACAGAACTACCGATTGCCCACTCGGTCACAAAAGTCCTCTACAACCTGCTGATATTAAAACAATTGTTTTACTCACGTTTCCATAAGCGTTGCATTACGATGTGAGACGAAACTGTTGTGACGAAGTACATAAAGCACGTCACAAAATGAGCATTATAAAGGCAGAGCAGTAGCAGCAACAGCAACAATAATGCAAGAACAATTTGTTCTCACGCCAATATTTTAATTGATAGACAGACCGAACCGAGACTTTTCTTAAATAAAACAATTTACTTTCACTTTTTTCAATAGCTTATAAACAATTTCTCTTTTATATTTTCGTAAAAACAATATTTTATTAAATACTTTACACTTCTTACGGAGCAACAATGCGAACCGGGCAAGAATTTTTTCTAAACTAAATTTTGTTCTTTGTCTTCTTATCGTCTTCCTTTTAACAATTACAGTGCAGCCTCGCATAACGCAACTCAAAGCATATGGGCAATTGCAATAATCGATTTTTTGAGTCAGAAACTGTAATGCAATATTTTTCTTTCTCTCGAGGTGTATCAATAAATAATATTTATTGAATTAATCAAGTTTAATTTTTATAAATGTTATGTATTAGACAAATAAGTGTCATTCAGTTTAATTGTCCTCTAGCAAAATCTGTACAGCTGTACTTAAGCAACTTTTCGTCAAGTTTCATTATGGTGGTTTTAGGCGGAATGTTTTTTCTGCAAAATCTATGCATGTTGTGTGAAAGTTTGAATCGTTAAAAGTCTGATGAAAAATAAAATGACAAATTTTTAATTAGAACGTGTTCAATTTCCATCTGACAAAACATCTGTCATAAGTTATTTTGGCATCGCAATAATTAATGTTAGATATAGATAAAAAACAATAATATTAATAAGTAAAACGAGGAATTTATAATTTTTTGTAGTTGATAAGAAATAAGTAAATGAATTATTTATTGTAAACGAAAAAGTAAACATTTTGCGTTAAGTAATGAACAGTCAGTAATTATGTCAGATGTACATTTGATATAAAACTTATAAATCGTCTATAAATTGGCAAATTTGACAAATATGCAAAATGACATGTGCGTCGTACGAGTTGAAGCTCAGAGAAAAGAAACATGCGGTCTAGAACCACCTTCAAGTGTCATTTGAAGAAGCTGATCTTATTTTGCTTGAGGAAACAACATTTGAAACATAAGGAAAAATTTTTGTCATATTTGAAATAAATTTTAGGATGATTCCCTAATTCCTGCATCGCATTAGAAATGTTATTGATGGCTTTACTATTTATTTTATTTGTAAAATGATGCAGCAATCATCCCAAAATTTTCTTCAAATATGATAAAAGAAATTGTCATACGTTTTCAAATGTTAATATTATACATTTATATGAAATAAACAAATATGCTGAAGATGGTACTCCATGAGTACCGAAACATAGATTATTAAAATTAAAAAAAGAAGAGACCTTAAAGTTGAAGCAAATAAATAAAATTTATTAATAAAAGGTCAAAAAACTAGAGCATATATGTATATGATTTTACTGGTAAAAAGAAATAATTCTGACAAAAAAAACCCCGACTTCAATACAAAGAGCTATTAGAACATTTTACAAAACCGAAGCAACTACATGGGTTGGTTCAAAACCCGATATAATCAAATTAATGTTTATATTTTACTCACAAAAAAGATTGAAATACCTTCGTGAAAAATTAAAATAAATGGTACAAAATTTACGAATTGAAAACAACAAACAAATATAAAGAAATTTTAATTTATTTAACATAGACGCAAAATTTTGGCCCTTCCCAAACAAACTGATGATAAAATATCGCAATTATCATATACAAAGGAACTTTTGAAAATAAGTCCATAAATGGGTGAGTTATGCGATAATTAATTTTGGAGCGGGCCAGTAGCCCGTCCAATTTTTTTATTTAATATTATGAAAACTTTGAAAACACTTTCGCAAATGATAAAGTTGCGGGTGTACAAACATAAAAAAAGTAAAAAATTCTCCATTTTTTAATTATATAAAATTTACTTATTATACTTGGATAGATTGTAAATAAAATGAATAAAAAAAATTTTTAATTCGTCGAAAACAACAAGAAAAATGTTCTATTTTTTCAGAATTTTTACATTCCATGATTTGAAATTCTCAAAAAAATTTATTTATTTTTTAACTTGCAAACATTTTTCGAGTTTGCAAATTTTTTTAAAATCCCAGAGATGTAAAAAACTCCTTAATATGAAATTTAATATGAAAAGTTTTTATTATTAACTTTGGAAAACTCCCTAGTTTTTAATTGAAAGACTGATTAAAAAATATCAGAAGAAAAGGACAGAAAAACAACCAAAATATTTGCAAAAAAAAATAAATATTTTAAAATCAAATATTAGAAAATGCTTGAATAAAAGCTTTGAATGAAAAAACATTTTTTTAAATCACAGTTCAGCAATTTTTCTCTTCTATGGGCTAAATTTTTTCACACAAATTAAAATTTGTTTTGTGTTGACTTTTCCTTCAGATTAAAACCTGGTCTATGGACTGTGTTTAAGCATTTAGTACTTTCGTGCGGACACACATGTATAAATTGCATTAATTAAAATATTTCCAAAAAAATATCCCCCCTTTCCAAAGAAAATGTTTTTTAAATGCCCACAAATTCAATGGGTTTCTTCGTTTTTTTCTTTCTCTCTCTTAAATAAATGGGTCAAGCCTGTGAATGAGTAAATGAGTTAATACAAGGAAGTATTCCATCGACACTAAAGTGTGTGTGTGTGCTTGTATATGTGCTCATAGAGACCCTGAAGGAAACATGGGGACAAGTGTACCCAAGTCACCAGTTTTGTCGACTATTTTGGTGACTCATATGTAGACATCGTCAACGGAGTTGTCAACAAGTTTTTGTTTGATGAGCAGAGAAATTTCTGAGAGTACGCTTATGCCTCTTCATTTTTTAATTGCGTTTATTTGTTCTATGGTGAACCTTTAATCATTTATTTTAACTAAAACTGTAGGGACCCTGAAGGAAATGTCACTAGTGATTCACTAGTGATTCACTATTGACAAAGTCACCAGTACTAGTGACAAATTATACCCCAACCAATGCTTTTTTCTCTTGACATTTAACATGCACTTGTCATTGAAAATCCACTACTGACTTTGGAACTAGTGACGAACTAGTTCCAATGGGACCATATGACGACCGTAGAACTAGTGCTTCTCTATAGACAATGTCACCAGTATTATTGACATACTCTACACAATACTTCTTTCTATTGAAATTTAAGATGGACTTATCATTGAAAACCCACTACTGAAGAAATCGTTCTAATGGGTCCATGTAAACAATTTTTGATATACATATATCTCTACAGTTTTAGTTAAAATAAATGATTAAAGGTTCACCATAGAACAAATAAACGCAGTTAAAAAATGAAGAGGCATAAGCGTGCTCTCAGAAATTTCTCTGCTCATCAAACAAAAACTTGTTGACAACTCCGTTGACGATGTCTACATATGAGTCACCAAAATAGTCGACAAAACTGGTGACTTGGGTACACTTGTCCCCATGTTTCCTTCAGGGGATATATGTATATCAAAAATTGTTTACATGGACCCATTAGAACGACCTCTTCAGTAGTGGGTTTTCAATGATAAGTCCATCTTAAATTTCAATAGAAAGAAGTATTGTGTAGAGTATGTCAATAATACTGGTGACAATGTCTACAGGGAAGTACTAGTTCTACGGTCGTCATATGGTCCCATTGGAACAAGTTCGTCACTAGTTCCAACGTCAGTAGTGGATTTTCAATGACAAGTGCATGTTAAATGTCAACAGAAAAAAAGCATTAGCTGGGGTATAAGTTGTCACTAGTACTGGTGACTTTGTCAATAGTGAATCACTAGTGAATCACTAGTGACATTTCCTTCAGGGGATGTATGTAATGTGCATGTGTTGGTGTTGAACTACCACAAATAAACAAAAAATCAGCAACTTGCAAAGTGTGTGTATTAATTTCTGGAATGGGAGGACTATACAAATAGAAGTGTCCTCCTTTTTATTCGCGAGCAGTCCTTGCTCCCCTTCCTTGTACAATGTTTATTACACTGCAGTTTGTAGAATGCATTAGCATTAGATAAATGTGCTGGTGTTTGTGTGCACATTACACACTGTATGTGTAATTATTTTTTCAATATAATGACAATTTTTTTCTGAGTGTTTGAAAAGCAAAAGAGGAAAAAGTACTTCTTTGGCAACAGTAAAGTGGCGAAAAAGGGAGATGTTGCAGAAAAATGTAATAGATGCGAGTGCAACGATAAAACGTAATATCTTATAAGTAGTTCTACAGCTAAAAACAAAAACAATGTGTATTAAACAAAAATCTTTTTTAATTCAAAATAAAGTTCTCTAAAGACAGTACTGTTAAACCCATTATAAGAAAAATTAATGCAATTTAATAGTAGCAACAGCAAACTTTCTTTAAATTAAAACTCAGCATTTGTTAAACCCTGTATCCTTTACCACAGAATCATATTGATACTATTTCCTTCATATTGTTGTTATCATAAGATAAAACAAAAACTTGGTTAAGAAAACTGAAGTGTCATTGGCAACATTAGGCGAATTACAGTTGAAACACATGCTGTTAATGAGTTATAATGTTGGCATTAGAATTCGTCAATTTAATGACGTTATAATGCTTCAGAAGTATAAAATAAAAAATTATTGCTGGCTGCCAATATGGCCCGCCAGAAATTTTCTTTTACCTAACGCACGGAGACTTAAAGCATAAAACATTTTTATAATAGACTTATGGCTTTCAGAATAATAACTGAAATCATTTTTTTACACATGGCCCGCCAAAAAATATTCCCACTTTATAATACTTTGAAAATCTTATAGGAAATTTTAAATTTCTATAATGCCTGTAATATGTAAATGTGGCCCGCCTGAAATCTTTTGCTATTTGCTGTATAAGGTTTGCACAAACGCTAATTTCAAGTCTTTTTAGCTGAGCTTTTCACTATCTTCTTAATTTAAGCTTGCAAAGTTTTGCTATGGTTTTTCCTAATTTTAGTGCTTTAAAGATGAACTATATCTCACTATTAATTTAACAAGCTGTGATTTTTTTTAATTATGTAAAGGGAAAATAAATAATTATGTTATATATGAATTTTATTAAATTCGTTATTCGATTAATTGTATAAAGTTGTAAGAAAAATAGGAAGACGCAAGTCAATTGTTTCTTGTGTTGTGTTTGTATAAAATTATTCTAAAACTATGATTGAAAAATATGATTTAATTCTATGAAATTCTTATATAGAAGTTTTTTGATTTTTTATAAGTACAATGAGTTTCAATGCTTTTCAAACACGTATCGGCTAAAGAGCGCTGAAGATTTGACTAGCGCCAATAAAATGCAGGCACCGTGAAACTTAGTCAACATCAGACAATAAATTGTTCACACATGAATTTTATATTTTAATCTGTGTTTACATTAGTTTTTTAAATATTCCCCAAAATTTCATTTTGCAGGCGTGCCAAAATTAGCGTAAACATAAATGTTATAAAATCTTTTATTTAAAAATAGCTTTCATTGTGGATCTGCACACTTTGAAAAACATTTTTCCTCTACTGTTTATTATTTTCTATTTAAATTTCCTGGGCGTGCTACGTTCGAACAACAAAAATTATTCTTAATCTCATAGAAGATGCTTTAGATTTTTATCTGAATGTCACTCATAATGCCACATAAGCCTAAGAAGAATTATGGGTATTGAATTATTTTGATTCCAGGCGCGCCTTAAAATAATTATTAAAAATGTATTTTTTATAAAATTGTTATTTCCTTAAATCGAATTTCTCTAGTTGTTTAAAATTTCAATGCTTTACAATTTCTATTATTTTATTTTGTATCCTTTGGGCCTCTTATTTCCAATGCAGGCCATTTCAGAATACATGTAACTTCAAAGACTTACAGCCTGTCGCTCAATGTCGAAAGAAAACTTAAGCGAACGAAGAGGAGTCACTCATTTTTCTTCGACAAATCATTCCAATATCTTTCTTCTTAGCATTCGCCCAGTATTATAATACAACGTGACACTTGTAAATATTGTCAAGTGACTACTGTTGGTACCACAATGTAAACTACACATGGTTTCTGTCAACATGGGAGGTTTTACATGATTTTTAGAATACTCGGTTCTACATACATATTACGAGGTGTGGTCAATAATTCCGTGACCTTTTCAGATTGCAACCCCTTAACTGAAAAGACGACACTGCATCTATTAACAGGCATCTGTCAGTTGACTCCTGTCAAAATTTAAGCAAGGTGTGTCATTTAGCCATTGATAACACACTATTGCGTGGTTTGAGGAGAACATAAAACAAAGTGAATTTCGTGTGCTCATCAAGCGGAAAACCCCATCTTTCAAGCCAAGGCTAAGCGTGATAAATCTTACGGAAGTTCTGCATCATCAATTTCAATGGTAAAAAAGTGATGTAATGAATTTCGTTGTGGCCGTCAAGCATGGAAGAAGGCAAACGTTCTGGACGACCCGAATAAATTGAAAATTTCACGTTGGCCGATCGTTGTTTGAAATTGCAAGAGATTGTGGAGGCCATGCCTATTGCTCAGGGGGTTCAGTTTTGAATGATCACTTGAGTTTAAGAAAGGTTTCTGCCAGATGGGTCCAGCGTTTACTTATAATAAGTATACCACAAGCGCAATGGTGTAACAACTTCGCAGGAGTGTTTGTCGTTGTCCCAACGCAATATGGATGAGTTTTTGCGCCTTTTTACAATAGAGAACCGAACGTAGATCTACCATAACATACCAGAAACTAAATAGCAGTCAAAACATTGGGTTTCTTGGGGTGGATCGGCCAAGATGAGTTTGGCAGCCAATAAAGTCATGGCGATCAAAAGGATGAAACAATCAATGGTGAATGTAATGCAACTTATTGGGTCGATTTAATGAGGAGTTAAAGAAACGACCGTATTTGATTAAGAAAAAATTATTTTCCATTAGGACAATGCATGAATTATGCTACGAATTGCTCCCTCATCTGACGATTTAGTACCGAATGAGTATTTCTCAATTCGAAACCTGAAGAAATGGCTCGAGTGAAAGATATTTGACATCAGCGATGAAAACATCTATATCTTTTGATGACATCGACAAATCGTATTTTTTGGAAGGAATAAAAAATTGGAGGAACATTGGACAAAGTGTATAGCGCTCAAAGAAAACTATGTTGAAAAATTTAATAATTTTTTTTTGTTTGTGTGTTGTGTTGTTTGTATAAAAGCAATCTAAGCCTACTATGGTTACGTCTTTTGTGATATTCATATATTATGGATAATTCTCATATTGTATTAAATTGTTTTGACATAAACATAAAGTTTACTGACGATATGGTTTAGCGACCAGTGAAATGTCGGCATATGAACAGCCAATATTACAACAAAGAAAAAATTTTTAAACTTTCGTTCGTTTCTATTTATAATTATTTTCATTATTTGAATGTTAAGGAAAAATTACAACTTTGTATTCCATATTCTCAAATTATTTGTAGTTGAGGTGTGCCATTTTTTTAATTTCAATTTAATGAGACAATCGTACGAAATACTCGTACTTATAAAATTCATTTAGTTTTCCATTTTCTAATAAAATTTAACTTGCAAAATATATTTCTACTTTCCAAAAAATTGTTTATTTAAAATTTACCTAGAGATAATTTCTTTATACTCGTATTTATACTCCATGCAACATGCCACCTTTTCTATTATACATATGTCCCAGGCGGGCCACAATATTTGTTCAATCGTGTTCATATATAATTAAAAAAATTAATGCAAAATTAACTTTACTTACCTTTTAAATCTGTGTATTTCGATCTGTAATAAAAATAAAACAAGTTTAATTAAAATGCTTTTTTTTGTTGTAAAGAGGTTTTCTAAGACTGTATTTAAATTAAGCAATTTTTTATGAAATCTCATGTATGAAACTTTATCTATTTGCCAATAAATCGTAGAATGTTCCATGTGCTGCCGATTTTACTATATCATTCGCTTCAATGGAGGTTGCATGCAATAAATTTCATTAAAAAATTCTTTTAATTTATATTTAAAAGGACATTTACAACTGCTCATCAGTATGTCCTGCCATGTTTGCAAAGTTTTGTTTAATAAGCAAAAAGCTTCAGGTAAAAAAAATTAAAAAAATCAAAATATAGAAGCAGATCATACTCGTTTGAATTTGAATTTTCATGATCTTTTATCAGTAATATGGGCCGCCTAAAATTATTTGGCGGCACTTAATGAGAGTCAGTGTCCAAAATTTTATATTTTATAATGCAACAAAACATTTTAATTTGAAAAGTCACGTGCCTAGAGACATGATTACAATAAATTCTTTAACAAATTGTTAGAAATAGTAAATGATATTAGAGTTAGTATTTATATCAAATGTAAAAAAAAAAATAATTGTAAACTGACCCAACCTGAACATGTCTACAACAAATTTCTATTAACTACTTTGTTATAAGTCATAGTCAAAACTAAATGAAATAGTGATAAGGACTATATAAAAAACACTACTGAGTCAATTTGACTCAAGAGCTGACTCCTAATGATCATTCAAAGCGTCGTCAATACTCCGAATGGTTGGTTCAACAGACAGAAGTGGTAGGTGACTTTACAAAAAAAAAAAAAAAAAAAAAAAAAAAAAAAAAAAAATTTCAGCGACGAGGCACACTTTTATCTCAGTGGATTCGTCAACAAGCAGAATTGCTGCTATTGTTCAGATGAAAACCCACGAGTGACTGTTGAAAACTCGAAGCATCCAAAAAGAGTGCGGCTCATGGGCTGGCGTCGTCATCGGGCCGTACTTCTTCGAAAATGAGTTCGGTCAAACAGTTACCGTGAATGGTGTTTGCTATCGCGAGATGATAACGGGCTTCTTGTGCCCAGAAATTAAGGTTATGTACCTGGACGATATGTGGTTCCAAGAGAATGGTGCTACTTGCCACACAGCCAACGAAGTAACATCCTTAATTTTTTTATAAATGGAAAGATTGTTCCGTTTTCATAAAAAGCTGATTTGAAAGTGTAAAATTTATGACGTTAATTGGAAAAAATTATATTGCTCGAATGGCCACCACCAAGTTAATGCACAATTGCGCCCGTTTTACGGCATTTTCAACTGTTGCTCAAAAATCTAAATTGGCGATTTCTTCTTCAATGTTGGCTTTCAAGATTTGCTAGGTTTGTGGTTTGTTGTGGTAAGCTCGAAATTTCTGAAAGCCCCAAAGGAATAAGTCTGATGCTGTTAAATCTGGTGATCTGGAGGGTCAGCTCAAATCTTCAAAACGGAAGATCACTCGACCTGGAAAATTATGTCTTAAAATCCCCATCGTTGACCGAAGTGTGTGAGCGATTGCTGAGTCCTATTGAAACCAACAATGATCGAGAGCCAAAGCAGCAACTTGCGGGAAAAAAACTTGTTTAGTACCTGCCTGTAAATCTCAAAATTTACGGCCACAATCACTATTTCACTGTAAATGCCCCACCAAACAGTCATTTGAAAACTATGCAATGGCTCTTCATGCATTTCATGCCCCAGAAAAGCAAAGTTTTGTTTGTTAAAATAAGCACTTAAGTGGAAATAGGATTTGAGGGACATTTTCAAATCTTTTAGCAAAATTTGCACAAGGAACTAAGACAAACGTTAAATTTTCCGAACACATGGAGCACGACGACGATATTCATGCTGCTTTAAATTAACAGACTGAAAATTTTTCAGTTAGGCAGTAGTAATAATTATCTCTCATCATAAATATCAAAGCACAGTGATATTTTAAGTGATCTGCAAAAATGGCAGCCAATTAAATTGCCACAAATAGACGCAGAAACATGTCAAACTTATAATGTCACATCATCTGGATGAAATTTACACCGTTTAAGAACAAGGAATTCGGAAGATTTTAACTCTTTGTGTATTAGAATTAAGTTTACTTTGCGAGTATAAAATGGGTATAAAATACTACGGCGATAATTCTTATTATCAAAAATTACAACCCAATAAAAAAAAACTTGCAAAAAGTCAATAAAATCTGCAATCTGTACTCCGGATGCAGCGAAAACTCCTTTTCCTTTCATTGATCTTGCTATTGTAAAATTTTTCGTTTTCTTAATCATATTCACTGCATTTGAAGTCATGTTCAAGATGTTATGAAAAAGCGAATTTTTCGATATACTCTAAATGCTATTCGTCCTAAAGTACATTTTGCATTGCAATGTATATGAAAATCCTCCTTTCTGTTCACATAATTAAATTTCTTTTGTGATAATTTTTTGCCAATTGGATTCGGACTCGAACGTGAAAATATTATCATAGGGAGTAGCTGTGAGCGTCAAAAAAGCTGACATTCGGATGAAGAGACAAATTATTTTAACACATTTCCAAATGACTTTACTAAAGGCTTCTATTTACGAAACTCCCTTTTTTCGAAAGCAATGAAAATGTCATTCCCCAGGCACAATTTTAATGGTTTCTTCAGTGGGTAATGATATAAACTTTTCTAACCCTGACTGCTATTGCAAACGTATGCAAGATCTCCAAGCTACGATTTTTAGTCCTGCACATTTTCCTCAACTGTAGAAAAACGAAAATTCAAATATATTTTCTTGGTACGATCTGGGAAACTATAGGGTATGTACTAGTCCTAAACCTGATAAATCTGCAAAGTCTATAAATTCAGTATGTAATGTAATGGGGGTTGGCCCAGGATGGCCTTTTGTACTGCGACCATTGTTGATTTATTGTGCTTCCCCTGTCCCTAACAGTCCAATACGTTCGCAAATAGGATCAGCTCCTTCAATGGGAGCATTGGCAGATCCTTTTTACTCAGCGTATATGCATGTAGAGTCCTGTGTTTTCTGTGGCACAATGCGCCACAATTTGCTATCAAGTGTTCCATCGACTCCTCATCTTCACCGCAAAATCTGCAGATATCCGTGTCAGATAAGCCCATTCTGTATAGGTGGGCTTTGCGGGTGTAATGGCCTCTGAGCGCCCCTACCAGCGTCCGTAGGCTTTTTCTGTCCAGTCTTAGAGCCAGATCCGCCCTCCCAGCGTCAAAGCGTAGGAATTTCTTGGAGTGACATAATCCATTGATATCATTCCAATGTTGTGCAGTCCTGGACGATGTCCATTCCGACATCTCCCCCTTAAGGAGACTTTTGCTGAGCCCTAAAAAGGGGATAAGTTCAGTATACAACCATGATTATATTTTAAAATAAATTTCAAATGCACATGTGCGGTATTCATGTATATCTACTTGGGCAGCTTGAGTTGCAATTAAGGCGAACTATCACTAGTAAAGAAAGGACTTCCAAAGAAGTCATGAAAATGTGGAGATTAGCTGACAAGGTTTAATCCACTCCCACAATTAACAAACGACTAAGAGTTGTTGGCCTGTTTAAAAATGAAAACGGGAAAAAGTTTCCAAAAACATGTTTTTTTTTTAGCAATTCCATGGAGATTTTAGATGTGAAACATTTCACTGGTTGTGGTTTTTTTCGTACAGTCAGTGATATCAGTTTAAAAGTGATTTGTAAGAAGGAACTTGATGCAACACATGTTTGGTTTCAAGAAACAAAGAAAAGAGGAAAGGGAATTCAATGTTTCTTCAGTAAGAGCAAACGTATTGAGAAAGATCCTCGCAATCCTGTAAGGGAAATAAATTTTTTGAATTATGACGTATAATGGATTTTTCTTCATGAATTATTCAAGAAATCTCCATTATGTACATGTTCATTTAATCATAAAATCATAAAAAGGATAAAAGGCAAATATCTGTAAAATATTTATATTTACGTTTATAAAAAGTTTGAAATGTTTTATTGTGTTGCAGAATTGTTTAATAAAACTTTTTCTTTACGACCCAGCTCCACCTTTGCAGTCATTCCACTTCACTCCACATTGTGAATGTTCCAAAGGATGTTTTATCTTCCTGCTGCTTTTCATTTCTGAAGCATAATGTGGCAAAAGTAATAAACTCAAATGTATGTTTGTTGAAGGGAAACATAGACAAACTATACATATTTTGTATATTGTTGCAAGCTAAATAACAATATCACATTCCGACTGTGATGACAGGTTCTATTGCTGCCACTGATATTTTATAAATAATGCGCAGGTATTGCGCTGCAATAAAAGTTATTGAAATTTAGAAAGTATCAACAGCACAACAAGTAGAGTAAAAAAGGAAGTTGTTAACTTCTAATGGCAGGCAGCACAACTGGGACAAAAGTTACTCGTACATGCAACAATGAGAAAATTACTTAGAATTAGGAAGTGGTAAAGGATAGCAAATGGAAATTTTACTATAAAAAAGTTATTTAAAACATTTCTCCCCAACAACTTGATGACTTCAAATTGTCTTGAAAGCTTTTCAATTTTATTAATTAAAAAATTATATGTCCATATTTTTATTTTTATTATTCCAAGTCATAGTGCACAATGGGGTAAAATCTAAATATTTAGGAAATAAATCAAAAACATCCAAACGGACGGACAATTGTCCTCCAGATATAAATTTCTTTCAAGTTAAAAATTCCCTGCTGCATATTCTATCTAATTGTAAAATAAAATAACATAAAATATCTTGAGAATAGCGTTATGAGGTTCCCAAAGGAGAACCTCAAACTGATAAAAATTTAATAGTCGGTTATTTCCCCAGGTTACTCTGAGCGGGGGTAACAAATCTCCGCTTCGGGATATAAAATTTATTAACGCTTGACACGACCTTCTCATCATGTTAGTTTTAGTGTAACATTAAAAAATGTTGAATAATAGACAACCGCCCCGGAATGCTTAAGAAAGACGAAGTGGGAAACTTCAGGTACGTGAAAGAGGAGCCTCAGACGTATAAACTTTCTTCAGACCAGGTTATGTATTGGGACATTTGAAATTTGTTTAGCGCGTTCAATTTCTCGTATCACGTCTGCCTTAAATCATGTTTTAATATCCCACCCACTAATGAAATTGAATGTACAGCCCCCAAGATCACAATTACAGTCACTTATTGATGCATACCGATTCATAAATTTATTAATGCTTCTCTCCTTTTTTTGGTGTTTCAATCGGAAGTTTATATTTGGAATTTACTTTAGGGTAACTTGACGAGGATTGGCCGAGATCTGAAACTGTAAACGGAGCTCTTTTCAGCAACCGGTTTAGAAAAATTATTTACATCAAATCTATCCGCCGACATTCACCAGTTCGGTTTATGATAGACCGGAGGTGGATCTAGTGAAGATATTGCAAGTCGAATAAAAAAGTCCACACAATCTTTTGATCAGCTCAGTAAAGTATGGAAATCATCCGTATTAAAATCAAAATTTTTAACAGTAATGTAAAATCAACTCTGTTATATGGATGTGAAAATTGGAATGCTGCCTCCCGAGACATTAAAACTTTAGAAGTTATTGTAAAAAAATGTCTCCGAAGAGTTCTGCGAATTTACTGGCCACGAACCATTTCAAACGACAATTTGTGTTTAGAAATGCAGAAACAAAAGTGGAACTGAATTAAAAACACTCTCCGTAAGCCACTGTCCGATCCGAACCCGCAGAACCACAACCACATACGTAGGCAAAATGATAGCGAAGCTAGAAAAATTCATAAAAGCTGGAGTGAAGTAAAAACTAATTCAATGAACAGATCTCAACGGAAGAAGTTTGTTGAGGCCCTGTGCTCCTTACAGCATCGAGGGGGTGGAGGGGTCGATTTGCCACAAGTTGGCAAATCGACTGGTTTGAGAGATTGAAAATACTATTGCTGGACTTGTTGATCAATCTGACCCTCATACTAAACGTGAATGGATGTATCTCGGATCACCAGTTTGATTTCAGCAGGGAACATGCCACTATTGACTAAACACAGACTTTAGAAAATGATTAGATCTGCTTTCGAAGAACAAAGCATTTTCCTGCTCTCTTCATTGGCGCTTCTCATACTTTTGATAACGTATGATATGAGGGATCGATTCGGAAACTAAAACAGAAAGTTTCCTTTAATACTCTTTAGTAAGCGAATTAACTAGTCGAAGGTAAATTTCTAAGCACTCCACAGCCAATAGAAGCAAGAGATCCTCAAGGCAGCATTTTGGGTGATATTTTGTACTTGATGTATGCCTTTGATATCGAAGAGCTTTCCTAAGACGAGGCATCCCATAAATTGAAGAACATGGAGGATAAAGGAAAATGAGCAGAAGTGCTTACATATTAATTTTACACTTTAAAGGGACTTTAAAGACATGTCCTGCAATACATATTAATATGAAATCCCTCGTTATTCACCTTGATCGGCATTTAACATGGATATCGCATATAGACACTCAATTGATGCAAATAAAAGCGAATCAAATTAATTGGCTTATTGGAAACAACTCAACATTAAGGCTCCATTGCCCATTTCTTCACTACAACTCCATCTTGAAAAAAAGCAATATAATGCCATAGAATTCAATTATGATGCACCGCGGTGGAATCTAATATAGAAAATATTCCAAGGTGTCAAACTAAAATACTACGTATGATTACTGCATACCCACTTTAAAACTCACGCATTCATCAAGATCTAGCTGTTCCAATGGCCAAAATTGTGGTTTCAAATTACCTGACAATAAACGTAAAGCAACTTGAGTGCCATCTAAAGCCAATAACCCGCAACATTCTAAGTTACAGGAGGATACAATCGGCTGCAAAGGAGGGTCGCTCTTGCTCTTAGCCGAACACGAGAGATGTGAAGTCAATGACAAAAGAAGCTATAGAAACTGATGTATATTCTGTCTGGACTTGAATAATGGAAAATTATAAATTCCAAATTTGAGGATTTAATGAATAATAACACAGTGGAATAATTCTGAACACCGTTTAGGTAGCGCTTAAGTAGCCGCAAAAGTGAAAAAAGTGACGCGCTACCTAAACGGTGTTCAGAATTATTCCCAGGAAGTTTATATGTTGTAGAAATTTGTTAATTGAGATCTTAGGTAAATTTTTGCATTTGATTGTTTCCTTGAATTTTGAACGGTTTGCTACCTATGGACCTGAACAAGAGAAAAAGGTAAAAAAAATCGAATTTTTTTTAGTTTTTTGCGATTTTTATCTGGAAGGTGAAGTTTATGACAAGAGCTACAAGTTTGGCTCAGAGAGTAAATCGAAATTCGGAACGGTTTGCAAGATATGAGCCCGAAAAAATGATCACTTTTTTGCGAAAATGATACCGAGGCCCCAAATCTTTGGCGGCCCATAAAAAAAGTGCATGACTTTGGGAAAAATTGGGAGACACGGGTCTTTTTTTTAGTCTTTTATCACGTAGTGGTGTCCGTATATGGTTATTTTGCCACGACTTAAAAAATTACACACAGTGTAATAATAATAACACACAAAAAACAAAACAAAAAACATTGTCATAGAAAATCATCACCTCATATGAGGTTTGTTCAGCAGTTTTATTTATAACACTACTCTGCCACTTTCCTTATATATTTATTATGAAATTTTATTATGAATCTCTGAATGTCCAAAATAAATGAAACTTAAAATGTGTTCTTAACTTCGTACTGATTCCAAATTGGTAGCAAAATTTCCCGAAAATCTAATCTTCGAGGTTAATTTTGTAGGAAAGAATTCTTAAAGTATGATTTCAATATAAATTACCAAACGAAGAATAGTATGCAAATAATATAAATAAATCATGGCCCCTCTATCAGAAACAGTTGTTAGAATCGTGTTATTTAAAGCAGAGTTATTGGAAAGCGCAATTAATATTTTTAAGAAAAATCTAAAAAAATATATGAAGATCATTTATAAATGGGTCTAATTGCTAAAAAAATTTTTTTTTAATTTTTGATCTTTTTTTTTCAATTGGACCAGCACTCAGGGGATGACCCCTATTTATGCAGGGCATTATGCTGGAACTAGGAAGATAGGATAGGGTGAGAAGGATAGCGGGAGTAGTGCTTGTGGACATTCGATTTGAACCTCTCAACGCTGGGTATGGCAGGCAAGATATCTGCAGGGAGCTCGTTCCACATTCGAGCCGTTCTATCAAAGAACGAATTGTTTCTGTGATGTGCAGTGCGATTCGTTGTTATAGCGACCACAAATTGATGTGCTCTTAATTAGGAACGTGTTGCTCGTAAGTAGGAGCGGGTCTCGGGAATATGTTGCCCTACTTCATTAGAGCACGATAAAACATACGCAGCTTTGATTTTTAGGTGACCATAAGTATTTTTTATTTTCCTTGGACTTTATTATACAATTTCTCATTTTTTTTGAAGGGTCACATACACGTGCCTTATTCTATTTCCTGTTGAAACTACCACAACTTTTCATTCACGCAAAAAAAAATAAAACATTAAATAAAATTTAGTTTTCAGTTACATGTAACCAAAAGTAAAAAAGACTGAGGATGTACGTATGTATGCATGTATATATCTAGGATATGTTTGTATATACAGCTTGCCTTGCTAAGCTGTCGAGGGATAAGCAACCAGGATAACAATATATAAGATGTTTATGGATTTGAAGTTTGATTTCTGATTTTGCTTTTAATTTTACTCTTTTTAGTACGAACGTAGTCATGCGTTTCTATTTGTTTTATTAAGAAAAATGTGCAAATAGAATACAATTTCCGGCTGCTTCTGTAAGTGAAATGAGGGAATGAATCATAAAAGGATGTGGCTGACAATGACAAAAGGAATTTCAAAAAAAAAAATATGTGTACAGCACCAGTTACAACTTAAAATACTAGAGTTAAAAAATGAGTCATGGCAAATGAAATTTGACAAATTAAGGAATGTCCTTTTAAATGGAAATATTAAAATTGGCTGACTTATTTTTGGAACGAAGCGTCAGACATACTTAACCTCAATGTACAGTATAGCCTGGGTATGACGTACGCAGGTTACAAAGAATTACAGCGTATAACTAAGCAGCATTTAAAAAAAAATATTTCATAGAAATTATTACATTTATAACGAACTTCGGTTATACCGAATCTTCCCCTATAACGAACTATTTTTTAATCCCCAAATACAATATGATTTTAGATTTTTACGCTTCGGACGTACAAAATGAAATCGCCAAATTTTTTTCACTAATTTTCTAAGCCGATAAAATTATTATCCAGTATTTAAATTTAACCAATTTTCTGAATAACAAGTGGAAAGTGGGAAAATTCGTTAGATTTCCCTTCCATTTTCTGTAGTTGTACACAAGCAATAAAATTCGTTTCAACCAAACTTCACGAAATTATTAAATATTCTATATCTAGAGGTATAGGACAAGGAGACAGGTAGCCCCATATATTTAGTCCTATAATTCCTAATGCAACATACGACCGCAACAAATGTTTTCCAATTTAGTTTTATTAAATCACAACGTCTTCATTTCGTTTTATGAAAATCCGAACTCCTACAACTCATTCTCTATCTTGCGTCTCCAAGAGTCTTGTGAATAAAATTCTATTCAGTCTACCTCATAGTGTGTTCTACCCAATTAAATTTGTGCAAACGTATGTTCATATAAATCGGATCTTGATCAGTTCGTCTCCATAGATCCAAACTTGAGATCGTGACAGGCCAGAGAATTCTGAAAATGCGTTTGTAAATTGTTTATTTCTCGACTCGATATGTTCCGTGTTTCGCAGCCATAATTCTTTGCTGTCTCCATTCTTTGAAATTAAACTCCCCAGATAGGAGAAGGTATCGAACTCGTCAGTAGTTTGACGGAATTGTGCGTTGCTTGATGAATTTATGCGCATTGACTTGGTTTTCTTAATGTTAATTTGTTAGCCAGCTTTAGCAGCACGGGAGGAGGTTTTTGATTTTGGACTGCATTCTAGAGAATGGGTGCGATAGAAGACATACGTTATCTGAATAGTCGATGTTATCCAATTTATCATGTTCCTTAGTTCAATATCAAGAACTATGCTAAATAGTAGAGGGACTCGCTTGTGTCTTGGGGTTTCCCATATCACATTGTGTTTCAATGTGTCAAAAGCACGTTTAAAGTTCATGGTCACTAAGTAAAGGGTTGAGCGCCATTCTATCGACTATTCGCCAATAATCCTTTAGCTGTGATCAATACATGACTTGTTCGGTCTAAAACCTGCACTCGTCTTGCCTGTGTTTCGATAATGGTCTCGACGCGATTGTGCAGTATATGGGCTATGATTTTTTTCACCATATTCAAAAGATCAATACCCCAAGCTCCTTTTTTTTGGCGATGTTTTAGTCTCCTGGTTGTTAATGCCATGTCCATTTTCATAATTTCGTGCCTGAAGATTTACTGGACTTTAAGCACTAATAACAGCAGCAATTACCTTCTTAGATGACGGTGTTAATATCGTCATTCAAGTTGTTTTTGTGATTTATTGGGTCGCAGTCCCATATTTTGGTTTAATCTGTCAAAATTTACAGACAGCATTTTCGTGTAATAGTCCTCCCACGACTACCATATGTTAACCTTGCTCATAGATAATTTTTATCTCACTCATGCCTCAGGGGTTTTATGTTATGGTTGATTACTCTTACTAATATTGTAGGGATCGTTAGATTGACGCCTTTCACCGGCTATTGGGCTTCTTTAACCACTTCTGCTTGTCTACTCTTGCAATTCTCTTAACAGCTCGGTTTTTTTTCCTAGTATTCATGTTGCGTATACCGTTTAGATTGCGGATTCTTAGCATCGTCCATTTTCCCCTTGGATTGTCTCCTAAATTCTATAAAACACAATGGTTGGGCGGTTATCCAAGGCTTATTAGTTTTCCTAGCGTACCTAGATATCATCCCAGAAGTTTTCAATATTCTGATTGGAAGAGATTAACAGGTAATCTGTTCTGTTCCTCAATGCGTTGGAAAACTTAACGTTCACCTCAACAATATCGTCTACCCCTATGCAAAGTAATTATTAGTTCTTCCATACCTGGAGAACTGTAATGATCAGACTATCTAAATTCTATGTACGTTTCTATGGGTATAGAGTGTTTATTGCAGGAAAAGCAAGGAGTATAGGAGGGAAAACGAGTACCGAGAGGCCGGGCTTAACCCATATAAAGTAACAATTGGACTTTATATGTCGATAAAGCCACACCAAAGGGAGTTTAAAAATTTTACGTGAAATGAATTTAGATAAGTTGTAATTCTCCTGATATTTTAGTAAATTTTAAACTGTTCACATTTTATTACGAATTTTGAGCATAAAAAATATTTTTCAATTGAGTTAAACATTTCAGATTTAAATATTAAAATTTTAATTTGATTGAAACTTTATAATTACATCCATGTACTTCCTATAACTTATAATCTTTGAATCTAAACTCGTATATATTTGTCTCTAATATTGACAAATTTCTTATAAAAATTGTTACAAAATTGTTTGTAGTTTTTAAATCTTTCTTTTTAATCTTTATATCGAAATGACCTCATAATATGAGAAATTTAAATGAGACAAGATTATAAAAATCTAAAGAGTCTAGTGAAAAAAGAACAGTCATAATTATAGATCTAAGCACCATCATTTTCACTTGCTTGACTTTTTTGAAGTGTAATTATTTTAATTCACTTCTATCACATTCCATTTATTACTAGAACTTGTCCCTGAGCAGTAGTTTGTCATGCAAAGTTCCTTCCTCCCTCCTCCCCCCACTCACCCCATGAAGTTTTCCATTTGTAATTTGTTTGCAAGAGAAATTTGTTATTTTTCCTTCTCTTGTCGTTATGAATAATTAAATTTGTCTTGTTTTAAAATAGAAAATTTATATCTTAAAAAAAGCGAATAAAGAAAATAGACGTACGATATAAAGAGAAAACTTTAACAAACTTTAATTTTGCAAAAAATTGAGGTAAACGGAGGGTAAAAGGAACTTCTGCAAAGCATTTTATATTAAAATGGAGAAGACAATATTGTCATTACTTGTGTAATGTAAAGGAAATTATAGAAAAAGGCAAGTAAATGAAGGAAAAGTTTGATAAACTTTCTTAAATTTGGTGGATGTTTAAATTGAAAAGATAAAGTTGTAAAGGATTAACTGTTATTTAAAAGTGGAGCGGTCTTAGTATTTAAAAAAAATTCAACAGAACACAACTCTAATGGGGTTGATTTTAAGTTTAAAGCAAAATGAAAGCAAAACAACTTTTGGTTACATGTTGGAGCATCATTTGTCTTTTTCTTTCTCTATAAAAAAACTTCCTGAAAAAACTACGTGCTGTTGTTGTTTTTCAAATTCAAATAAATTTTTTAAGCTAACAAGCAAACTTTTAAAATTATTAACAATTTCGTGTTTGAAGTCAAAAATTAATATTAATCATACGCACCCCAGTCCCAAAATATAAAATTTTTATTTTTTTTTAATATTAAAAAAATTCAATTAAAAATTAAAAATTTAATTTTAGAATCAAAATCCTTAAAAACATTAAATAAATTTAAAATTGTGTCCTTAGTTTATATTAAACATAATTTAAAGCATTTTTTTATTATTTTGTTTTTTTTATATTTCCTAATCACTTCTAGTAATTTTCTCTTTCACTTTTGTAGTAAAGCTTCAGTTTCAAGGCTATTTTTTAAAATGTTTTAGCTTTCGTTTTCTTTATCCATTTAGCTTAAGGCTACAAATGTTGTAGAAAAAAATTAAATGATTTTAAAATATTCTTTCGTACGTCTTAAAATTTCCTTTGTTTATAATCCATTCAGCTTTTTGATAAATATTTGCGATTATAAAGATGCCGTTTTGTTGCTTTCACTAACAGCAGCAACAACAATAACAACAACAAAAAGTTTCTTTACAAATATAAAACTTTGTTGAAAACCCAGTCTTAAAGGCTTAAGGAAATTTATCAAGTCTTTTTCTTGGCGAAAAGTTTCTATTGTGAATTTTTCTTAAAGGTTTTCCAATAAGAGCCATCCTATGATGACAGCCGAAGGTAGCAGCTGTGTTTAGTCTCACAGAAAGAAGCTGTAGGTGAGCCCTTTTGAGATTTTCCTACAGAATTTTCTTAAGTTTAATGTCTATTGCCAGAAGGACCCTCAATATTCCGATGCACAATGCTTAATTTCATAGGCAAAAAGCAATGAAAAATAATTCATACAAGTATTTTGTACCTAAATATCTAACATCAAAACACAAACGGTTTTTATAATAAATTCATTTTGAAGAGGTCCTTGAAATCAAAATTTTTAAATACTTTTCATTTAAAATAACTACCGAAATTCTCAATTTCATAAGGAATCGGTACAACAGAGTTTATATAGCATTATATCCAGCTTAAACTTTTTTTCGTGTCTGTCTCAGAAATATTATAAGGGATCCTCTAGAAAGCGCTCACCATACTATTGCAAAAATATACACTTTTATACATGCTTTTTAAAGATGAAATTATCGTTTTTCAAATGTATAATTTTGATATTTTGAAAGAATTCTTTTGCTTTATTATTAAAATAAATTTACATTAAATAAACAGTACAAATATATTACAGCCTATTGAATAATTTGGAATAACTTTTCGTCATCTCACTTCCATTTCTTATTAAGAGAAAGGATTCAGTATCCTGGCAAATTTACAAACCAAATTTGAGGTGGGCTGGCAAAAATCATTCCAAATTCAAGCCAGCCCACCTTAGGAAGGAAAATGCAACTTTTATTGAATAACTTTATTTTGATAGTGACTTTGAAAAGTCAAAAAACTTTTCTCTTAAGGCTTCAATATTATCAAAGTTTGATTATATAAATATTTCTTTTTAATATTTCTTTTCATCACTTCATTTTTAAATATTTTGGTTCCTGAATTATGGTATACAAATAAAGCAGAGCCACTTAATGTTGGTCAGAAGTGTTTGTTGTCCTTATGTTTCTTCCAACTCCAAAAAACACTGTTTTTTTCAAAAATAATCTGTTTACATTCAAATTTTTTTATAAAAATTTAATAAAATTATTCGAGGACAACTATTATTTTTTCAAGGAATATCTAGAGAAGCTATAGAAGCAATTGTTGCTGAATTCTATGTTCGCAAAGTGATGTATAGAAGCTGCATAAGTATACCCTTAGCGAGATAAAAACAAAGGAACAAGTTCATTGCCTCGATATAATAACAACGTATCTTTGCAGTAAAAGAATATATAAGATCAGGATATGTTGCTTAATTTTGTTCAAATATTAATATTTCATATATATTTTATACCCTATGAAAATTTTTATATTCTTTGTTGCTGAATTTAGCTTGAATTATCATTTTTCAAATAAAGGATATATGGGGGGTAACCATGTCCTTGATGGAATTCCCAAAAAACTATTTTACTAAGATGGCAAGCGATATTTTACAACTTTTTTCAATACTTTATTAGTATTTGTTGCTTAGATTACCGTAAATCCTAATTTCTCAACAAATAATGTCTGGAAAGTACTCATATCCTTATTGAGATTTCAAAAAAAAAAAAACAAAAATTATCAGCAATATCTCGGTACTTTTCTTTAATTTTTTAAATACTTATATTAGTGTAAACCATAAATTAAAAAAAGGATATATGGGGGGTATGCACATCCTTGCTGCGATTCCGAAAACAAATATATTGCATATATTATACCCTATATACGGCGAACTTTTACTACTTTTTTTATTCTTTGTGGATTAGTTTAGCATAAGTCTTTATTTTTGTAAAAAGTGTCTTCAGCAGGTACTCATATCCTTGGACGATTTTTTTTAACTAGAAAATTGCCATAATATAATGATCAAAAATACTATAGGAACCTAAATCTCTTCATCTACTTTTGTTTAATTTGTTCGACGTCAAAACACTGTGCAACATTCTCCAATTCAATAGAACTCAGGCAAGTGCTAAAATTAATCACCCAAATCGTGAATAAAATTTACAGGAAATCTCTTAAACTCTTCCACAGTTACGACAGCCAACTTTGAGTTGTTGTTGTCTTTATATATAATTTTGTAAATTTTTTTAAAGTTTTCAACCTATTGAAATAATTCAGTGAAAAAATTTTTTGCTTTCACGAATTTACACGTCAAGAGCCAAATCTTTAACACACACGGCATTATAACGCAGAGAATATTTCAACGATGCCCTTATTGACAAACACTTTTAAAAGAAAGGTTTGCTAACCATTTAAATATTTTCTAAACAAGTCCTTACATCTGTTGAAGCAGATTACACTCTTTTACAACAATAACGATACAAACTTCAATGTACAATAAAATCAATATCTTATTGCCTTCGTTTGTTACAGTCTACAATCGATAATAAGGCAGTCGTACGAGTCCCTCGACAATTTAAACTTCCTTAACAGGTCCCTGTGAAAATGTTTAGAATATTTCAAATTCTAGTATGAAATAAATTATTTACACTTTTCATTCTTCAGGTCCTTCGTAAATCAAGTTTACAAACCTAAACGTATAAATAAAATGAATTCATAAAATAAATTATTTAAACTTTTCATCCTTGAGGTCCTTCGAGTCTTAAATTATTGCAATTCGTACATATGTAAACTTATAAATGATTTTCAACTCATATAATTTTATTGGCGGTAATTAAAACGCCGTTCATCCATACCAAATTGAATTGTCAGAATTTTATAAAATTAACAGTGAAAATTTTTATATGAAATAATTAAGGAAAACAGTGAAATCAATAAATTTATCTGAAAATTTTATCTTGAGTGACATCAGCCGTCTAGAAAAGAAATACGAGCCGGCTTCTGAGCGCCCTAAATGCGTACTGAGGTAGATTAAAGCTGCATATAAAAAGAGAGTTGTCCTGCAATTAAAAAGCATATTTTCCTTATGATTCGGTAATGACTTCTCTCGGCTTATATCGAGCTTCCTCAAGGATATCGGACGATTTGCCATATATGTTTATTTAACAATGCACCAAGGCTTTCAGTGATTAAGGCCATGAGGCAAAATCTGAATGATACACTTAATCACAATTTTCTTACAATCTTCCAATGGGATCAGTCAAATAAGGTCAATTATAATGCTTGTAAACCCGGTGTTGTATGCATGCGCATAATAGTATGACCCAAAATGCTGCTTCATCTGTAATTATATGTGATGAAGGATTCAGAAGCCCTTAATTTACCCGGTAAAAAAATCCTGTGTAACGTTCGATGGAGTGAAAACATTTTTCATGTCGCTAAAGAAACTTTCAAGTGCTTTGGCTTTTTAAGACGGTACATGAAATACTTCACTCCAAGTGATATTCTTACTATTTACATCGCCTACATCCGTTTCAAAATGGAATGCAACTCTCATATAAGGGCCGTTGTTTCAAATTATATTTTGAAGTTACTCGACTGCGTACAGTAGAGGGCGAAGAAGCTCATTAGTGATACTAGTGTAACCAACTCTATTGACTCTGGCAGTCTTGGATGTCTTTTGTTATTTATCGTGCTCTAATATTAATAGGGAGATCGTTTCCGAAGTTACACCTTCTTCATTGAGAGCACATTCATTGCTGGTTGATGTGCCAGCAAATTGCACTACGCATTGCGGGGAGATTTTGTTCTTTAGCAAAGCAATTCGAATGTGGTATAAACTCCATCCAAAGGTATTTTCTGTGTAGAGGAACAAATCGAATCTCCCCCTATATACCCTTTCTTATAACCTCTTTTCCTAATTCCAGCGCACAAATTATTGAACCAGAATAGTTCACCACCTGAGGGTTGGTCCATAGTAACAAAAAAATAAAACTATTCCAAGAAATTAATTCGCATAATCATGGGGGACATAACCTCTCTATTTTCCACGAATACGAAACAAATATCAATACTGCTGTCTGTAATAACTGGAAGCCGCTTTTTAATGTATGAAAGAAGGTATAAATTTAAGCACTACGATGTCTGCCACAGCTGCGAGGAAAAGAGTCTAATGTCAATGTCACGGATTAGCAAGACGGCGAATGGTCTACCAAGGGAATTTTTAATTGCAATGATCTACCCGATGTCGCAGACATTACACACATGATGTGCTTCATGATGAGTACTGGTCGGTAAGACGGTGGAGACATCAATTTAAAGAGTGTTTCCGTGCAATCGCTAAGGAAGTGAAATATGACTGCCACCATTTTATATTTGAGCTCTCGCTGATTGCTACGTTTCCCGACTAATCATGTGCTCTCCTGCCTTAGATAACTCACCTTCAATCATGCTCCTGGATACATTTTCATGTCCATGTAATTGAGCAATTGTTCAAAAACCTAAAAACAAGGCATTAAAATGATTTTTTTTTCTTGATTCCAAACCCAAAGAATGAAGAAGGAATCTTATTATTTTTGTCGGCCCATCGGTATGCCTATCTTTATGTCAGATTTTACTCTGTGTACCGCAATAGGTAGCGACCAAGAACTTTTACAAGGTAGGGGTAACTGATGCCACTACAATAACATATACTGCAATGAAACCTACAAATGAAACCTTTTAGGTAGACGCCTCCCATGAGTATTATTATGAAAGTTATCGATAGAAGTACTAAAAATAGAATAAATGTAAGCAAACCGAGTGTTGCTGTTAACACATGTATCGCCGTGCACTGCGTTATTTTTTAACTTGTACTATTGCTATGAGAATTTAGCCGCTTTCAATGGTTTAAATAAAGACCTTAATAAGATCAAAATTGACATTTAAATTTTTTTAATAAAAATTATATTCGTATTTTTTATTTAATATTACGATGGTGAAAAAATTTTCGCTTTATGGAAACACCACTGTCTATTTTAATTTCATTCGATTAACGATCAAATAGTGATATTTCCTAAAGGAAACTTTTATTATTGACTTCTGTAAAAGTAGTAAATGCTAAAAGGCTGCTTTTCGCCCACTGTGAGTATAATATTTACAACATTTTAAAAGCCAAACATTTAGAGGAAAGCAATATACTAAAATTTTCATAATGTTCTTATGGTCAGTTTACATTCTAATGTATTTTCCTTAAATGTCTTTTAGGCTATTTATCTTCTCCTGTTTTTCCCATACAAAAAACCTTAATTTTCTGGGTTTTCTTGGCTACCGCTTTATGGTTTTGTTTTCTGCTCTGTCCATGGTCATCAACATCGTACTCATCATTATTACATAAAATGGTCAATAATGTTTTGTTTTTCTTTTTTTTTTTTGGGGGGGTAAGAAAATGGCCCAAAAATAAAAACTCTTTGTAAATGGTTTTGAAGTTCAATGAAGTGTGAAATGAAATTTACATAAAAATATTGTTAAATATGTTAAAAAAAACGGACATAAATATTTGTTAAATGGCATATCATAGACGTAAATCTAATAAAATTCAGTAAAAACACGAAATATTTAAATATTATCAGAGATTTTAGAATTTAGAGAAATTTGCTAGAAAAAAACACTCAAAATATTATAATGAAATCAAAAAAAAGTTTTAAAAGAAGAATTGTCATGGCAAGAAAATATTTAAAATTATGTTGGGATTTATTATTGACTTTAAATTATATATTGAAAATTGCTTAAAAAGGCGTATATATGTTTTCCAAGTTTCAAGCTTTTTCCCAAAGTCTTCATATCTCTCTGCAAGGACTTTTATCAGTAAGATGAGCCTATTTTCTGTTGCCATTAAATCCATTTAAATTAATTATCTGTCTATTATAGCGCTAAAGTTATACAAGATTTTCACCGGATATACCCAATTAATATTAATCATACGTCACCCTCTTTTCTACAAAAGGAAAATTCAAATTGCAACATTTTGAGCAATATTTTCCAAATTTTTTTTATGCCATTTCTCTGCTCTACTATCCTAATCAATTCCAAAAGAAAAAGGAGCATGTTTTTAAACTTCGAAATTCCAAGAATTAAATAAAAATAATTGTCTCTATTTTTATCTGGGATATTGCTTCTGTTACTAGATCAATATTACTTTATTTACATTTGCTTCTTATTTTTTTCTTCATCTCCTCTCTATTTCTAAAGTGTCTGTTGTCATACCATCACTTCAGTGAAATAATTTAGAATTTGTTTTCCAACAGCTTAAAAATGCGTACCAAATCGTGAAAACTTTTTTATAATGTTTTGTATCTAATTTGAAATGTTCATCTGTCAGACTGCCATCAATCACCATTTGAATCAACTTGACACAATGTCTACAGAAAATCATGCTTAATTCGTTGTAACAATTTCATATGACATTTATTTTGCTTTCAGTAGCAACGTTCAAAAAAAATATCTGCCACAGATACGTACATTTCCTTTGTTTGCGAAATAAAGGATAAATAAAGAGGGGAATAAAAAGCAAGCCTTTTGGTGTTCAGTAAAGCGTATTTAAGCCACAGTAAATGCAAATAAAAGTCTGATAAAGTAATGCCAAAGGGTTTTCTAATAAGACGGAACAGAGTTAAAATGAAACAAAATAGCGGGCGCATTTATTATTACTGCCGACTGAACTTAATATATTCTCTAATAACTCTTTATGTCGATGTGACCAGGACTGTAAAGACTTCATATAAGCGTGTACCTTCTCCAGTAAGGCTGATAATTCTATGGAGAAGCAGCAGCAACTGGAGCAAAAATGTATTTTGACTACGAATATATATGGCCGCAAGCACTAGTTTTTAGTCCCGAGGTGACCTTTTGTTAAATAAGCGTATGACCCCTTTTCTGAAAATTCGGCTTTGAACCAAAAGTATTGTGTGATTTCCGAAGGGTCTTGTTGGCGAAATGAATTAACGTATCCTCTCTTAACCGCTCGTGTTTAAACTACGAGTATTATATTTTTCGTCTTTAGTCGTGAACCAAAACCTTCTTCTTTTTTGGGCGCATAGAGCCCTGGGTTTGTTACCACTTCCTCACCCCAGGAAAAAGCTGCTTAAATATATTTGAAATTAATCGATAAAATTTATGGGGAAAACCATTTGCCTTAATGATAAATAAAAGGGGGAACATTATATTCACAAGAATTGTGTCCTATGGATAATAAGAAAGATGAGAAAATTAACTAAATTGTTGGCGAGTGCATCAAAAACTCAAAACTGGCTGTTGAACTCTTTAGAAAAAGGAACAGATTTCGCGAGGAATGGTGTTCATGGTAAGGGTAACTATATTAGAAATACTTCACATGTACCGAGTGGCCTTACAGGCTAAAATATAAGTCGTGAGAAGAGCAGCAAAGTAATTGGGCTACTAGGAGATATGCGAGGGTAGCTCAATAGTTCCGTAACTTCTTTAACTTTCCGCTTCTTAACACTGCTGCTGTCAACAACCATCTTTCAGTTGACTCCTGTCAAAATTTGAACAATATGGAAGAATTCTTACAGCGTTCCGTAATCGTGGACGAGACATGGATCCACCAAAAGACACCAAAGACCAAACAATTACAATTATTTTCAATAATTTTTCTTTCTGCTCTATTCAACTTAAATCAATTTCATTTAGTTTCTTTATCATTCAATGGTCTGTTATTGATTTATTTGCCAACTTATTGATGTCAACTTTAGAAAGTTAAATAAATAAATAAACAGAGATAACAGAAGTTTATTTGCTATTGGGATACGACCTCCTGCCACCAAAGATAAATTTAAGCAAACTTATAAACGAGCAATGCATACAAATTTACCACTCAGACCCTCTCTCATGCTGCAGCAATAATGAGGCAAAGAAAGTATGAAGCAATAATCTGAAAAATAAATGGGACCAACGTAAATATTGTCATATGAAATTATATGACAACCAATGAGGAAAACGACTCTTATACTATTGAGCGATATTGATTTTAAGAGAAGAGAGTGCAAGTGGGAGATGTCAACTTTCAAATGTTTGTTACTCAGAATCTCAAGGAATTCAATTGGACCCGTAGAACCAATTAAATTTTGCTGGTCCCATTTTTTTTCTTAAATTTTATACGTATATTTTTCTAATTTTCTAATCATTATTTATATATTCCTTTGGCTCATGATTGCTGTTTAAAAAAAAAAAATATATAAATTCACCCATTTCAATAAAAGGGTTGGAGAGCAAGTTGTAGGGGTTTTCAATGATAGAATTAAATTGCTAAGCTTTTTATTTGCGCATATTTGAAAGTTGCATTTCTTTGAATTACTGCCAAATTAAATTCAAATAAATTATGAATTTAAAAAATCCAATAAGCATGACCCGGTGATAATCAGGAGCCCCTTTTGTAGGAAGAATTTTATAAAACACCCGCCTATTCTTCTGTGTCACTAAAAGAAAAATTTTCGGGGGTTTTTTTTTGTTTCCATCCCTTTGCTAATACAACCATTGCTCGTCAACTTGCGGCAGATGAGGTGGGTATTCAAATTCGACACCTCAAAGTTTGGCCATCACAGTCGCCCAAGGCGAATATATAAAAGGAAACTAACAACGTCAGGGCATATCGTTTTCATCCTTGCAAGTACCCATATACAGATGGTTTGTCGCAATATTTCAGCTTTCACAGAGTTGAGCTCAGGCCTACAGTCATACAAGATCCAACTGAATAAGAAAACTAATACAAAAAAGTGTACGTGGTTGACGACTCAACTTTGGAACTTTTGTAAAGGAGTTTCAATTTTCGCAATGGGTATTTCTCATAGAATATACACCCAAAAAGCTAACACGAGCCTGCCAAGTGGCAGCCGATACGAAGTCTCTATATGATGTGTCTTATAATAAGAAATCATAAGAAGCCCGTACAAATGACATTTAGGAAGCCACCATCTACAAAAGAGATCGCTGACAATCCCTTTTTTTCAAATATGGTAGTGTGATATGAACGTAGACACTGTTTGCCACACAATTAATGCCACAATGTACATTGAGTACATGCTCTGCAACGGATTTTTTGAGTAAAGAGCGTTCAGGGAGCATCAAGGGGATAAGCTGGCTTATCCGAGCATCGTACTAGCTTAACACGAAATTAAATGGGGAATCTTAGGCCGGAGGGATTTTGTCCTCTACTATTCTATCCCCCTCTCTTCAGGCAACTTAAAGATACCAAGAGCCGACCCAAGTAGGCCAGTTCAATCATGGCGGTCTGTTCAACATAACCCAACTAAAAAGAACATTAGCCATGGAATTCTAGAGCTCTTCCTATATTTTAAGGACCCTGAATAGCATCTCTGATGTCTTTTAGTATTGCACTCCTTAAGCCGTCATAGTTTTAAGTACTTTTTACGTTAGAGCAGCCACCATCCAGCATCATCAATGATCTTTCTTGTTTATTTCAATGGCGCCAAAAATTATGATTGAATTTTTTCTAAATTTCCTAATAGATGTAGCATCCTACATACAGGAATTGAGGAATTGTTGTTGTGGAACTGTTGTTATACCCATTTAATATAGAGAATGTTTAAAGGTCACAAAACAAAATTTAATGTACGTTCCCAGTCGCTGCCTTATATATATTCCATTGCACTATGGCCGAATTTCCAATTTTGGCGGCGGCAAGAAGTAGACTTTTCATTTTTCATTTTCATTTTATAAGGTTCAGTATATTGGAAAGAACAACCTTCTACCACTCGACAAGCCTCTCGTAACCAGAATTTTTGTGATTCGAGCGGTTACGGACTCGTTAGATAGGACTTTGCGAAAAAATAATATTTTAGTTCTTTTTATTGACGTTTCCCAGGCCTTTGATAAAGCAGGTGTAATAAATATATTGAAGCGGAAGTTACCCACAAATACTCACAACCTTTTCGTAAGCTACTTAGCTGGTCACAAATCTATTATTAGAGAAGGAAACTTTTAAAGTCACCGCAGCCAATTGCAGCAGGAGTTCGTCAAGGCCTTTCTAAGCATCCGTGAAAATGTGCAAGAAGCTTCCCTCAACTTGCAGGAACACATTTTAATATTGGAAAAATGATTAAAAACATGAAGAATAAAAGTGAACGAGCGAAAATGTGTTCATACCATTTTTACATTGCGAAGGCAAACATGTCCTCCCATCCAAATTAATGGTCAATCAACACAATGAAGTCAAATACCTCGGCATTCACCTTGATCGTTGCTTAACATGGAAATCGCACATAGACGCTAAATTGATACAAATCAAATTAAAGGCTGGTCAAATTAATTGGCTTATGGAGGGAAATTCAACACTAAGCCTAGATGGGAAACTTCTTTTATACAACGCGATTCTAAAATATGGTGCTGTGGAATTCAGTTGTGGGGCATCACTTCAGCATCCAATATAGAAAAAATGCAGTCGCCAAAATAAAATTCTGCGTATGATTACAGCAGCCCATTTATCAAGATCTAGATGTTCCTTTGATTAAAATAATGGTTTCGAAACACATAACAACATTTAAAAAGAAACTATAGTATCCTCCAAACTCACTAGCCCGCCACATTCTACATTACAGAGGCCACACTCGGCTGAGAGGAAAGGACACTCTTGCTCTTAGCCGTGTCAATTTACAGTTGAACGTTCGTTACACCTAAAATGTATGGCCTACAAGATTTCCTATGCCAATTTAATATAAAAATGTTGCTTACAAAGCGCTGATACATGTGTATATTATATTTTGGTCTCCTTTACCAGACCCTTAGTACAGATCTAGGAAGGTATTTTACTAAAAGTTTTCTTTAACAAAAATCTAATTGACTTGTGCAAATTGAGGGCACGTAAGCGAACACGAAGTAATAATTGGATGGACCACAGAAATTTTGGCAAAATACATCTCGATTTATATAAATTTTTATAGCAAAGGATATGATGAGAGTTTTTGCAAAAATAACACTTTGTGAACATAATTTTTTGCAAAGTTCTTTTATGGGCGTGCCACTCATTTTTGTTTTCTCAGATCATATAATATGGAAGTGAAAGTCTACATACGAAATTTGTTGATACCAGCCCCTTGAGAAGTATTTTATGCTGCCACTTTGTGATTTTCGGCCAAACTGCAATAATCCAAGCAATGTTTTCAAGACATTTAACAACATCTAAGGGAAGCTTGAATACAAGCCCGAATTTCTCTAAAACAAAGAAGTCACACTCGGCTAAACAGGAATGACACTCTCGCTATTAGCACAACACGATGGACAATGACAAAAGAATCTGCAGAAACTAATTTTTTCTCTAAATAAAACAAATTCGAGGAGAGGGCTGAAGTTGTTCCGGAGCTAACTTAGCCGTCATTAGACAGGCTTAAATACTCTAATGTTCATCTAATCAGCTCGCCTCCTTTTCATCATCTGACTGCTACTGTTTCTCATTCAACTCCTTTCTCTCTCTCCGACCCCTCTGAACCTTATTCATTATCTTCTACTGTTTATTCATAAGTAAACTTTTATAGTTTTAGAACCCGACTGATTTGAATTCTAATAAGTGGATTATTAATGGCCGCCTAATCTCAGTTGCGCTGTCGGATGTTAAAATTTATTTTATAGACTGGCAACTGAAAACATAAATTTTAGATGATTATTTGTATTCTTATGAAAATTGAAATTTTTTGCTACCCGATGAGAAGGTTACTCACAATTAAGCCATCATTGAGCTTAATAGCCAAATCTAACTTATCACCTCTTACAGAACTGATTACTAAGGTTGTAAAATTTTAGGACATTAGACGCCTGGGGGAGTAAACAAAATAATAAAAAGTGTCCAGAATCAATAATTGAGGATTGGAACTGACGGTAACCATTTGAATCATATCATATTCTATATATGATCTTTCCAAATAAAAAATAAAAACCATTTCCTTAGTACTGTTTCACACACGTCAAGTTTTCTTGATCAATTCAGCTGGGAAAGCGATAGGGAGAGTATGTATTCCTTTATTTATCTTTCTCCCAGCTGAATTGAAACTTGGTCAAGAAAACTTGACGTGTGTGAAACAGCTCTTAATAATTCAGGTGACGCTACGGCTAACAAGACCAATGGGACTCATGGACTTTAAAAAAATATCGTAGTAATGGCCACCTCCTCATTATAAGTATATCGACCAACATGGATTATAAAACCCTTTTTGAAAGAGATAATTTTTTTATTTTAAAATCATATTATCTGCTTAAGGACATTATGACGAGTTTAACCCAGGAACAGAAACCTATTTTTATTTAAAATAGAAAAAGGCAATAAAAACAGTATAATAACCAACAGCCTAGCTCGAACATTTCCCAATGGGCGTGTAAAGATCTACCTCCCGTCGACTTGACACAATAGAATGAATATACACTTTAAGATACTAAGAAATATATTTGTTTTTTTTTTCTTTCTACAAAAGGATATAGTATCCTCCCAGCAACTCAAATCATCTACGACCATGACAATAAGTTGTGGAAGCAAAAATAAATACTTGTTGTAAAAGGCAACTGTTGACACTTGCTATTGAAATGTCACATACTCGAATGAGCTGCTTAAAGTGAACAAGACATTATACTCGTTCAGGCATTTGTACAGTCACTTCAGCAAGTTGGAATTTTGGAAGAAAAAAATAAAGCAAAAATATAAGTCACTGCCATTTTGTGTGATACATACAATACAATTTAGTTGTTTATTGTACAATTTTATTTGTGTTTTGGTGAGATTATTCTCTTTTTAATAAGATTTTTTTAAAAAAATACGTGAACGTTCTCGAATGTAACAAAATTATAAAGATTTTTAAAAGCTCAAAACTACATGTGAAGGACAGGGAGAGCATTTTTTAGCTTAAGAGAAAATTTGTATTGAAAAGAAATTGTAGATTTGTGATACAGTTCGATCGAAAAATATTATCGGGTTATCCATTATATCTGACAGGGTTTTTAGACTATCATCTATTAAATATCTGTCTTTTAAAACGTCATTTAGTAAAATACTATTTGCGAATATGGAACGCTTAACAACCGATAAAAGCTTAAAATTAGTTAAAACTTACCATAAAAATGGTCGCCACCTTGTGACCATTACGGTATGATTATGGAGGTCATAATAGACCAACTGTACAAGGAATTAGGAAGATTATAAGGAAATTTTAAGAGTCTGGAAGCGTTACAGATATATTCGGAGCTGTGCATAATTGCATTGTGCGTACTGCCGCAAATGTCTCTTCTGTTAGTAAAAGTTTGGCGGATAATCCGAATTTGTCGATTCCAGGGCGTTCTCTGCAACAGGCTTCCAATGGTGATTTTTGGAATAAACTTTTCTTCAGCGATGAACTTCATTTATCACTCGGTGTTTACATCAACAAGCAAAATTGTTGCATATGGGGTTCGAAAAACCCATAAGTCACGGAGGACATTACACCCGGAAAAAGTGCGCATTATGGTCTAGAGGTGTCATTGGGCTGTATTTGTTCAAAGAGGACGCTGGAAGAACCGTTACCATCAATTCAGACTGCTATGGCCGTATGATAACCAACTTTTTTTGGCCTGCCGTAGAAGATTATGAGCTGGACGACGCTGCCACACAACACGACCGATTTTGGCTTTATTGTAGGAGAAGTTTCCAGAACTTCCAGAATTTTACGTTTCGACCAGCAAGATCATGCAATTTGATGCCGTTAGAGTTTTTTGTGGGCCTACGTCAAGGATCGCATTTACGCAGATAATCCCCTAACGTTACAATGTTGACAAGCAAACTTCGTCAAATTATTGCCGAAATACCGCCCAAATGAGCCAAAAAGTGGTCGAAAAATACTTCAAAAGGATGCACTGTTGCAACCAATCTGGAAACGATCATTTAAATGATGTTTGTATTTTGTACGCAATGGCAATGTTTAGGCACTACGCATATAAAAAAATTTATGAAATAAACAGTTTTATGTGTATTTTATTAAACTTTACTTTTGAAACTTAAAAATGGATAACCCTCTTGAAGAGTATACAATCAAATATAAAGTGTCGGGAAAGTAATGTCATAGTTTTAAACGGCTGCCGTTTTCACAGATGTCGCCAAATGTCAGAAGGGGGTTGAAGCCACTTCATTTTTAAAACTTGAAAACCCAAGGGGAAAAAATTTTCGTCCTCTGCCAGGTAGTAACCTGGTGTTCTCGGTTTTGTAGGCAAGCATTTTAACCAAAACCAATAATGATCGTAGAAAAATTAAGAAAAATCAAATTTATAGTATTTTTTTTTTTTTAATTTTAATTAAAAGCTGCTTAGCGTTGCAATAAAAAAACTTTGATAATAAGGAATAGCTCTATTATAAAAGTTATTAATATTAATAATATAAACAGACAGAATTAGTAGGTATAGAAAATTTTTTTTTTAAATTACACATTGTCACTGTGATATATTTTTTTTCTTTTACGTCTCGCATAGTAAATCCCCTTGAAAAATGGATTCAATTTGATTACCAGATTATACTTTTTCTATACACATTTTCATTACTGATATTGTTAATTTTGTATTTATTTATTTTTTATTTATTTATTTTCTTGGTGTAAACGAAACATTTATCACAATAAATTTTGTTGCCATCAAAAGTTCTCTCATCTCGCAAGGATATATATTTAATAGAACATTCTCATATTCTAGTAAATTTCTTCCATCACAGAAAAATATTTACATTAATTCAAGTCACTAACATTAACAAATTGTTTAAGTTAAATTCGTACTCAATCACAGGGATAAATGTCTCTAAAGAAAAGTTTTATCACTTATGTAAGTTAAAAAAAGTCTTTTTTATAATTTTATCATTTAACACAGCATTTGCAAATAGAACAGATTGAAAATTTTGATCATTTCTCGCAGTGGAAGTTTTTTTCTTGAAATAAATTTATTCAAGACCACAGCGATAAATAGATGCTTCTCAAACCAGATCGGTTGTCAATTTGGGAATATTTTTTAGTTCAATTGTTATAAAATTGATGATATTATTTAAACTTTTTATATTTATAAATTAATTGAATTGAGTTTGAGGTCTTCTTTTTTTATAAAAAACAATATATTTATTTTTTTATAATTTTTCAATATTTCGACACCCTGTGGGTGTTTTTTTTCAATTCAATTAATTTATATTAATTGTTATCATTTAAAATAAATTTCTTATGTAATAAATCTAAGCAATATTTAAGAATTATTATCTAAGAATTTTAAATGATAAGAACTAAGATTAGAAGCACATTGGAATGACATCAATGGATTATGTCACTCCAAGAAATTCCTACGCTTTGACGCTGGGAGGGCGGATCTGGCTCTAAGACTGGACAGGAAAAGCCTACGGACGCTGGTAGGGGCGCTCACAGGTCATTACACCTGCAAAGCCCACCTATACAGAATGCGCTTATCTGACACGGACATCTGCAGATTTTGCGGTGAAGATGAGGAGTCGATGGAACACTTGATAACAAATTGTGAAGCATTGTGCCACAGGAGACACAGGACTCTACATGCATATACGCTGAGTGAAGAGGATCTGCTAATGCTCCCACTGAAGGAGCTGATCCTATTTGCGAACGTATTAAACTGTTAAGGACAGGGGAAGCACAATAGATCAGCAATGGTCGCAGTGCAAAGGGCCATCCTGGGCCAAACCCCCATTACATTACTTACTTACTTAAGATTAGAAGCAGCGCTTTGAAATTATCTCTTGCGAACTTTCACTTCGAAGTGGAGTTAAAAAACTATTTGGCAAATAATAGATTCGTTTATAAGTAAATTTGTTTTTGCAGGAAGCCTTTTTTATTACAATGATACCATGAAACATTTATCACTATCACTAATTTTCCAAACAAAATTTATCACAATGATTATCTCTTCCTTGGAAATGGTAACTTTCATCACAGTAAAGGAATTGTGTACTCTAAACACTTTTCTAAAATGATGTAAATAACTCATTCATTAATTTTCAAATATACGAGTATTTAACACATCACACAGAAAAAACGTTTGAGGCTTTCCAAGCTTTAAAAACTGTAATTTTATAAACATAATTCGTGATAAATTTTATTGATAAAAATTTATACGAATCGCCATGAACTTATAAATTTCCTACGACAAATATCACAAGTTGTTACTCTACCCAGTGATAAAATATTGAATTGGAAAATTTTAAAAATAAATTGTTAACACTTTTTCTTAAATGAATAATAAGAAATAAGATTCAATGATTTATTTACGGAATCCACATAAAAATTGTATCGGTGTGTAACGCGGTAAGGATAAGTTATTTGAAGAAAATTATTAATACATCACAGCGAAGAAAAATTTATGGCCCGATTATGGCAGGCAGGCAAACCTCAGTTTCAGTTTCCAATTGATTTCAATCTCGTTAAGCCTGTTTCTATTATTTATCACAGCAATAAAATTGTTCTTACGGTGATATTTTATCTGGCAGAGTATTTTTTCATAGAAAAAAATTGTTGTTTATCTTCTATTTATTAAATATAGTCGTACTGTTTAAAATTTTTATGTGAAGTTTTATAAAGAACATTTCATAGTGACAAAAAATATATATATATATATATAAGAGCGATAAAAACTTGACTTGGCTTTCCTTCCTAATGATGCATTCTATTTAAAAGGCCCCTTGGAACTTGCAGTGTGTATCGTTTATTAAAGTAAACCTTTGAAATACACGTACATCTTGTTAACAGTCAGTTCTCATGTATCGGTTACAAGACCGAAGCAAGCGGAGTTTAAAGCCCGACACAGTCTAGTTCTAGTTTACATTTTATTCCCAGGAGAGATCGAAATACCTCCTTAAGAAATTAAAAAAATTTTGCGAAATTTATGAATTAAAAATAACAAACAAATGTTATGAATTTTTAATTTGTTTAACATGAATCCTAAATTTTCATCATTCCATTAAAGATTATGAATTTTTATACAACAAACAGATCATACAATTTTCAAGAAATGTTATTTAGTCGAAATTCTGAATGGTTAATAATCAAATACAAAATTTTGAAAACGTTAATAAAATTTATTTAATCAAATGTATGACTGTGATAATATTTTCCATATTTTATGTTGACAAGCGTAACTCGTTCATCTCTTTTTTAAAGATTGACTTATATAATTAAAAAAACATCAAATTGAACGTGAACGTGAACGTTTTTTCCCTCGAAATATTTTCCCTTTTTTCCAAGTTGCAATCGTGAATAATTTTTCCCTTCAAATGTGCGAAATGTAATTCAGTGGGGAATACCATTCAAAAAATTCGCCATATCGTGAACGACTTTTTCAAAATTGTTTTTCCCTTTTTTGTGTTTGTTCACTTCGATTTCTCTAGGGAACTGGATGAAAATGTAAGCAATTTTTATTTTCTTTTGAATATTCTTATTATTTGAAATTATTTTTTAGGTCGAAATCAATAAATAGAAAGCAAAACAACCGACCCATTGCTAGTGGTTTTATAAAGGTTTCCAAGGATGTGATGGGTGAATTCTGGAGTTCTCTTGTAGAAGAACTAAATAGTGCTGGTCCTTCTATGAAAAGAGTCCTTGAGTGGAAGAAGTTAGTTTTATTTTATATATTGTACATTTTTATACATACATACATATATAACTTGTATTATGTATGTAGGTGTGGATAGACCAAAAAAGGTATGGCCATTCAAAGGCTGCTGCTAAATTGGAAAGCCAACGGGGAACAGTAGTTGGAGCAAACAAATACCAAAAGTTTGTCAGTTAGCGAGCAGTGCATATATGAATTAATAGGAATGAAAGAATCCGTAGAGGGCTTAGAAAATTCCTTCAGCTTTGGTTTGCCACAAGACTGTATGAAGGAGAAAACCTGAATTGTTAATTTAATTATTTATTGATTTTAAATTTCCTAAATTTCCAAATGGGGAATGAAAATTTCATGGGAACAAAAATTTCACATTTTATTCGCGATAGAGGTGATTTATAAAGATGTAATATTTTTTTAAATCTCACTTTAGATTTCAATCAATTTTTTATTACAAAAAAACTATAAAAATTATTTTTAAATAAAAATATAAAATAATCTTTTAAATTTACGCTGATTTAAAATAAAATGGCTGAATTCTCTATAGAAAAATGTCTGTGTACATAAAATATAGCACCGCGATCGATACTGTAATAAATTAAAGTACAACCCAAAATAATATTATTAAGGCAAATTAAGGAGGAATGAAAGGACGAAATTACAAACAATTAAATAATTAGTATTCGAGAACACTGAAGATGGCACAAAGCCGAAACCGGTCTGTTCATAAACCAAATTTGACGTGGGATGACGGAAAATCGTTCCAAAAATTGTATGATAAGCCAAGAATTTCTCTACGAAAAAAAATTATCTTTAAGAAAATTAAGCAGAAAAAAAACCTGTAAATTTTTTAAATATTATTTTACATGAATGCTTCGGTGTATTGAAATCAATAAATAAATTTATATCTAAATTTTTGATCCGGGTTAAAAATATTGCGAAACAATTTTTTATTGCTAGAAAAGAACTCCTTCACAGTTTCATTTAAATCGTCACTCTAACCCGTCAAACAAAATTTGCACTTGGCGACAACAATTTTTTACTATTGACGTCCACTAGACATTTTTAGATTTTAAAAAATAAAGAAGAAATTATCAGTGTTAAAAAATTTTCCTTAAAAAAAATATCACTGTTACAAAAAATAAAAAAAAATTGTTTGACAAGTTCTTCATCACATTCTCCTCACGGTGACAAATTTTTTCGCTGTGCCAAGTGATGATATTGGCAATGGAAAAACATATCACATTAATGCTTGAGGCCATTAATTGACATTTCGAACAGAAAAACTATTTCTCTAAAACTACTCCTACAAAAATTTTCAGTGACATGTCGGTGATATTTATTTTTATAAACATTTTTTAGTTTGTGAAAAGGTTTCTATGCCAATTTGGATGATGGTAACTTTGAGTTTTCCTGCCCCTTTTTCAATTTTTAATTTTTTTTTTGCCATATTCGATTGCAAACAATCTGATATTGAATGGTTTGCAAAGATAACAAATAATAAAAAAAATAAGGAATAAAAATTTTAACAAAAGGCACTTTATAAAGTTAAAACTGAAAACTGAAAAGGAAAAAAACCAAGAGAAAATAAGCAGAAAAGTAACTTTAGTGTTTATGACAGGACTTGGGAGAAAAAAAGTTCAAAAAATAATCTTGAAATACAAAAAGTTAAACAATTTGAAATACAAATGGAAAAGGGAATAAACAAAATGATAAAAAGAAAAGAAATAAGCGGGCTTTTAAATTCATGGAGAAAGTTAAATAAAAATAATATTTCAGATGAATATAAAAAATTTCTCAATCCTTTAGCTTAACAAACTTAAAGAGGTTTCGAATAGGGGCAGAACGATGACAAACTTGCTTGGCGCTCTATTGTTTATTACGCTGCCACTAATGGCGAATCATTATGAAAGTTGCATGATGCAGCAGCAGGTTAAAATCAAGATTCGTATTTTCAAATCAAGCAAGACAAAATGGCAAAAAGTCATCGAAGAACGTGAAGTGTGTAGGGGACCCTAAAGCAGTTAATTTCAATGAAAATTACATTCTTTGGCTGTAGCTGGGGTAAGGGTAGCAGTCAAAACTCCATAAGACTGAATTAGACCTTTTGTTCCATTGTGAACCACAGAAAATCCGCCTAAGTGGAGTCCCCACTATTGTACTAGCTGCAGCTCATTCGGGAGCGCATTATGCATTAAAGTTTAATCACCAAAATATCAGAGAGCTCGCCGAATAAGAGATCCCATGGTAGCCATTCGTGTTATTGTCAATCCATGACAGTATTCTATACTTTCTTGTTCCTTTATGTCGCAGCAGCTGCAGCGGAAATCGTTATGTTCAACTGCTTAATGCTGTGCATACATTTAAAGGGGATAGTGTTGAGTTATCTATACGTAGGGTGATTGTGTCCTCCATATTTGGGAGTAGGGATTCTGCAGTCTTTTCGTATACCTCATCTCCTATCTGTTACCTAAACAATTCTTCACTTGGGTTGAGATGCGCAAGAGTTGGGTTGGTATGTGCAAGATCATACAATGTCTAACTATCTCTTTGGTCATGCGGTTCTCCTGTGCCACTGTGGTCTGGAATCCAAATTATACTAATATTGAACTGCTGCGTAATCTAACTAAGAAATTACAGGCAGTCAAGTCCCGTGATTTTAGAAGGGAAGGCTCCAGAGCTGTTTTGGCGCACGGCTACCAGAGTATATATAAGCTAAACTTCTCAACCAATCCTCCACCTCTTTGATAGCTAGTATCCCTTCTTGAAAAATACTTCAATGACACTAAACTCGACTTTAAATTAGCAGACTATATTCAAAATCTCACATCATCGTGGTTTTTTGTGCCACTTGTATGGAATATCACGCCAGTTTTTCTTTCTGAGGTATCATTTCTCCATGTGTCATGTGTTAAATTTTATGAAAACGTTTATGGACTAAAGCTGATGAGCTGTAATTACATCCGATCTTCAGACTCCGAAATCTTGCAATGTACCATAGCAATTCTAATCCATTATTGGATGCAACGTAAACAGATTGCAGAGTTTATTGTGATCTTTTTACAGACTACATCCAGTGGTAAAAGGCGTAGAAGCATTCCCAATTTATCAGTAGGACTACCGCAAAAAGCTCGAGTTATATTTAATAAAATAAGTCTCTGCTCCTTTTTTCCAAGGCTGGATACCAAACTAAAGTTTCACGGAGAATAGCTACGAGCAACAGAAGTGTTGTATTGTCATTTGGACACATATTACAAAATATTGAATCTTCCCTTCTGCATAAACTGCCAGGATGAATGGTGAATCATCAATTCTCAGTGATTGCCAAGCTGAAGCAAGTAATATAATGACTCACATGGGCACTCACTAATGCCCCACGGGACTAAATTTTTGATTCGTGTGCAGGATATATATTATCCAGGATCCCCATCATTTCCACACTAACTTAACACAAGGTGAGACTAAGTGAGTGTTTCATAGACAAAAATCTATGAAAAATAAATTATTCAAAGCTTAAAAACAGGACTTAAATATCCAACTTGTGCTTAAATATCTAACATCAAATTATAAAAAATTCATTTTATATCTTTGTCGAGATGAAAACAAAGGAACAAGTTATCATTATGATTATTATTATTATTTTTTTATTTAATTACAATGTCTGTATGCAGAAAAAGGATGTGCAAGAGGTGGATCTGAGTTTGTATTCATAACAACAAAATGTTGCACATGGATTATAAGATACATATAGTTGGAATTTTTGGTAGATTTCTGTCCTACCTTGTTGCTTTGTTAAGCTCAAATCACAACTTTCAAAAAAGGATATAAGAGAGGCACCCATATCCTTGCAGCAATTTCAACAGAAATTATTGCACATAAGCAAAAAGATTTATTTTGAGAATTTCGATAAATAATTGTTGCTTGGCTTAGCTTAAATCACAATTATTAAAAAAGAATATTTAAGAGATTTCCATATCCTTGCAGTGATTTTAGTAAAAAAATATTATACATGAGCAAAAATTTATACTTTGGCACCTTGAACAAATTTTTGTTAATTTTTGTTGCTTTGTTTAGCTGAAATCTTAATTTAAGAAAAAGGATATATGAGTGGTAACAATATCCTTGCAGCAATTTCAGTATAAAATATCGTACAAAAGCTTAAAACTATATTCTCCGAATTTCGATAAATCTTTATTGTTTTTTGTTGCTTAGTTTAGCTTAAATCTTAATTTCCCTAAAAAAGGAGATATGAGTGGTATCCATATCCTTGCAGCGATTTCAGTAAAAAATATCGTACATGAACAAAAAGCTATATTGCGTGAACTTTAATAAATCTTTGTTGTTTTTGTTCCTTGGCTTAAGTTAAATCATAATTTAAAAAAAGTATATAAGACAAGTATACATGTCCTTGCAGTAATTAAAAATAACATCGTACATAAGCATAAAACTATATATTGCGAATTTCGATATATCTTTCTTATTCTATATTGCCTGGTTTAGCTTAAATTTAAATTTTCTCAAAAAAGGATATATGAGAGGGACCTACATCCTTGCAGCGATTTACAGAAAATTTTACACATAAACTAAGAACTTTATTATGCAACTTTTCAAAAATTTTTACTATCCTTTGATGCTTGGTTCAGTATAAATCGTTATTTTTCTAAAATGATATATGAGAGGTACTCATATCCTTTGACGAATTTTTTTTTTTCAAAATTCAAAATTATTCATAAATTCATGCAAAGTAAGATATGAATTTTTTTAGCGAGGTAGAAGCTCTCTGCGACGGCCTATGTAACCTAACCCAACTTATGAGTTCTAGCTAAACAAGGTTACAAATTAGCTGATGCTAAGCCTTTAACTAAATAAAAGAAATGAAGAGTATTGACTGTCAACCGTTCTGCTTTGAACTTAAAAATAGGACACTATACCTAATTTCTTTTCTGTGTTTTTTTTCAACATTCACATGCTTTATTTTACGTGCAAATTGGCGCGTATTTGAAATAGTGTTTTATGTGGCACCTTAAAACGCCTCCATGGTGTTTTTTCTCCTAAACGATCCTTTTTTCCTTACAGGGATTACGTTTTTTAGTGCCAGTAAGTGAAGCAAAAGTTTCCATGCAAAAAAGAGAAATAAACCAAGAAACGAATTACAAAAAACATGGTTGGCGCTATACCCGCCCGGTTATTGTTATTTAATGCTGTTAGTAAAACACGTACCACGTATGTAGTTAATGTGTCTGCCACTTTCACAACTGCTCGAACAAAAACGTACAAATTCAAAGCCACTGTATAAGCCACTTTTACGTACGTCTTGCTACACAGACTGTGTTCCTTTAAAAGGCTTGTTAAACACATGGGCGAATAACAACTACTAGAAGAATATTGGTGGGTTGTTGCAAGCAGAAGTGGTAAAAACAATACAAAAATTGGTTTTAAAAGTTCTGTTTTGCCAGTACCATAAAATGAAATCGTAAAAAAGAAAGTGAAAGAAAACTAAACAATATCAACATAAAACGTGAAGGAAATTTGTAAGAGACAAAATGTTTTTAAAAATGGAAGTTCGAGCATTTTATGTTGTTTTAAGTCGAGGAAGTTAACAAAGCAATTAGGAAAGGATTGGACATACAAGGACATAGACCGTTAGTTTTTAAAGTATAATTTTAGCCCCAATCACAGTGAGCAAAAGTCGAATATTGGCAATGGTTTCCAAAAGTATGATCTAGACATGCTGCAAGTGCATGCACAAGGATGTAAGGAAGATTTTTGTTTTTTAATATAAATTTTTCGTTTGCTTGTATGATAACAATGCGTCATAAGTTTGCAAAAGTTTGCAAAGTAATTTTTTTAATTTCTTGCAAATTTCAACACATTCGGTGCAAGGACATAATTGCATGCAACATGTCCTTAATTTCACAAACTACATCTGTCATACACTTGTGATTATAATAAATGCAACAAATAATAAGAAAGTAAAATAGTTCTAAGATTATGCTTTTAAGATCTGTGACATATATTCTTCTAAATCAGCGGTTCCCAAATATGGGTACACGTGAAAAGCTGAAAAAACAATATTTTTAAAAATAACTTAAATTTTTATTTTACGCTGCATTGTAGCGAAACGACTGATGTTTCACCTTCAAACCAGCGTTTATTTTATTGCAAATATCAATATAAAAATAAAATAAACAAAGAATTTTTGTTGGTTAAATCATTCTCTTCAATCTCAAAAGGAACTGATGCTTATCAAACACTTTCCGAATTTTTGCGGGATAACAACAAATCGTTTTTTAAACATATTTATGAAATTTTATAATAACATTTTTAATTAAAATAAAATATATGGTTTTGTTAATTTTAATTTTAATTTTTACATATTAGGCTTCAAAGGGGTCCGCCACAACAACAAAAAAGGAGTCTATGAAAAGGAACCTGGTGGGAACCCCTGCTTTAGATCCCCATTTTCAAAGATTTTACTATACGCGTGACTAGAGAAAAAGCAAAAATTAACAAGTGTTCCTAGCAGAGCACTTTGAAAATGGGTGATAAATATTGTTTCAAGGACATGTCTGGGACGCATATATCCTGAATGAAATAAAATATATTTTAGCTGATTTCAGTTTTAAATATATATATATATATATATATATATATATATATATATATATATATATATATATATATATTATGCTCTTAAGATTCGTATTAAGAGTGATTTCATTCGGTGCAAGGACCTACATCATATCCTCACATTGGTGTTTCTGCAAACTATATTATATTCGTTGCAAGCTCGTGCGTACCTCTTATCTATCCATAATTTTAAAAACTTCATTTAATCTAAATGTTTGTTATCAAAGAGCTTCCCAAGTTATGTTTTTTAGATCTATTGTAAATTTCGATTGATTCAGTACAAGGGCATGCCTACCTCTAACATGTCCTTAATTTCAGAAACTAAATTTTCGTTATTTATGATCTGGCTATGAGTTGAATATGAATATTCAGCAGTCCAGTCTATGGATTTGTTTGCAATTTATAATGGGCAATAAGAAAGGAGTCCTTACGGATATAATATGCATTATTTTTTATTTAACTGAACGAAATAATAAAAGTAACCAACAGTTTCCTTATCCTAGTACCTCCACTCATGGCTCTAAGGAAATTTTTTACAACATTCTCGTTTAAAATTTTTTGAACATTTATTTAAATAGAAAATAAAATATTTCTTTATTTTTCTGACAATCATGTTGATTTTCTTGATATGTTTGTTAAAAGTAGCACAAGAGAAAAAATCTAGAAATATATTTAAAAAAGCTTTTTGCTCTTAACATCCCTTTTGGTACTTGAGGAGACAAGAAATAAAATGCCAGACCAATTTGTTTTAATAAAAGTCAAATAACAAAGTGTGTTTAAAATAAAATCGGCACTAAAATTAAATTTGCAAAAGAAAAGGAATCACCACAAAAAGTCTCAAGCACACAATGTTGAGAAAATGTCAAATAAATTTTCTTATGGAAATTACATTTAAGTAGATAAAAATTGCAATCATATGAAAATATTATTTAATTTAAACAATTTTCAAAAGGATAAAGAAACGTGTAAAACGTTTTAAGTTTATGTGCATTCGTATATGAAAAATATATTTTAAAATAAGAAGACTTTCCTTAAAAGGAACGCAAAAAATATATTCAGGTGATGCATTTGACTTGTGGCATTAAAAGAAGAGTCGAAGAACAAAATTCGCCGAACCGTCCAGAAAAAATAGTTCATACACTCGCAAAAATAATTAAACTGAAAATAAATAACTTTTCGGGGGTAATTTCTTTTGAATTTCAGGATAGAACCACCTCTTATTATATCTCCCTAATTCCCGAATAATCACACAAAGCCTCGCTTGCGAATTCATATCCCTGAATAAATAATCAAGTTACGGCACAAAAAATGGCTTGAGAACTATAAGTGAAATAACAGTGTCTAATCAATAAATCTAAGTACCTCTGATGTGACCAGATATCCCCATTTTCAATTGATAGATTCCAAAATGAACCGAATTACTCACTGAACTTAATGAGGGTGGTGTTGGCTGAAGTAGTTAAAGTGTTGACTAGAAATCAATTTATGACTGAGAACATGAGTTCGATCCCTGTTCACGACAAAAAATATTTATTCATTCATCAACTTCTATTTTGTCCCCTTCAAAGTATTGGCCATTAGATATAATACACTTGCGGCAGCGTTATTTTCCAATCCTCGAAGCAGTCCTGATATTCACTTTTTGGTATGGCCTTCAGCTCCTTCAGCGATTCGGTTTTTATCTCCTTAATCGTTGCAAAACGTCGTCTTTTCATGGGTCTCTTCAATTTTGGAAACAGTTGCAGGGGGCCAAATAGGGTGAATACAGCTGGGACATGATTACAGTTTTTTTCGGCCACAATTCCGGACGTTTTTTCGTATTGCTTTTCGCAAGCAAAATATTACTTCAAGATAATACTCCTCATCAAGTGTACGACCATGTGGCAATAACTCATGAAGCTGTACGTCACAGTAATCAAAGAAAACAGTCAGCAAAACCATGAAATTTGATCGAACTTGGCGTGCTTTTTCGTCTTTGCTCTCCCATTGGGACGATTGGACTCTAGTTTTGATGGCATAACCATATAATCATGATTCGTCGACAGTTATGACCATTTTAAGCAAATCTGGATCGTCGTTAACGTTATTCGACATTTCCTGAGCGATTTCCATGCGATTGTTTTTTTGTTCAAAATTCAAAAATTTTTAAAACGACCTTCGCTGCAAATTGTATGGCATGAGCTAACCGATATGCCGACATTGTCTCCAGCTTCTGTAACAGTGATTAGACGATTATTCATAACAATTTTCCTCACTTTCTCAACATTTTCATCGGTTTTTGATGTAATGGAGCATCCAGGAAGAGCATCGTCATTCACACCTTCTCGACCTTCTTTGAAAAGCTTGTACCACCTGTAAACATTTTTCTGACTCAGTGTTCAATCACCATATGTCAACATTTCAAGTGCTTTCGACCACTTAATTCCGTTTTTTTACAAAAAATTTGATGCAAATTCTATGATTAATTTTTTTTCCAGAGAGCAAAATCGCCAAGCAAACAAAACACGTCTAACTGTCATGCCTCTCACAAACAAACTCAACACAAACATACTCAACTAGGAATATATGCTCGAGACAAGTGTGCTAACATAAAAAATAAAATCGCTAATCGAATAAACGTAGCCCGAGAAATTTCAAAATTCACTACTACTCATCACCAAAGGAAACAGAACCGCTTGCTTCTTCGAATATATTGGAGAGTTTAACATCCACCCAGTGAAAAAAACAGGGAAGCTGTTGTTGAGGAATGATATTTTCATTGCTTCTAAAGCATCTGTTAGTGCATTTGTCGACTTTTTAGAAGTCAAATTGAGAAAATCTGGCTTAATTAAAAAAATCTCCAGTTAAAATTTTTATGAAAATTGCATATTTCTTACATTTTTAATTGAATCTATGTACTACCTTCACATAAGAAGAAATAAACGGTGACTTTTAGCAAGTTTCTACTATTTCACAGATTAGATATTCCGTAGTAGAACAAATAACTTATCGCCATTTAATAAAACAATATATTCTTTGCACAAAAAGAAGAAAAAACCAAAAATCTGCGCTTCATAATATGTTGGAGATAGCTTGTTATTCAGTTAATGGCATTAAAAATGTATGTATATATATTTTTTAGTGAAAATCACTTGCTAAAGTCATTTGAAAATGTGCCAGGATCATATTTTTTCTGCATCAAAGTCTCTACATTTTTATGACATCCTTACAAGCTCTTATTACTGTGTCTAGTGTTACAGCTAATGTGCATATACATATCACATACAGTAAAAAGAGTTACTAAGGAAGTCATGAATATCCACAGACTTTGAAGTAGAAAAAATACGATCTTGCAAATGATACCAGCATACGATTTTCGTGAGAAATTTGTCTTTTTTAATTTAAAGCCGTTGAAATTTTATATGCTGACACGGCTGAGGTGGTGAATGCCTTAGATGCTATATATGTACATATGACATGATGAAATAGTACTTCATTTATATCCGAGTCCAATCGGCAAAAATTATCACTAAATAAATTAAATTATGTGAACAAAAGTCAAATGGGAAATGTAAAATATACTTTACGACGAATTAGCATTTAAAGTACTTCCAAAAATTCACTTTTTATAACATATAGCATATGACTTTAAATGAATTGGATACAAAAAGGAGAACATCAGGACTGTGTTCAAATAATTGAAAGGGATCCAAATTTTCATTAGTTCTGGATCACAAGTTGTGGAACTTATTTGCTTCCTTGGAAGTTCTTTTTTTGCTAGGCGGTATAAGACATAAAAATTCCGTGCTTTGGATCCGAAAGTAGTCCGAAATTTAATAATTTACAATGGTTTTATCATGGCTTGCCATTCCACAATGATATATATTTTTAACCTTTCGCACCGATTTGGATGTTGTCTTCACTACGTTGGGAAAAGTGGATTTCTTATGTTTTTTTTTCTTTTTTCAAACAAGAATTGCTTATAAGCTTTACATCTGGAAGTCGTATAAATTTGCCAGTAGTCAAATGAAAAAAAATTTTCACTTATTGATTGAGGAAAAATAAAGTCTTTATGAAGATTTAAAGAAATATGTATTTTACTTATAAAAATATAGTATTTTCGAATCGAATTAAACATATCTGTAGAAATGAGTCATATTTGGCCAACTGACTTCCAAGAGAGACATTGGATATTGGATTTTTAGATGCAATGAAAATGTCGTTCCTTAAGTGTGATTTCTATCAAGTTTAATTATCGAATGTAAAAGAATCGTTTTTTTAGATTCCCTACATTTTTGATCCTGCATTAGGTACGATAGTTATTCGAAAGCTCTTGTTATCATACCAGAGAGAATTTTAAACTTAGGAAAAAAAATATAAATCTTGCGCTTTTGAAGATGCCCTGATTTTGAAGTCACTTTGCGAGCTTTTGGAAAGTATTGATTTTCACAATCGATAGCTGGACATGATAAGGACGGTATGTGTGGAGAAAAATTTGATTAATCATTTTTAGTTCAAAATGTACAGATTTGGAACTTTCTAAGATCATTAATATAGAATCTCTTTAAAAAAATGGATCTTATTTGGAAGTTCTGCCAAATATTCTGTGAATAACTATAAATAAATTAATATTTAAATGATAAATTTTTTTCATTTTCAATTTCGTGCTTAAAATGAGCAGTTCACATCTTTCCTCATGCTGTAAAATAATAATAAAACCCTCTATTTCCCGACAGGATAGGATCCATCCGCAATTTCAGTTGCTAATACCATCATTTGCGTATTTAAAATTTCCTTTTGTTGCTGTTAAATTCAAACCGCAATGTTTGGTTAAGGAATACAAATTTATATTTCCTTTACCAGACAATTGGGAGTGTCCAATAACAAAGAAAAAGTTTCAAAGAAGTTGTTGAAAGCATTACATTTTATAGTGCATTAGGGCTTTTGTTACTTCTTGTAGTAATGGAAACGAGGAGTTTAAAATAAATTTAAAAGCAAGAACGCCCTTAGGAATCGTCAGAAAAAAGCTAAAAGAAATTAATAATTCCATTAGGTAATGAGCAACACAAGAAAACTAGATTACAATAGACTAGACAATGTAAAACGGTAGACTAGACAAGCATAACTTGACTAGGCTAGACATGCCCAGCCAAGCCAAAATATGAGCACACAAGACAACACAAGGAAAAATTCAACGAGACAAATCAAGACTAGGCGAGACTAATATAGCAAATAATGGAATATATAAGATAAAACTAGACTAGCCTAGGCTAGATTATGCCCAGCCTAGATTATGACTAGACAGTGACTAGACTATGCCAAGAGTATGACTAGATTATGATTATGTTACAAATACATTATGAATACACCATGACTAGTCTATGATTAGATTAGAAATATAATATTACTACGCTATGAGTGGAGTATGAGTAGACTATGACTAGGCTATGATTGGATTAAGAACAAACTATGGCTAGACTATCAGTAGACTGTGAGTATACGGTGAATAGATTATGACTTGACTATAACTAGACAGTGATTAGATTATGCACAGTCTAGCACTACACTATGAGTAGATTATGACTAGACCATGACTAAACCATGACTAACCTATGACTACATTGTGACCAGACTATGATTTGATTACAAACAAAATATTACTAAACTATGGATGGAGCATGAGTAGACTATGACCAGACTATGATAACACTATGACAAGACGATTATTAGATTAAGAACAAACTATGGCTAGACTATGAATAAACTGTGACTAGACTGTGAATAGATTATGACTTTACTAAATCTAGATTATGATTAAATTACGCACAGTCTATGACTAGACTATGACTAGGCTATGACTAGACTATGACTAGATTATGAAAAAACCATGATTAGATTACAAACAGACTTTGATTTGACCATGAGTAGGCTATGACTATACTAAGACCATACTATGATTAGATTACAAAAAGAATGTTACTAAACTATGAGTACACTATGGCTAGACTGTGATTATATTAAGAACAAATTTCGACAAGACTATGAGTAGACTACGACTAGACGGTGACAAGACTATGATTAGACTACGAACAGTCCATGACTACACCATGAGTAGACTGACTAGGTTGTTACTAGACTATGATTAGATGACAAATATATTATTACTAGATTATGTTATGATTGATACGGCAACTTTTGAGGTGACTAGGTGATGGATAACTAAACGACCTATACCAAACATTGCAGATTTCGAGATCACACTACAAATAGGTATTAGTTATTAGAAGGGAATGACTTTAAGATATAACTTCAAAGATTCGAAAAGAAGGACATGTAAGTAATAATGCAAATAGATAAATAATGACCTCGCAGCTTGGTAATTTGAACAAGATTCCAAATGTATACGAACCCTCTTTTCTCTTCATCACTTCGAAATACGTGGCAGTTTCAAACTCAACAGCCAGTATGGAAAACCAACCTTTTTACTTTTAAGGAGATAAGAAATACATGCCAAAGTTAAAAAAGGAAAACAGGTGGACCGGATGGAATACTAAAAGAAATTCTATACATATTCGCAAAATTGTAGCCCAAATTATGCTCGGAATCTATCATCCTTTGTTTGAAATTGTGAACCTTTCTAAAGACTTGAAAACCAGAGTTTGTGGGTCTACTGCGTAGACTCAGCTAAAATAATACAGTGTAGCAGTCAAAGCTACAGTAAGCAAGGTCATGCTAGAGTATACTAGACTTTTATTCTCGGGTGCAACAGGCAGGCAAAACTAGTCTAGTCTAGGCTAGTGGGTAATGTAGACGAAAACGAGTTAGAGCAAAATAGGCTAGAATAAAGCAGGCAATAAGACTTTAGAATAGACCAGACTAGTTGAAAGTAAGCTAGACTGTGAACAAACCGGACTAGAACAAAGTTTAATAGAATTTGTCTAGAACAGAAAATAGACTAGACCAAATTATAATATACTACATTAAAGCACTATAATAAACTAGGCAAAACTAAAATACATAAATCCGACTTTTAAGCAGACACTTCAAATAACCCATAAAACCGATGAGTATGCAAAGTATGGAAAATATCAAATTTGGACTACCCAGGATAAACTGTTCGCTATTTTTACTTGCCAAAGATTTCTTTGACATTAAAAAACTTATTTATGTACCACATTTGCTTCCACTTACTTAACGATTATTATCCTGACTTTGACTTAATTGTAAATAAATTTAAACTCCTTTTCCTTCCTTTTGTCATTTAAAATCATTCTCTTTTGTCCATTGTGTTCAAAATTTACTAGTAAATATTAACCATTTTGCAAAGTTATTCCCATTTTAAACTCTTCTGTCAACGACGTTCAAAGACCATTTGTATATTTAAGTTCAACATTACTGCCTCTAAATGGTCGCAAAGTTTTGTGTTCTTTATAAATTTAACAACTTCAACTCTTTAGAACTGAGCAGCAAAAAAACTGCTGAAACTTTGAATTTAAAATTAAGTGCTTTTAGAACATAAGTTTCTTTAGTATATTTTATGCTTTCGTGTCTCTTCAAAAAGTGCTTACATTTTTAAGGACTTTCGCTTTCAAGTCTACAATTTTTTTTTTTTCATTTTGTGTAGAAAAAATTCGTTTTAAGAAAAAACAAAACTCTTGTCATTGAAAAGTTTAGTTTGTGAATTCTAACAAAAAGGAATGGAAGATTTTTAGCTTAATTTTTATGCGAATAATAAGACAATATCATGTCCTTCCAAAGAATTCATACACAAGTACTTCTAGAAATTTGTTTTAAAAAATATAAGAGATCATTCAAAGGAACACAGTCTATCTTCCACTGTTATGGCATCTTAAGACCACAGAAAGGGAGTTCCCGTATTCCAACACTTCCTTAATGTTTCAAAATGCTTTCCATAATTATGAATAAAAACTTTGTATTGAGCAAATATCTCGTCTTCAGATAACAGATCACACGCAACTTAAGAGGAGTGTAAAAAAGATATTTCCCTTAAAATATGTCTTGAGTCTAATGCATTGCTAAAGAAAAATTTAAAGCATTTGAAAAAATCATTTGAAAACAAAGACTCTCCCCTTTATAGTCGGGAACTCTAATCGAATTTGTGTGAAAAATGCTGTACAACATTTTTTACTGATAGTGAATAATTTAATTTTATAAAACAAATAGACAACATTTATTTGAATACTTATATAAGACATGTAATGTAATGTAATAAAATGGGGGTTTGGCCCAGGATGGCCTTTTGCACTGCGACCGTTGTTGATCTATTGTGCTTCCCCTGTCCCTAACAGTCCAATACGTTCGCAAATAGGATCAGCTCCTTCAATGGGAGCATTAGCAGATCCTCTTCACTCAGCGTATATGCATGTAGAGTCCTGTGTCTTCTGTGGCACAAAGTGTTCCATCGTCTCCACCGCAAAATCTGCAGATGTCCGTGTCAGATAAGCCCATTGTGTATAGGTGGGCTTTGCAGGTGTAATGGCCTGTAAGTGCCCCTACCAGTGTCCGTAGGCTTTTCCTGTCCAGTCTTAGGGCCAGATCCGCCCTCCCAGCGTCAAAGCGTAGGAATTTCTTGGAGTGACATAATCCATTGATGTCATTCCAATGTTTTGCAATCCTGGACGATGTCCATTTCGAAATCTCCCCCTTAAGAAGACTTTTGTTGAACCCAAAAGAGAGGGTAGGTCCAATGAAGTTCCCCTCAGCCCCTCTTCACGCACAGATGTCCGCCATCTCATTCTCGGCATGCCCCTGATGCCTTGGTACCCATATCAGAGTAATCTGATTATGAGTCGCCAGGTCATTGAGCCTGCTGTGGCATTCCAGTAATAATCTGGACATATACGTACAGCCGCTCAGGGCTTTATATAAGACATACATATAGATCTCTTATTATTAACCCAGCAAACACGAAAGCCAATATTTTAATATCAAACACAGAACGCAAACTTTTTTCAAAGCAAAGTAGAGGTTTGAGTTTAACATTTGTAATTCAGGTTGACAATTTCAAAAATTCATTATAAGAGAAGGAAACTTTCAATGTTTGCTTTTCTAAGTGTCCACGAATTCCAACAAGAAGTATCCTGTAAATTGAAGGATAATGGCTAAAAACTTGGAGAATAGAGGTGAACAAGCGACTTTTAGCTTGACAAGGGAAACATGTTCCCCAATACAAATTAATAACCACTTTATACCGCCCGCCACACAGTGAGGTCATTAACTTTGACCTTGTACTTTAGGTATAAAAAGCGTTCACAATTAAACTTGTCATTATGAAATAATATTTCCAATTGCAAGACCAAGTCTAGTCGAAAAAGTATCAATAAAAAAAAATTATATGAACAAACCCCAAATGCTTAATGAAGGATGATTTTCATATACAATACAATGTAGTATACGGTGTAGTTCAACATAAATAGCATTTAAAGCACTTCCAAAAATTGTTCTTTCATAGCATCATGTACATGACTTCAAATGCAGTAAATATGATCTAAACAAGAAAACATCTTGCAATAACAAGTGTATAATGCAGTCAATTGAAAAGATCAGGGTTTTTAATAGTTTCGAATCACATACTTTGTATCCTGTTGATTTCTTTAGAGGCTCTTTTCTTATCGGAATTACCATCAAGTACTAATGTTGATTCAATACATGGAGGATACGGAAAAGCAAGTTTCCTAAATTTTATTCAGTATATTGCAGCCATCCTTAGCGGACGCTTTGGGATCATTACCCTGCATAAGCTCCCACTTGACCGACATTTCTTCTTCAGCAAATGGGACCATATTGTTCACAAAAACCTCCAAACAGACTACAACAGTTTTTTGTACTGTTTCCACACAATTAGCAATTACATACCACATGTAGAAAATATGGACATATCATTTTGTTCCAAGATCTGATTTCTTTACGTAGTTTCGATCCAAATCAGAATTTTGGTGAAAAGATATTCATTTAAACAATAAGTCAATGGTTATTTTGATTTCTATTAATGTTTTATAAAAAAAATAAAACGGAACAAAATTTTTTTTGTAAATTCTTCATACGCTCTGCATACGAGGGCAGGTCAATAAGTCCGTGACTTTTTACTAAAACAGGTTTTCTGAAAAAATATCATTTTATATTTCAAGAAGGTATCTTTTGAGCAACTGTTATATTCCATCCGTCTGTTCAGTTTTGGAAACAAGAAATAATCAATCGGGGCTCAGTCCGGAGTATAGGGTAGGTGAGCGATGCTTAGCCTAATTCATGGAATTTTGCCATGGAAACTGCACATGTGTGCATCCTTGCATTGTTCTGGTTAGCTTTTTTAAAATCCTCATTTCATCGACCCAATACGTTGGCATGATACTTGCTACTGATTGTTGTATCCTTTTGACGGTTGTAAATGTTTATTATCTCAAGTTCATCACGTGCATGGATTGTGAGTAAATGCGGCACCCATCTTGCAGAAGGCTTTCTCATACTCGAGTAATGATTAGACACCTCAAATGGGCGTTCAGAACATTTGGCATCTTCCGTAAATTAGTTTTTTGACCATTAGAATTGATGGTGCAGAATTTCCATAGGATTTATCAGGGTTGAGTGATGTTTTTTTCCACAAATATAAAGCTTAATGAACACATGAAATTCACTCTTCTCTAATCACGCGGTAGTCTACTTTCATTGGCTGTTAAATACAAACTAATACCCCCAAAAGATATAGGATTTTTATACTAGAATAGTATGGTATACTAGAATAGTGCGGTATACTAGAATAGTGCGGTATACTAGAATAGTGTAGTATACTACTCGTGCGTACTATGTTATGTAAACCATATGTCTATCAAGGGAATAAATGACAAATGGTTGTTAATAGGAGTACTGCTTCCCATTCAGATAATAAGCAGGAAATTCAAAAAAGTACTGACTTATTGACCTGCCCTCGTTTGACGCAAATCGTCACGCTGCTAATATAGATCCGCGAATTTGTATGAAAAAAATTAAATTATCAAAAGAATTTAAATGGTTCAGTTAGGGAAGTACTTCATGAATACAAATAAAAGATGGAATATTATTTTAATTTGTACTCTAGAAATTGGGTTGGAATGGTGTGTAGTAAGCTTGCGTTTGAAGACATTTTTGAGGTGCGTACAAAAGGGAAGACCATTTCAAGATTTTATTATTTCAATAAGAATAGACCAGTACAATGCAGGGCTGAAAGTCCTTATAGAACTATGATAGATAAGTGTTTCCAGAGCGGGCTGAAATTAAGAACGATTCAAGTGGCGCTGGATATTTACCGCTTTTTACTATTTTGAAGTCTGACATTCGTAGACTAGTAGGTAGTGCGAAGGTCCCAGGTTCGAATCCTGCCGCAGAACTCTGGCAGTTTGTGTCTGATAATTAAAAGGGAGCACACAACAAGCCGTCACTGGCTTAAGTGTATGACATGGGCTATCTCAGCCCCCAATCAACCTAACTTAACCTAACCTACTATTTTGAAAAAGTTATAAAGACTTTAAAGTAATATCAGAAATATGATTCTCATGGCAAACACTATAAATACGTGTAAGTTTAACAATAGCATTAGACGAGTAATTAAATCTAGATATAACATCTAAGCAAAAGGTAATTTGCAACATCAGAGGTGGCGTAAGGTGAGCTAACTTCACATCGCCAAAGAATATTTCTATATCGACAAAAGAAAAAAAGAAGTGGTAACAGTCTAACACAAATTACCCCTTAAACTCAAGTTGATATTGTGTGCAAGTATATCATAGACTGTGTAGACCATTAATGCAAAGAATAAACAGCAGAAAGGCTACGACGGACCCTTAAGGGACATCAATGCGATATTGCTCGCAACAATATATTTAGATCTCCCAGATACGTACGACATCTGAGGTCAACAAGCTGTTCTTGAGAAATGGAATACAGTACAAAGTTTATCCATTAAGAAATGCATATTGCGCGAGTCAGTGATCTTATTGGATGTAGCATCTTATACTTTAAGATGTGTGTCCTAGTTAAAAGCTAATAATACCTTTATATACGACAATTTTCCGTATGACCATATTTTTGCATTAAAAATTCGGGCCCCTTCGGAATGATTTCCATGTGGATGGCATCCGTGCCAACTTACAAATTATATGATCAATTAAAAATTAAAGTTGCGACTGTCGCAGCTCCCTCGCATAACAGCACAATGCATTGTATTAGTAGAAGTTATTCCTTGAGACCACTAAACTATTTTTTTATATTTTTTCTCTACGGGAGAAGTAAAAAAAAAAAGTATATCCCAAATCATATCAAATTAAGACCTTAAAAACAAAAGAAGAGCCGGCAACGCATTTCAACGGACAAAAATAAAAATACAAATTAATTTAAATTATGCTAAAAGATATTCAAACATAATTATTTATTTCCCTATCTCTCTCTCACTCTCTATCTCTCCCTCTCTCATACCAAGAGGCGTCAAACTACATATAAAAAATTGGGCCCAAATCAAATAAGTGAATCCTCCTTAATTGTTATAACTCTAGAAAAAATAAATTTTCCGTGTTTCTTTGTGAAAAAAAAAATATTTGAAAGTAATAAATTAATTAAACTGACCTTCGAAGACTAGTAGGTAGTGTACTAGACTCGTAGTGCGAAAGTCCCAGGTTCGAATCCTGCCGCGGAACTGTGGCAGTTTGTTTTTGATAAATAAAGGGAGCGCACAACAAACCTTCACTGGCTTAAGTGTATGTCGTATGACATGGGCTATCACACCCCTCCAATCAACCTAACCTAACCTAATAAATTAATTAAGTATTAAAGTCATACAAGGATTAAAATATAAAAAATTATTAAAAATATAATAAAAATTTTATTACACATATGTTCCACACTAAATTGCTATCCACATTTGAAAAACATTTGAGAATAAAGTTGAAAAAAAAATAAATTTTGTAATTTTGCTAAAATTAATTTCAAGTCATTTTCAAAAATTAATTTAAGTTCACGTAATTTTTTCAACTGAATTTGCTATTAAATTGAAATAAATTGGTCTAGCCCGAGATTCTAGTACTGAATTTGCCAATTCAGATTAAAATTTTTTTCAAATTTATTTCATTAAGGAAGAATAAGGAGAAGACCAATTGCAGCAACAGAACGGAACAGCATTGTTTTGGATGGTCGCCACACACACCATCAGCATTAACAAGTCTGCTTTTCACCACTTTTTAGATGGCTGCTTGCTGGTATTAAGTTTGAAATAGAGTTTAATTTCGCATTATTCTTAAGTTGAAATGAAACCTGCATGTTTGCTGGCAAGTCGAACAATCACACAACCAAAGCAACGACAACAAAAATCTTAAATATTACCCTTCTATGAATTTAGGTGTAATTTTTTAAGTGATTGAAGACAGCAAAGGACAAGGTTAAAGGACTTCTTTATATATATAAATAACTTTAGTCTTTATAGCATTTCAAAATTATGGGCATGTATTGAATATTTTAGATCTCTATTACTTTTAACGACAACTTTATTATGTGTAATACTCGTATTTATTTAGTTAAGAATAATTTTGTCTAGGATTTGAATAATTTAGGATATTGAGGATTTATGATTTAGTTTTATTTGGAAGGGGTAATTTTTCTGCAGAATATGAACAGAAAGTATGAAGCTTTTCTGAAGAATTTCTATAAAAATATTTTATTTCAACGAATAAATTCTTTAAAACATTGTTATACTGAATGAACATTTAATACTTCAAAAACATTCATAAAATTTATTCCCCAACTAGACTCTTAAAAATTAATTCAAGTTCCATAAATTACTAAACTTGTTGTCACTTCATTCTGTTAATATTATTTATTGTTAATGTATTATTAACTTTCTGGCATATGGAAGTTTCAAGCATTAGACATTTTTTACTTTCTTATATTCCCAGAGGCCACTAAAAGTTGCCTCAACTAAAATAAGGGTAAAAATATTAAAGACATTATGGTGAAATGAAAGGTGAACTTAAATGAAAATTAATTTAAGAAAATTAATTAAACAGGTTACCAAAAACAAGAGCAGATAGTAATGAAAAAGGAATTTTTATTTAAAATATTAATAAGTAACACTTGAGACAGGACATCGCCTTAATGCTTATGAAACCTTCGAATAATGACAAATATTCGAAATCTTAAGTTTACAAGGACTCTGCCACAGTTCTCGGCTCAATTTGAGTGATGACTTTCGGGATATGTTATATTTTTTAAATAGTTTTGTAATTTCCATACATGACTGATTTTTTGTGAAACTCTCATATTGTACCTGAGAGTTTTTATATAAGCATATGAGGTTAAATACTGTTCCAAAATGACATTTGTAGTCTACTGATGAATTTCGACTCAGCTATAACAAAGAGAGAGTATGCGAACCGTGTAATCCACAACAAATACAACATTTTTGAATAATTTCTTAGTTACAACTTCTAAAGGTGGCTCTACATCGTACCACCAGTAACCACATTTTGTAGAAGGAAAATAAACAGAAATTCTTTCAGTAAGACAGATAAAAATGATAACAAAAGTCTGTTGTAGTTTTTTTGTCATGTTTAAACTATTGGTGTGAAGTAGAACCAAATTGACAGGAATAATATTTCTGCATTATTTTTATGACCAACATACACTTATATTGCCAAGCGGATCTGGTTAACAAACATTTACCTAGATCCGCTTAATAGATTATCATCCGTATTTCTATTCTACTGATAAATTTTCATGGTACAATGTAAACCAACTTTAATAAATTATAACACAAAATCATATTGCTGAAAACAATCTGAGCATTTAACAGATTGGTGCATAACATATAAGTACTCTTCATTTCTTAGCATTAAATATAAAAGCTTGCATTTGCTAATAAAGTCTGATGACATTTGAACTCAAGCGCAATTCAACTAAAATAAACTAATGCCATGAAAAAAAATGTCTTAATGGTTTTCTAAAGACATTTGTTTTATAATGCGAAAAGGTTTCCAGTACATTCGACCATTAAAAAAAATATTTTCCAATTGTGTCTAGTTGTGCAAATTTGTTGCCATAAATTTATAAATGCCTTAAGTACGGCATTGAGATGTCTTGCCCTTTGCTCAAGTCTTTATTAAAAAGAGCATGTTGCGATTAAAAAACATAACTTCTTATAAATAGTTTTTATAAAATTTTTAAAAAACTCACTTTTAAATTAAATATATACAAAAAATACACCAAAAGCCAGTTTGTACTCTCCTGCAACATGTTTTCCTAAAAAATATAAACAAAAAAGGTTATAAGTTCGATGATTTGGAATATACAGTCAGACTAGTAAATCAAATTGAAAATATAAAAAAGGTTTTACAAAATATATTATTTTGTTTGAAAAATTTGCCGTGCAACAAACAATTTTAGGCACAAATTGTGAGATGTGCAACATAGTAAATACAAACAATCCAAAATATTAACATTTAGTTTTCTAGCTAAAATAAGGTATAAATGTGATATATAATAAATGTCCTTCATATCGATCCTATAATGCAATATAAGCAGATGTCAAAAAATTAGAAGAGAGGCAGCAAGAAGGAAAAATATTATTTTAATATGCAGCAAAATATTCAGAATTATATCTAAGACTAAGTCGAGACCAAAATGTACCCATATGGCCTTTAAATAAATTTATTCTCAAATAATCAATTAATAAAAATAAATACTAAGAAATAAATAGAGTTTTTGCAAAATGCATTGTTTGTTTTGGCTTTAGCTGTTCATATGCCGAGAATTCATTGGTCGCTAAACCAAATCGACAGTGAAGTTTAAGCAGTTTGAAAGCATTCAACCTCGTATGTTTAAGCCAAAACAAACAAACACAATATGAGAATTCTATATTGTATATGAATCATAATAAAATAAATAATCATAGTAGGCTTAGAATGCTTTTATACAAACAACTCAACAAACAATCATACTCAACGTGAGTCTACTCTAATTTTCTTGCAACATGTATACAATTAAACACCCTTTGGTCGATAAGGATTGTATTCAATCCGGCAAAAATTAAAAATAAAATCTTTATTTTAAATACTTATCAAAATTAAAAAAAAATTGGCTTGAATGTTGGCAGATACATTTCATATGTTTCTCATAAAATGAATAGACCCGCAACACCCGCAATATCCTTTCAAAAATGTTTGACAAAAACTTCTTTCATACGGATTTTTAATGCATTTTACATGCAATATTGCACATTTAAAATAATTTAAATTATTGGTCACACTACTATTCAACGCTTCATGTTTCATGCAACATGTTTCTAAATAAATAAACTATCTTGAAAATTTCCCCAATTTATAAATTATCAATAAATTGTTTATAAATTGTTTTCCTCAGCATGTTGTCAACATTTTTGTACGAGCAACATTTTGTTAGTTGATGGGAACTAACCAAAACTAAAATTACTTTAAGCAGCCCTGGCACTTTGTTATTATTTGTAAAAGAAATACGAGATCTGTTCAATAGAAAAGATAATTTTGAAATTGAAATTGACACACTTATCTCGGAAATATATTCTTAGTGGAGTTTGCTTGTGTTTGATTTAAATTGTTTGTAAGAGGCATAGCTTGACTTGACTAGACTTGTTTTGCTTGTTCGGCGATTTTCTGATGTGGAAAAAGATGGATCAAAGATTTTGCATAAATTTTTTTATAAAAAATGGAATTAAGTGCTCAAAAGTATTTGAAATGTTGAGAATGGCATATAGTGATTATACTCTCAGTCAGAAAAATGTTTACCAATAGTGCAGGCTTTTCAAAGTAAGTCAAGAAAATGTGAATGACGATGCTCTTCCTGGATGCTCCATCATATCAAAAACCAAAAAAAAAAAAAAATGTTGAGAAAGTGAGGAAAATTATTATGGAGAATCGTCGAATCACTATTAAAGAAATTGCAGAGGATGTCGGCATATCGGTTGGCAGATGCCATTAAATTTTTTTTCGCATGAAGCGTGTGGCAGCGAAGCTCGTTCTAAAATTGCTGAATTTTGAACAAATAAACCGTCGTATGGGATACGCACAGGAAATGTTGAGTAACGTTAACGACGATCCAGATTTGCTTAAAATGGTCATAACTGATGACGAATTATGAGTATATGGTTATGACATTGAAACCGAAGTCCAATCGTTCCAATGGGAGAGCCAAGACCAAAAAAAGCACGCCAAATTTTATCAAATGTCATGGTTTTGCTGACTGTTGTCTTCTATGACTGTGGCGTAGTGCATCATGAGTTATGGTCACATGGTACGTGTAGTTAATAAGGAGTATTACCTTGAAGTTATGCGCCGCTAAGAAGTATTATCGTGTGCCGCTTACGAAAAAAACGTAATAATTGTGACCGAAAAGCATACCGTAATTATGCCTTAGCCACGGTATGCAGCACATTTGGCCCCCTGCGACTTTTTTCTGTTCCCAAAATTAAAGAGACCCATGAAACGACGACGTTTTGCAACTAGTGGCCTTCGTAGACTAGAAGGTAGTGCACTAGACTCGTAGTGCGAAGGTCGCAGGTTCGTATCCTGCCGCAGAACTCTGGCAGTTTGTGTTTGATAATTAAAGGTAGCGCACAACAAGCCTTCACTGGCTTAATTGTGTGTCGTATGACATGGGCTATCACACCCCTCCAATCAACCTAACCTAACCTAACCTAAATAAAATAAAAACCGAATTCCTGAGGAGCTCAAGGCAATAGCAAAAAGTGAATAACAGAACTGCTCAGGGCATTAGGAATACGCTGGCAGAAGTGTATTATATCTAAGGGGGTATACATTAAAGGGGACAACATAGAAATTGATAAATAAATAAATATTTTTTTGAGAAAAGTGAAAATTCTTCTTTTCTATTGAACAGGCCTCGTATATTACTTTATTTAAAAAACTTGCCATGCAACATGTAATAACTAAATATTTAATGATTTTGTATGATTTTTGTGTTTATTTTTTAAAACGCAAATTGTACTATGCTTTTGAGTATGCAACATTGTTTTACGCCAACAAAGACACATTTCAATATAGTCTATAGTCCAGTCTAAAGTATAGTCTAAGTACAGCCTATATATTAGTTTAATCTAAAATTTAGCCATAATTTAGTCTGTAGTCTTGCCTGTGGTCTTTTCTACAGTCTATTATTTTCTTATTCTAGATTCTAGCACTTAGTTCAGCTTAAAAAGTATTCTGTAGTCTAATTTGCATTCTTTTCTGTAGTATATTCTATGGTCTAGGCTATATTCAGGACTATAGTTTAACTAATAAGTCTTGAATAACATTTATTTATTTATTTATTTAATTTAAATTCACCTATGGAAAATAATCCTTACAGGCTAACAAATATACTAATTAAACAAAATATTAAATAAATCCTTATTTTCTAATAACAAATCAAAATCATTAGCCATTGTTTATAAACATAAATGTATGACAACAATGTTTATAAACAATGTTGTGACTATTTCTATTTTTTAGCATATTTTATTCAGAATTTTTTCGTTTAAAACGTTTTTGTAATATATCATTTCCATTTCTTTTCCATTATCTCAGATAAGGCTATTTACAACACCTACTTTAGTACTATCTTTGTTGTTTTTACCTGCCATTTTCATATTTATTACCATGGAAATGTATTGAATAACTTTATGTATCCTAAGCATGCCAAACTCAATATCTTATACGAGTACGCCTTTGCCATTTCTATTTAAGTGCATATTTTATAAAGTTCCACTTTTTTGTTCCTTATTTGCTTTTTTACTCAATTCATTTATTATCGGATTTAAAATTTATGGTTGTCTACATGTAATGAACTGCATTATTGTGATTATATTTTCTTACAGTTTGCAACATTTCCCAGGATATTGCAAGGAATTGAGGAAATGTAAAGAAAAAACATATTCAAAACAATTTCTTGCCGTACGTGTGATTACAGTTGCAGGGAAATGAATAGACACAAGGCGAAAATTTGATCAATAAATCTATTTAAAAAAAAGACGAAATACCAGCCATAAAATAAAAGCAATAAATTTAAAAACGAAAAGAAAACGGTCCCGAGAATATATGGAAATATTTCAGCTATAAAACAAAGATATAAACTAGAAAAGTCGTTGACAGGCAGACAGACAGACAAACAGACAAGTAAATAAATAAATTAAAGGCAAAAAAGGAAGAACTTTAAAATTTAAACAAACAACTTTGAGTTTTGAAAGCATTTTCAACCAACTGTAATAAAAAATAAAAAACACAATTTTTTTTAACGCACTACCAACAAAAACAACAGCCACAAAAACCTCTGCACTCAACACTTGCTACGGAAATGCCTGAGTTGGCAACAACATTAACAGCCACATGCACGTGCCATTGAACCACCAGCAACACTTGGCCGGAAAGAAAGAGAAAAACACAATAAAAGCCACAGCAGCAAAAATCAGCCAGAACCACGATTTCTTGGCCTAAACAAGAAAAGTAATTAAATCTAGCAAAAGAGTGTAAAAACCGTTCAAAGGAAACAAACAAAAAAGGGAAACAGCATCGGAGCCCGTAAAGTGCAATATAAACTACAGTCATCAGCAAAATAAAATGTTGCAAAATAATACAAAAGTGTAATAACAAGCAACTTTTTCCATGTTGCCGAGCAAATAGACCAAAAAAAAGTTATTAAAAAAAGAATAATGGAACATAAAAATCAGTGTTAACACCAAGACAAGATGTATAAACCGTGCCCCCCGGGGGGTTCAAATGTCATACAGTAGTATGTGGCAAGAGCAACAGATAAGGCAGATCAACGGAACAGTTATACGAGTACAATTCTAATACTAATTCTAATTCTTTCAGCCCAACAATAACAAGAGATAAATTTTAGTACAAAATCCCTATAGAATTGGTTTGTCTAATCTACTCTAGTTTAAAATGTTAAATGTAGTATTAGAGTGGTATTAGAACGCTGAAGATGAACGCCGAAACAAATAAAATTGTATAATCTGATTAAGATTAATCCAAAATCCGGACAAGTGTAGTCTATTCAGGTCTAGTCCAATTAGTCTAATGTAGAATACTCTTGGATGGGAGTTGTGTGTTTATGTACGGGAGCAGTTTGATAATTCCATGGCCTTTTTGTATTTCCAGTGCAACACTATTGTAGAGTTTTTAATTTGTTTTTGAAAGCAGACAGTTATGATTTTAAAAAAATGGAACATTAGATTTTTGTGCAAAGAAATTATAACAAACAAACAAAAAAATCCATAATATTTATTTATATAAATATAATCCTAAGCTCTGCTATATAGTCTGGTTTGAAGTCTGGGATATATTTTAATCTCAAGTCTAAGATATTTCTACTCTCCTGCAGTCTATTGTCAAGTCTGGAGGCAAGTCCATACTCGAATCTATAAGCTAGTTCTTAGACTACGAGAGCGGGCCAATAAGTCTGTGACTTTCTGAATGAAATACAGATTTTTGGATAAAAAATTATTTTAATTTCCTTTAAGCTCTATAGACTTCTATTCCATTTTTCCCCTTCCAAATAATAAGATTTGTTGAGAGTTTATTTCATCGTTGAATTCAAATCACTTTCCGCTGAGCCATTTGTTCAGGTTTGCAAGCAATAAATAGTCACTCGGGGCTAAATTCGGAGAATAGGGCAGATCAGGGACCGATGCGGATCCTTATTCATGAAATTCAGCCATTGAATCTGCACTTATGTATACCCTTGCACTGTCCTGATAAAAAGGAACTGTTTTCTTTAACAAATGTGCTCGTTTTTTTTCAAGTCCTCATTAAATTGGCCTAATATGTTGGCATAATATACGCCATTGGTTATTTTACCCTTTTGAAGGTAGTCAATGTGGATTATAAAACGGTTGCCATGACTTTTTTTTGGCTGACAAACCTACCTTGTGACCTTCTTTGGCGCCACTGTTTTGACTGCTATTTTTTCTTTGGTGTATTGTGGTGGATCCATGTTTGGTCCACGATTAAGAAACGGCGCCAAAAATTCGTTCATATTGCGGTTAAACAGTGGATAAATGTAGAGGATCCACGATAACGAAATGGTGCAAAAAGCATGTCCAAAAACTTCTGCGAAGTTGTCACAGGATTACACTTGCGGCCGATTCTGAGCAAATGCCGTACCCGTTTTAAGGGAAGCATTCTCATACGCAACCAATCATTCCAAATTGACAATTCACAATCTCTCACATTTTCAATATCCCATCGGCCCACACAATATCGTGAATTTTTTTCAAATGTTCCATAATCTATTTTTCCATAATCTATTTTTACGTAGTTTGGGCTTAAGCCAATATTATTTTGTAATATTCTGCCTTTAAAGCGTATATTTTTTTATTTAGGCGAACTCTAACTCTAGATTAAAACAGGCTCTTTCGGGTGAGCATTTCATAGTCCTGCCTTAAATTCAGTCTAAAGTCTAACTTTCAAGTAGTTAATAAAACTTTTCAATCCTAAATCCTAAAATATGTTGTGCACTTGGTATGGTCTATAATCTATTTTTTAACCAAGTCAATTAAAAATTTTATATGAACAAAGAGTATTCTTGATCTTAAGTCCTAAATGAAATTGATTTCATTTAAATAGAAAATTTTTAAAATTTGTTATTAGAATTTAAGCTTTTTCAAATTAAAAGAAAATCTCATTTTGGTAATTCCAATAAAACCACAAAGTTTAAAGAGTTTTAATAACAAATTGTGTTGCAATAAGATACGAGTGGAAGTTGGTGATTGTTAATATTAAAAAGAAATTAATACGAAGGAGTTTCATATTGTTAAAGCCTTCAGGCATGATTGAGCGAAATAAATTTTATTATGTGAGGGATTGAAAGTTGGCCTTATAACTCTTATATAAAAGCTTAGATGATGCTTTTATGATACTTATGGTATATGGTATATATTGTGCCATCTTAATGGCAAAATTGTAGCAAATTATTATCAATTGTGCCCTTATTTTGCAATAAACTAAAATACACAGAAATATTATCAGTATTAAATACGGTTTTAAAATAAATTTGGAAAAAATTAAGGCATTCAACAAAGTGTTGCAGGAAAAAGACAACAAAGTGGGAAAAATTAGAAGAAAATAAAAATAGAAATTTTTGGGAAATATTTTTAAGAAAAACAGATCAACTTAAATTTTTATTTATATGTAAAAAAAAATTTATCTCCTGCTCTGCTCAAAATCGTTCAATTGTTACAAATCGTTGCAGAATTGAATTAGTTCAATACTTTTTTTTATCGGTGGAGTCTAAGGAAAACGTTTATTTATCGATAACTTTCGATTTTTAGAGGGTATTGTAATTTCTAACAACAAAAAATTTATTTATTCAACCATGCCTGCTATAGCCCAGAGCAGGTAGTTTTCTGATTAAAAAAAATTTTTTTTAATTTTTTTCCAAATAAATACAGGGTGGAGCATAAGTGGTGTTACAATTTGAATTGGTTGCTTTGACATTTATATAGAGACTTAGTTTTCAACACGCATTGGGGCAATACATCTCTTTAAGGAAGTGAAAGTATTGTTATTTCTTATTTGCTTACAAAAACTGAGCTCTTTTTTTCATTCATAGCGAAATGGCAGACTGTTCAAATTATGATTTTAATTCCCCTCCACCTTTTCATTGTTTGAGAATAATTTCCAAGTTTTATAAATATTTTGTTGGGTTCAGTTTGAGGCTTTTTTCTACACTAAAAACAACAACAAATCTGTAAAACAATTTGTCTGAATTGTCAAAATTGTTACATGGGTCCGAATTTATTCAATAAAAAATATACGTATAAGAAACGTAGATACTTTCATTGTTCCAGTTTCTTATCTATTCCAACTTAACCAGATAATAATCTATTGAAGCAAATTTTAATATTCCATGTCCACATTTAAAAAATGTTTTTCTTTAAAAATACCTGAAGAAGATTAATTAATATGTACGAGCATAATAATGTTTTTATTTAAAAATTAAAAAAAAACTATTATTATTATTATTATTATTATTATTATTATTATTATTATTATTATTATTATTATTATTATTTATTATTTCTATATTAAAAATCAACAATCTTAATATATAACTGTATTTTTTCATTCCAGGTAAGATTTATCCAAGCAAGGCATTTGTACGTAAGTAGTCCTTAATAACAAAAGCAAGAAAAATCGTAGCATACTTTAAGGAGCGAATTGAGTTTATTTTATATTGAGTTTCCAATCGTATGAAAAATATATGCTCTTGTGTGTAATATAAGCCAAAAAGTAAAATATCGCTCCTTTGAATTTGTTTAGAAAACTCTTTGCATACTTATAGGTGCTTAAATTAATGTACAAAACCTTAGCATAGTTAGACTTGCTTCAAGTAATATTAAAAAATTGCTTACTTTTAGGTGTAGAAAAAATCATTTTTATAAAAATATCAGCATTTTGGACTTCAACAGTTCTACTGCTAAACGAAAAACATTTTTCTTCTTCCATTAGTGCGCGTGTGTTACGAAAAGTTGTGCTTAAAATACTGGAATAAACCGAAATGACTATAAATATTACAAGCAGTAACAACAGTTAGTGATTTGTTACTAAAGCAATTGCCGTAAATCTTATAAAATTGTTTTAGTTCAACCAGCCAATTGCTGTGCTCTTCAATTCTTCAGCTCTATCAGCTTTTGTTCATAACATAAGCGAAAAATGGCCAAATACCGCCCCTTAATATTAAATCGTAAATAGAGCAGAAAATTACTTGTTAGTTTTTTTATAAATATAAATATAAAATATATTGTATTTTTAAGGACATTCATTATTCTAGCTGTGTCTACTAGATTTTGGCTCAGCTAGTTTATTCCCTGAAGCACAAAAGGACTCCAAAAAGGATTCCTTAAGTACTTAGAAGAGAAATTTCAACACAAATTATTGTTTATTATCACCATTAAATATGAGCTGTAATACATTAAATTCCTTTAGTATATAAAAAGGATTATTCGAGGTAATTATTTTTATTTTACTGTCTGCGTAGCAAATAATCTCTATCGTTTTAGTAATAATTCTTCAATGTAATTTAGTGCTCCAAAGATTCCTTACCTTCTTAGAGTTTATAACCAAAAAGCAAACAAAGAATGCAAATAATACTAAAATGCACATGAAAAGTTATAATCCAGCGTACACAGAGTTTTAAAATTCAGTCACATCCCAGCTAATTAATTGATGTCCAACTTAAACTGTATGACCCTCAAACATCGTAAGTTTTATTAATGGTACACGTATATCCTTTTTATCTTCAAATCCTTCCATTACGTTTTGTTATTTGTCATTCTTTGTTTTAACAACCAACTTGATCAACCAAATAAATTTTTTCCTCTACTAATTGATAAGACTTTATAAATTTATGCAGCCTGTTGTCTATTTTACCTTCTCTTCCTTCTATTTCTTTTTTTGACACTACTATTATATGGCCAAGAAACGTAAATGTAAGAAGGCAAGAATGAAGAAGAAGCCAAAAAAATACAAAAGGAAAGCAAATAATATGATTTTTCCTGTCTTGTTGCTTCTTCTTCAAAAACCAGCCAATTATTTCATTATTTTATTGGTCATTTTTCCATTCCTTTCTACGTCTATTTTCATGGCAATTTTGAATAATCTAATCATTGTTGCTAATTGAACTCAAATGGTTTGGATGCTACTAAATTGTTTTTTTAGCATTTGCTAATTGCTAGAGAATGAAAGGAAATTTGTGGGGAGAAAACAAGAACAAACGAAATTTTTTGAATGAGTTCAAACTTAAGAGGAAATTAAAATATCATGACTTTGGCTAGATTAATACTAGATTATGGCTAGACTATAACTAGACTGTGACCAAACTATGACGAGAATACGGCTAGGCTGCAACTTGACTAAGACTAGCCTAAGATTAGCCTATGACTACATTATGATCAGATAATGACTAGATTACGATAAGACTACAAATAAACTATAATTAGATTAGCCATAGCTGTGACTAGACTATGTTAGGCAATCAGTAGACTAATGCCCTTTTCATTAGTAGAAAAAGTGCATCATTTTGATAATCAATTTAAATCACTAAATTCCATTTTTTACTCTGAGAGGGCAAATAGTTATAGTTATAGTATTTGGAAAAACGAAAGCGCCATAAGAGTAGACTCTAGAGAAGAGTATGACTAGTCTAAGGCTTGAAAAAAAACAAAGAGCATACAGTGTAGAATATTTATGTGAAAAGACTGTACTGTAACTCTGACGGCTTGACCAAGACTAAACTATGGCAAGACTATAGTTAAAAAAAATCAATACAACTAGACCTAGAAGAGAATATGGGAAGATTGAGACCTGACCTTGACTTAGTTATGACTGCACTATAACTAAACTGTGACTAGACTATGAATATGATTAGAATATGAATAGACTATGAATAGGCTATGACTGGACTACGAATAGGCTATTATTAGACCTTGACTATAGATATGACTAGCTTACACTATTACAAGACTATGAATGCACTATGACTAGACAATTATTTTACTATGAATAGACTATGATTTTATAATGACTATAGTTGGAAAACACTATGACTAGACTATGACCTAATTATGGCTAGAATATGAAAAGACTACAGCAGAACTATATCTAGACTATGACTGTGCTATGACTAGAGTATGGCTACACTACGTCTTGTCTATGACTACGACCAGACTATATCTAGACAATGAGAAGGCTCTGATTAGACTATGACCGGACTATATTAAGAAATGCCTTGATTACTGCTAGATTATGACCAGGCTGTGAATAGACTATGAAAAGACAGTGGCTCTACTATGATCATATTATGGGCAGGCAATGGCTATATCAGGAACATACCATGACTAGATTGTGACTAAACTATAGATAGAGTATGACAAGGCAATATCACTATATACATATGATTACTCTATAGCTAGACTAGGTTACGACTAGACTAGAATTGTTTATGACCAGAGTATGAGTGGATTACTACCAGGCTATGATTACACTATGAGCAGCCTATAAATTGACTATGACCATATTATGACAAGAATATGAGAAGACTATGACTAGACTACAACTAAACTATGAATACACTTTGACTTGAATATAACTAGACTATGTCTATGACTAGATAATGACTAGACTATGGTTAGACCATGACTAGAATATGAGTACAGTTTCACTTAACTATGACGCTTAGAAGATTTTGGTTATTCTATGGTCTTGAAAGCAAATAATCACTAAATGTTTCTAAAGTATGACTAATATTACTTTACGTATTCATGAAAATATTTAAAAATTGATGTTATTTGCTTAAAAATGTTTTCGTGGTTAGTGTCTGCTAAATCGTAAGTATTATATTTGTCATTTTTAATGATGTGATTAAAGTTTTCGTATTTATATTTTACATTGTACTCTTCACTTTCTTCATCGGAGGCAAGGCACCCTAGAAAAAATGTATTTTATTTGAATTAAAATTACAATTAAAAATTTAACTTTTTATATGTATGTATGTATTATTTATAATCAATAATTTTATCTGTCTGCGTTCTAGTGTGGACAATATGCTTCTTATATAACAAGCAAACAGGATTATTGGTATGTAAATGATGTAAAACTCAAGAGAATGCATTGTAAAAAAAAATCACAAAAAGCTCAACGTCCAATATTCCAAAAGCCTGGAGCTTTAGTTGGTCTTCTCTTACAATGGAAAGAATTTTGTTATATGGTTTGCTGGCTTGTAGGGAAAAAGTATTTAATTTTACCTTTCGGTTAAAAGAAAACATCTCAAACTTTTATGTTTTAAGGTTTAGAGCTTGTAAGTTTTATAAAAATAAATTAAAACCATATTTTTCATGTCCATTCCCTTGTAGCATTTTTCTATTTTAAAACAAAAACTATGTTAGTAATTTGTAGAAATTGGTATTGATTTTGATGTTGAGAGCAAAAGGAATCCTCATATTAATGGTTTGAAGGTTTTCCTTTTTTGATTGTAATGGAACTTTGTGGTCACAAATTGACAGCAGAGAGTTAAATGAAAATTTTTTGAAAACCAAACAAAAGAAAGATTAATGATGTGGATCAGTTAGCAAAGGAAAGAACCAATACCGTTGAATTTTTTTTTTCAAAGGATGAGCTTAAAGGAAAAGTTTTCGGTTTATGTAAATTACTTGCGAAAAAAAACAAGTTGCGAAAATAGTAAAGTCAATATCACATTTATCATAGGAGTATCCCATAATAATTTAATTTCCTTCTAAAGGGAGCGTGTGTCTTTGTCTTACTGTTGCCATTTTTTAAGTTTATTTAGCTTTCGCTATAGGTGAACCTAGGGATAACAATTGCAGGTGTCTCGCCGCACCCTGCGTGTTTTTGGATTTTACTTTTTATTATCCAAATTTTAAGGTTTTTCTATCAGAATGCAAGTATTAATTTTTTTAAGAGAATTTATACTCAGGCAATTAATGCCTATTACTTAACTTAAGGTGCTACTTCTTTGTAAAAGGGATAGAGTAGATAGACAGAGAGAAGGAGACAGCATCTCTGGTATGTTGTATGTTGTAGTGATTTTATTTTATTAATTGTTCTACTTCGCCGACGATTCTGCTTACATCACCGACGAAGAAGGGCGCTTTGATGCAGTAAACATTAGCGTAGAAGAGTATTCAATCGCTGTTACTGTTAAGTGGCCAGTGTAATGCCTTCATCACACTTAAACAGTCCAAAAATAATTAGCACAGGGCCACACTAAGTAAATCACGACGATAGGTTGCCAGTTATAAATTGCTTTGTAGCCAACACGCAAACTACTTCAGTCAGCAGCACCCCACCTTAAGGATAATTTGAATGCGAGGACCACTTGGTGACAAAAATCATTTCTTTTAAGCCCATTTTTTCTAGCAGACACTTTCCAATTTGAAATAGCTTTGATGCATAATCAACTGCTTGTAAATTTATGAAAATTTATAGACGCGTAAGGAGAAGTGTTTCAACAGTGAACCATAGCCATGATGACTTCATACTTCAAATTCGTAAAGATTCACACGAACAAAGAGAAACTCCCTCAGAAAGCTTTTTGATTGAGGCCCGAAAAATATCCCCTTATCAAATTCCTTAGAATTATCCCTAAAATGGTTAAAATCATTTCTCTTATGGAGATAAAAATATAAAATACCATCTGGATGCCATTATGCCATTTTCTTAAATTGAAGAATTATAGCATTAGTACACAGGATGTAAAAAAACATCTAGTCCATCCAGGATCAGTCCCTAGAAGCTTTTTATTTTCAAAAAAGTATGACTTTGTTATACCGTATTATTTCAACAACTATAACTTTCCTTCAATTTTATATTTGTCAACAACATTATAATCCTGTTTCTTTTTCTTGTATTAAAAACAAAAGGAATACAAATACATGCATATAAAATTTATACACATTGTTCATAAATGTATCTTGCACGAATTCTGTGCCAGTAATTTTTCATTTTTTCATTTTTACATCATAAATCAGTTGTAAGTACGAAAGCGAAAACATACCAACTCTCTCTAAAAAAAGCACCTCAAACATTAACAACAACAGCCACGAACCAACAACTAATGCAATCTGATAAATGCAGCTGGATTTAGAATTTACACATACTAAATCATTTTATATGAGAGTATGTGTGACAGAGAGTGTTGAAGTGACATGATGGAAAACAATGAAACCGGAAAATTATGAAGAGCATAAGTGTATGCGTGCATGTGGATTTGTAACTGTCGTAAAGTATTCTGAACTGTATAGAGCAACAAGGATATTCATTTTGCATTTACTCTATTACATATTTTCTTTAACAAAAAAATTTAAAGGATCTTTATAGGGAATAGGATGCACACATACATATGTACACTGCCGCTCATCGCATTAAATCCGGCAGTTTTATCCCAACTAACTTTATTTTTCTTTATATATATCCTAATCCTAATCTAATTTAAATTCAGAAGACGTTCAGATAAATAATATAAAAGTAGGATTAACCATTGATATAATTTTATGCATCGATGATAATGTGTTTAAATCTCTAATTAGTTTTATTTATGATTCTAGCAAAATAAACCGACTTTAATATAAAGAGCCAATCGAAAAGATTACAATATGGACGCTATTGTAGGTGAGCTTGAAAACCAATATCAGTCAGTTCTGTGTATATTTTATTCCCAAGGAAGAAGGAAATATCTTCCTTAGTAAATGACGAAATTATGCGATGAAATCATGCGACGAAATCATCCGATTTTCCATTTAAATTTCTATGGTCCCAAATTTAAAGCATAAGCTTTCAAATACAAACAGTATTTTCAAAATTGGTCCTAAATGGAGTTGCTATGCGATAAGTCATATTTTGGGCGGCCAAATTATACGCCCTATTTGGGGAAAACTATTAAGGAGCCAAGCTACACATATGACTTTCCAAAAAAATATATATACATATATAATAATGATTTTGAATACTATTATAGGTAGATATACTATAATTAGGTATTATTTTATATGAAGGGGTATCCTTCTTCCTGGTCCTATCTAGTTAGCTTTTCTTAGGACTGCAGTCATCGAAGGAAGGGTAAATTCCACTAATTTGGAGCCCTCTCACTGTTATAGTCAACCAAATATACGACAGCTAAGTGTTGCTTTTGTATGGCGGTATCTATGCTCCTGGTCCTATCCAGTAAGTTTTTCTTAGGACAGCGCAATTGCATGCAGTGGAACGAACTCTCACAAATTGTGAACACTCTCAGCCAGATATATGATAATTTTTTTTCTGTATTACCCTCTTAGAAGCATTTCGCTTCACAAACTACATCTCCATCACGAGCTCTTGCAGTTGTTTTCGCATTGTTATTTTCGCCTTGTATCAGTTTCGTTAATCGGCTACTGTTCCAGCTAAGTAGATGATTGATCTTCTGTGCCACATCAGTAATTTGGAATAGTCCTAAATCTCTCCTAACATAAATACATTAGGAAACGACATTTTATTGGTTGCTAAAACCAAATCGTCAGTGAAGTTTAAGCAGTTTGATATCGTATATGATTATCAAAAAAAAAAAAAAAAAAAAAAAAAAAAAAAAAAACATAATCACAATAGGGTTAGAATGCTTATACACAAAACCCCGTATTTTCCAAACTCTATTTGCTTGAGATTAGTTGGGGAGAAAATCCCAAAGAATAAATTTTAATATTTAATATTTGAAATATATTTATTTCAACATTTCAACATTTTCGGCTACGGCTGCTGGCGTCATAAAATATGGTATGTGTTTATACACACACATTAAAATTAAATTATTTTACAAAAAAAAGTTATACAAAGAAATACTCGTAGATCGTAAGTAGAGCTGAGACGTTTTTCAAGTAACATTTTTGCAGCAACTAAATCAAAATCTGTCTAGCCATTTGAAAGCTACGATACCACAAGTAGACACACTGACATAAAGATGAATACGCTAAATTTATAATGTGACATTAAACATCACTAGGTTAGAACATTTTATATAATATGAAGGGTGATTTTTCAAGAGCTTTTGAATTTGATTTAAAAAAACACGTAAAATTTAGAGAAATATATGAAATCTTCAATGTTTATAGATGATTTCATATACAATATATCGATCGGTATCTCACGAATAAGGCCTTCAATATTGGCTTCCAGTACGTCAACCGTTGCGGGTTTGTCCGTATCGACATAGCCCCACAAAAAATAGTCTAAACGCGTTAATTCACAGGATCGTTCCTCCATTCATCGGCTTTAAAAAAAGCGGTCCAATAATGTCACCGGCCCATAATACACACCAAACAGTGCATTTTTCGGGCTTCTGGCTGCTCTGCACACGAAATACCGCAATTTCAGTTTGTTCACGTATCGATTCAAATAGTTTGTAAGTCGATTTATGGTTAAAATATGGACCAAACTGAACATGTTTAACAGTAACATGTTACACGAAAGCAGCTGAACTGCCAAAAATAGTATTGCCAAAAAGAAAATTGCTTAAAAAATCACCCTTTATGTTAACAAATGTCTACAAGTTCAGTTTACAACCAAGAGTGATCTCCACTCATAAAATACTATGAGTGGAGATCCTTTATTGTAATTAGTTCACAAAAAAGGTAGGAATCAACGATTAGCAAAGTTCCTCACCACTACGACACATCATCTACTGAGCTGGAATAACAGCCGAATAACGAAACTGATACAAGGCGAAAATAACAATGCGAAAACAAACTCAAGAACTCGGGTAAAATGGAGATGTGTTGTAGGGAAGCCAAATGCTCCCAAGAGGGGTAATGGAGAAGAAAAATTTGTTCACAATAGAATGCTTTACAACGCCTAGAATAAATTCCAATGGTATCTCTAATATATATATATATTTTTTGTTAAAAATATAAAAATTTTAAAAATATTAATGGGCCTCATCAAATGAACCGCAGTGTATGTATTCCTGCATTGAAACATGTGTGTCTTTACATTTGCCGAATTGCTGTTTTCCTTTGGCAAGTTTTAAGAAATTCTTAATGATGTCAAGCTTAAGTTTTCCCATATCATCTGGCATATATTTCTAGTTTACAATTACTTTAGATGATATTAATATTTTCATGGCGTTATATATTTAAAGAGATGAAAAATGCCACACTGCCCAGCCTTGCAACTAAGTCGTTTCTTATTAATTATTTTACAAAAAGGCTTCCCAGTTCAGCTTTTTTCTTCTATACCTTTTCGTTGTCATTGAATATCATTTCTCACAAAAGGATTTTAACAACGTATTAATAACGATAACATCACCGTAAACCTACTTTGTCATCATATGAAATAAAAAAATTAATTTCTATATTATCTAATACAAACACTTTCTAACTCTCGTTATAAAAAGCAACACACATTAAATTTAGGCCATAAGCCGCTAAGCCTTTTTCCCTTGAAGCATATTCCTTTTAAATATTAAATAAACCTTAAAATAAATTTAATACTTTAATTTAGACTCTTCCCATTATGTCTAGAAGGACTTTCTGCTACAGGTAATCAAATATCATTTATACTTAATGAGGTGAAAATCAATATCAGCAAACACTTTATTTTAAGAGATGATATGAAGGCGATGAAGCAGAATTGTTAGTAAAAACTTTTTCCAAATTGAAAAGAACAAGGCTTAAGTGGGTTGAGGAGAATTTCTAAAAGAAATTACCACAACCGAAAATTCATTTTCACTATTTTCTGTAACCACAGCAATAGACGTTGTTAAAGATATGGCAACAACAATGAAAACGTTAGATGATAAATATTTTGAACACCAGATATTCAGTAAAATTTAAGGTGTTACTAATTGTTACTAGTTTTTATTTGAAAGTATTCACGTATTCATAAAAAAGTGAAAGGAGACAGTGGACAAAGAGTATATTCGAGAGCTTATATTCAAAACCCTCTATCTTCAATTTTTACGAAAATGGCTTTTTGATGGTAAAATATTCTGTAAAACCAGACTCATCTATGGTACCAATCAGGAATTAAAAAACATTAAATTTGACATTTTATTGTCATTTGTTTTTTTCTCTATCTTACACAAGTAGTTTTTTTTGAAAACAAAACCCTCTATCTCTCCAATGAATGTACTATTTTTTTCAGGAAACTACTTGCAATTTTAATTCTATTAATTTAAATAAATAGTAGACAAAGAAAAAAATTATTTTTTGTTGAGAAAGAATTGCATATCGAATAATAATATTTGGTTGTGATAAATACTCATATAATCGTCGGTAGGGCTAATAAGTACTTTTAGAACATAATTTTAACAATTATTAAAAAAGTTTTAAAAATGTCTGAACTTGAAAAAAATAACTGTGTTCCAAGTAAAAATGGAGAGTCATTATTGTCGCAAGGACACTAATAAATTATACATCGGAGCAGCTTTTAGAACCAAGGCTGATGTTTACAGGCATTATTGCAATTATTGCTCACAAAACCAGGTTCAACCAGTCTAAAACTTTCGAGAAAGAGAATTTGGCTTTATATATGCCTCGCAAAGATCAGTGTGATATTTGTTTTGGATTTAAGGCTAATCAGATTACTGCTGATGACTTTAAGGTGCATGTCTTGAATAAAAATCGAGCACAGTACGAAAAAAGATTAGACAAAACTGAAGCTGAAGAAGGCAAACGCCATGTGTTCACAATGGATGCACAGGCTGTAAAATTGTGTCCCGACATTAATGCTTCAGCAATTTACTTCAAACAACGCTTGCAAGTGCACAATTTTACCATATATAATATAGGTACTCATTAATGTACAAATTATTGGTGGAGTGAAGTCAATGGAGATTTATCAGCCTCAGTGTTTGTTTCCTGCATAATAAACCATTTAGAAACGTTTTGTTTGTTCGATTCATTGCCGATAACAATCTATTCAGACGGGTTGTGGGTATCAAAACCGGAACCATTATTTGTCAAACGCCTTATCAAATTTCGCAGTTAAATATCAAAAAGTAGTTGAACAAAAATTTTTGGAAAAAGGTCATACAGAAATGGAGTGTGATAGTGCCCATGCAAAAATTGAGATCAGATTGAAAAATCAATCAATTTACTTGCCACATGATTACATTCGAGTTACTAAAGAGGCCAGAAAAACTGTTAAAGTCAAAAATAAAGTTATTAAAAAGCCATTTGATGCTGTATATTTAAATTATGATTTTTTCAAAAACTATAAAGATGATAAGATTCTACGTTTTTCATCTATAAGACCAGGTCGTGTTAGAAATGATCATACAGTATCTGACTTAAGATCCCTGTTATATCTTCCAAATGGCAGTGTTAAATATAAAGTAAACTTTGATCAAAACCATGTTAATCTACCTAGTCGCATTAAACCATACTCTTTCCATATAGAACCAAAACCTTTATATTCTGCTCTACTTGCAATATCTTCAAACAAATGGAAAAATTTACAAGACTTGAAAACTGTGATTCCACAAGAATACCATTATTTCTATAATAATTTGAAAATTGATTGAAAAACTTAGAACATAAATTATCAATCAATATTCGAACTTTTTATCACTTTAATTTTTATTCCATTATAATATATTGCGTAAAAATCTCTTACCATCTCTAAATAATAATGAAATTTCATATTTGAGCTATTTTTTGTTTTGATATTCTAAAAAAACGTTATATCCTTAATGTACAAATATGTATAACTACTTGCTTATATTATTAAGATTTTTGGATTTGGTGGATATTTTACTAATACATAAATATGTATATCAATAAGAACTTTGAATTCATTAATAAATATTTTATTTTACTATGCAAAACCCGCTATCTTTTTATACACGTTAAGTATTTTCAAATAAGAAAATCCTCTATCTTCCATAAAATGGCCGGTGATGCAAATATAAACAAATTGCTTGTCAAGTAATTAAATTAGTCAGTTTAAATAAATATCTTAGAATATACAATTTTCATTTTCTTCGAAATAACGAAAATAAACGGTTTTTTTGCTCCCCTGAAAAACTACGTTTTTTAAGATAGAGGCTTTTGAATATAAGCTCTCGATATGAAGTAAGAATTATTCGAACACCTGCTTAGTGTTTACAAAAAAAATTGTGAAGAGGTTAATAATAGCAGGGAGCCTTTCAACTTAAAGGGCAACACTACCCCCCTCAAATATTATACTAGCGCGCCATTTAGCTTGTGTTTGACACCTATTGATAACCGACTACCACATGATTTGAGGGGAAAATGTAAAAAAGAGAATTTCTAGTGCTCATGGAGCATTATTTTTTATGGAAAAAAATCTTTCAAACCAGAGCTAAGCTTGATAAATACTATAAGAATCATGTATCGTCATTTTCATTGGTATGCAAGTGATATAGTGAATTTCGTTATAGCCATACAACCACGGCAGATGAAAAACGTTCGGCATGTACAGTTGAGGTCTCTACACTCGAAACAATTGAAAAAATCCACGACATGGTGTGGGCCGATCGAAGATTGAAACTGCAAGAGATTGTGAAAGCCATAGGCGTATCAGTCACATGGATCAGTTCTTTTTTTAAATTTTGAATGATCGCTTGCGTATGAGCAAGCTTTCCGCAAGATGGATGCCGCGTTTGCACCCCACAAACGCAACCGTATGACAACTTCGCCGTCTACATTTTAGAAAGCCAGATCAACCCTCGATGTCATAAGGTTTTTAAATAAATCAAACAAACGGGCAATATGCCAGAAAACTAAGAACAAAAAATACTACGATCTGTTAAAATTGCTTTTTAACTTTATCGCATGAAAGCACATCACTGGTGCATAATAATGATCCAGAGTACCTCATCAATATAATGAAAAATATATTTTTCCAATTGCCCTATAAGAGGTGGGACTGACGATAGCATTAAAATATACAACTGCGGTGTAAGGCCCGCTCCTGTGGACTAGCATGTACAATGGGATATTCGGCTTAAAAATTCCCGATGAAACTTGCATTGTCAAAGTCGCCTGATGATATTGCGCTACTCGTCCAGATGCCACTGTATATACTAAAACAATAAACAATTGACTGCTTTACACTACGTCTTTACAAGCCATCGACCTGGATATGACATGAACATAATGTCGGCGACGCAGAATACGTGTTGATGTGACGAGTACGTGTTGATGCTCATGTCCAGACGTATCCCTAATTGTTTATAAGTGTTTATATTTTGTGTGTGTAGGTGCTGTTTTCTACTCTGTTTTGCGTACTTTAGGACGAAGATAATTATTCGAACATATGTTCGCGCAACGATGGCCGCAAATGCTCGTACTCCACGCGACGACTTCATGTGCAATATTATGTTATGTTCAATGTTCATACCAAGTTGATGGCTAGTGGCGACGGTAGGCATAAAGCTCTTGAGGACTATAAATTGTGACCGAATAAACTTTAAATGACAAAAATGATGTTTTAGCGAAAATGATGCAAAGCAATTATGGACCATGTCACAAGCGCAGATTGCCGATTGCCGAGGTATCGATTCCCAAATTTTTGGGGTTAGTACCAAGAAACTTTTTTAATAAAGCCATGACTACAGCGAAAGCTACAGGCGTTATGGTGGCGAAATGTCCCAATAGAAATAGAAATTGCAGCCAAAGAATCGGCAAGTGTTTACAAACAGGTTACATGACCGAGTGACCAAAAACTAATCTCGAAAAGCTGAGAGGGAAAAAGGGTTCTATAAACTCATACAATGTACAGAGTTTCAGCTAAAGCGTCCATATGGTGAGGTGAACAATATAATCTAACACAATTGCTCACAGAGCATGGTCTGGTCTACAGTATAGTCTATGATCTATTCTGCGTTCTCATCTTCAGTTTATTTTATAGTAAAATAATAATGAAAAATCTAGACTTTATTCCAATCAATATATAAATTCGCATAGAGTATTTAATTAAATCCTGTTGAGCCAAGGCCCTTATACAACAAGAATTCATTAGTTGCTGGAAGACAAACTATTTATTTTCATATCAATAAAAGTGAAACTAGCGAAAAATAACAAAAACAATACTAAACAAGCGCAGCAAAAACAGTATCTTCAGTTAACAATGCGTGCAACAATATTGTGAGAAAATAAGTGTTGCAAACAGAAACCTAATAAGACATGCAACATGCTAAAACCATTTTGGTACTGAGAGTTTTGAAAAGAAATTGTTATTTAATACGCTTTTAGAATTCTCACTTAGTTCATGTTAACAATAATAAATGACTGTTGCTACTACCCTCATAGAAAGTAGTAAAAGCGTTATTTATTGTTGGCAAAATTGTATGTTATCGACAAGCAATTTCTCTTATGCCTCCGCATGTAATTGTTTACAACAAACGACAAATAAATACATGTTCTAATACATGTTCTAATATTTACATACATGTACTCGTATAGACAGACTCACACATTATGTTGCAAATACGATAGAAATTTAGTAGCAAGTATACGCTATCATGTCTTACTGCCGCCATTATCGTTATTACTTTGCTGTGGCAAAGTTCGATTTAATATCCTTTCCCTTGTACTGCTGCTGTTGCTGCTGCTGCTGTTGTTGTTGTTGTTGTTGTTTTTCTTTATGTCTATGGCAATATAATTTACATAAATTATCTGTTCTGTTGTTTAGCTTCAGTTTTCCAATTATAAATCAGGCATCTTATTTCCTTAGCAATGCATTAGGAACTTAATCGATTTATTAAAATTTTCTCATAAAGGATATCTCATCTAACTCAAATCAATTGATTTTCAAACCTATAGGAAAATTCACGATTTATAGAATTTGTTATTAATTGTATCAAACACTTGAAATACCGTGAAATATTTAATGAACAAATATTTGGTTGGAATTTTATACAGCAGCACATCTTTCTAAGAGCCCTTATGGTGTATTCTTTATTAAAAAAAGCTTTTTCAGAAGAAATCCATCTGTCGCTGTAATTGCGTGCACTTTTCTAATAAGTTTCTGCTTATTAAGGAACTCTAGATGCCGTTTTTCCCCCGAGGGTGTAAGAAATTTTACACTTTTTTCAGAAAAGAACATTACAATAGAATTAGTTACTTCACTGACTATCAATAGTTTAAGTTTGTGGTGTTGGACACTATGTGCCCGTTTTAAATAAAACACTGATTTTTGGGGACCATGTCCCAATTTTATTGCCCTTTATTTAAGTGCTTTGCACTCTTGCCTTCACAAAGGTGAGTATCAGACTCTGGAACTAATTCTTACCCAACCCTATTTTTGGCAAAACGGCTGACTGATTGGCTAGTGTTTTGAAGCTGCTGATTAGCGCATGCATCTGCTTGTTATTGTGGAAAGAATTATGAGAAGAGGAATATTCCCAGACGGTGAGTTATTGCTTTGAAGCTGCAGATGGGTGCAGGTGTGGTTCTGCGAGTGGAACGAATTATGGGAACAGTAATATTCCCTGACAGTCAGCTAATGCTTTGAAGCCGTTGATTGGTGCAGGTGTAGTTGTTGGAATTAGAACTTTATGTGACAGTGGCATTGTGAATATACATTTCAGTGTTATGGGACTCATGTGGTAACTTCTACAAGAGAGTTTATTGGCGCACATATATAATGTGTTTCGCTTACCCCACTAAGCGTTTTCCAAAAGGAGCGAATAGAATTTGAAATGGAAAATTTTCAAGCCAATCTCCTTGCTGAGGTTGACTTGAAATTTACCAGAGAGCTTAGCACCATGATTCTGGAAATTAATTAATAACTATACTACCTTCTGATAATCACTTTCAAGGATCCTTAGGAGATGGGCAAGTCCTTGCAGCGCTAGACTTGATATTTACCAGAGAGCTTCACCGTACATTTTTGAAAATAGTTAAACAAATTTTGCTGTATTCTGATCATAATTGCAACATGCGAGACAGGCATGTCCTTGAAGAGACAAAGTAAATAATTTCCATATATATTTAATTTGCAATTTTAGAAATGGTCAGCAAACTTTCTAGCTGAAATTCATTTTTTTAAATTAAGGATATAGGCATATCCTAGCGCTGATTGAAGTTGAATTTATCGCACTGCTTATTTGGATATTTGAAAGAAGAGCATATCCTCACATCGATCAAATGGCATTTATGCAGAAGTTTACATATACAATTAAAAAAGTTCACTGCACTCAAATCATAATTGTAAATGTTATTTTATTTATAAAATAAAGGATATATGGGAGGTAAACTTATACTTGCAGCTATTGAATTGAAATTTTCCAGAACACTTGACTTTACAGTCGTAGAAACATTTAAAAGTTTATGCAGTTTTTATGATAAAAATTATTGCTCACACTAATTTTTTTTAATTAAGGACATATGAGCGGTTGGGATATAAAATAAGATTTGCCAGAGACCTTCGTCACACCACTTTAGCTGTATTCTGTTCAGGAGTGAAAATGAAATTGTGTTTTAAGAATTAAAAGTTTTTGCATATCCTTGAACCATTTCATAAAAAATTCGCTAGAAATAGTTATACATTCTATATGTAATTGATATCTAAAAGAATATATAGAAAGCATGTACTGGCATAAATTTTTCCCAAACTCTTAAATGCCAATCAGTCGAATTTCATTTATCCGACTTGCTATAGGGAAACAGAGCGTTGTGGGATGCCCTCTAAACAATATTTTGGATACAACGTGTACAGAACATTGATATTCTTTTATTGTAATATTCTTTTGAACTCAATATTTTATATTATCTGAGTTAATTTCTTCATGTAGATATTGAGTTTATTTCTTCAAATATTTGAGTATTTTAGCCGTACTTGGAAGCATGTTTTTTTATAAGCTTTCAAATGTATATTAATATTTTTTTTCCAATTTGTATTGTCTATTTTACATTGGTTTTTTTTCCTCCCCAATCGTTATTATTTCATTCCCGTGTTTCAAAATGCAGCTCAAAAAGTCATTGTAGTTTAGTACAAAATAGAAGAGTTGGCGCAAAAATGTTACGACATTGCAATCATTTTTAAACAACAGACATGATACAAATGCAAAAATCTCTGGAAAAAATAATAGGAAAATCCTCTAAATAAACTAAAAGCAAAAAAAAAACACCATAAACTTTAAACAACTTCATCAACAAAAAACAAACACAGACAAAAACACTTAAACAAACAAACTTAACACATACTAGAAATCCTTAAACTGCATACAATCTCTCTTTCCTGCTTGCACACTCATACGCGTACACCTACACATCCATAAGCAAAACATCCGTTTTAAAGTGTTGTAAGTGAGAAGAAGTATTTATTGTAACAGCCAAAATAACAACAATGCTTGCATGCATACATATATACATGCATGTTTGGAATTTTCCCAACAAAAACAACAAAACGTTTATGCAAAAAAAAATACCAGGAAATTAAAAAAATCTGTGTATGTCAACGGAAGTTTATATTCGGGTTATTTTTTGTGTTTTCATTTTTCTCATGTTGTTCTTTTTTTTCAACAACTGAATAAGCAGACAATGTTTCTCCCTCAGCCACATTGTTTTATTGGAAGGGGTTCTTGGCAATAAAAATTAGAAAACGAGACTTAATAATAATGGAAGTTACGTCTACAAGGATAAACAATAAACTATGAAAAATTAATTTTTTACTGCATATTTATGAAATAAAAAAAATAAATTTTTATTTTACAGGAAAAGGTTGTAAGAAATAACAAATCTAAGAAGTAGACCTCTAAAAACAACATGTATTTAAAAATAAGTACATAAATTGAAAATTGGGAGCACTTTTTAAGCCAAGAGTATATGTTGCACAATGGACACTGATCACATGTTTGTAAAGGTGATGAACTAAGGTGTCCAAGTAGGCCGCCCAGAGTTCACTCTGTACTCCGATAAAATTAAGAATTTATTTTTCTTTAGGTCTAGTTTCTTCTCTACGTGCACAAGTGAAGCCATGTTTGTGGTATGATTGCGATAACTATATTATGATCTTTGCCATAATGCCTGGCTGCCGCCACTACAAACTATAGTTCTTTTGAAACATTTTGAACATTGCCTCAGCCACAACTAACTAAGTTTTTAAATTTAATTATTAATTTTTCGATATCCTTGTTATCCTTCGGACAACCAAAGTTTCTTAATCATAGAAAGAAATTAGTTTATTGATTTGTAATCATAATATGACTAAGAACTAAGCACCTAACTGGTAGTCTCATTAAAAAGTCGTGACAAGCATGAAATACAAATTAACACTGATGAGGACTAGGCTCTAATTAAAGATAAATTGTCTTTGTTCGCTATAGATTATTCCTCTCAATTTATTTCTAACTGAAAAACGTTACGATCACTAACCCATTAATATGGGCTGAAAGATCGATACGTTATAAATAAATTAAATTAAAATTTTTTAAATGAAGTTGCAAAAAAGTTTACAATTAAAAAAAATTAAAACCATATCGTGCTTTAAGTCACATAATTTTTGATTTTCACTTTTTCATCAGTGCAATTAAAATTTTATAATCGTTAGAAGTGGCATCATGAATTTAGAGGAAAATCCATTTCGCAGAAGCCACACAAAAATGCAGTTAATAAAAACGCTTCTTCTGTAAAAGTATTTATTTGTCCCTTAAGTTTTTTGGCGGTTAAGGCCGATATAAGAAAGTTAAAAAGCAAAAACCAAATAGTTACGATATGGAAAATGTGAAATTTTCTACTATTCGGAACTGTCTGACTGATGAGGCCGACCAGAGATCCTATCTGGTGCCACACGAACCAGTAGCCGCTAGGACTTGTCCTAGACTGGTTATTGGTGACGCCCCTTCGGGATCACGTGGTGGCTGTGGTTAAAACCCAAAGATACGCGGGAAGAGTTATGGGTCGGATGAGTGTGTCTGCAATATGGTACTAGTCACCGGTTGTAGATGCTCTCTTCAGGCTATATATGTCTATGTGCTGTTGCTAGTCGACAAAGCTGCCCTGGTGGTTGCGGTTGGTGAGTGCCTATTAAGATAGGGGGCATCTTACTGCTGGGCCTTTGGGGTGGTAGGAGGTTAGATAGCTCCAGCACTTTAGCAAGGTGTCTGTACATGGTTCTGCAGCCTGTACAGAATTTGCTACCATGTCGTCCCTATTAGGGGCACCCTGTATGTGTCTCTGGAAGGGACGACGGGGACGGCTTTATTCACCCAGTGCGAAGAGCACCGTCAGGTTAGGTTTATGACAGGTACTGACGTAAATCTTTGACTGACGATAGTTCGCGGTGTAGGAGAGTGGAGACGTGTGCCATCTAAGCAAAATAGTTGTTAGTCATTCTATATTTGAGAAGTATAAAAAATAGTAAGACTCTCTCAAATTGATTAACGTCACAAATGGGAATAAAATGTAAATTCGAGTAAATGTATGGACGATTAGGAAAGAAGAGACGGAGGCGCATACCCCACACAAAAAGTTGTTAATTGTTCTGTATCTGAAGAAAACTTTTCAAATCATTCTGGCAGGAAAATGCTTTTTAAAGTGGAATCCAGAAGGTGTTGTAGCATATAATACTATTAGTCATATTTGATTTAATCATGATGCATTACGAAAAAAATAAAAGTTATAGTCAAGCAAGAGAAAGCAAAAACAATTAATTAAAAAAGCTTATAAGTTTTCACCAAAAAATTACAACGAAGACACTTATAAAAGGACACTTAATGCTGACTGGTCTTTAATACCACAAGCAATGAAATGTTGCTCTTCCTATGGATGGCATTCCATCTAATGGCTGCAAGAACTTGTAATATAAACTTTTCTTTTCTAACACCTAATTTTTTAAGAAGTTTTTTCTTTGAAAAAGAAAAGAAGAAAGAAAAAAATATTTGTTTAATTTTTTTACAATAAATCTCTCCTTCCGCCTCTCTTTTCCAGCTTATAAAATAAGATATTTAATTAAAAAAGAAATTAAATCCCGCTTTAAAAAGAAAACAATTTTTTATTATTTGTTATTTTCATCTCTTCATACAATTACGTGAACAATGAAATGTTTAAAATTTATGAAAGCAAAGCAAAGTGACAGGAAAAAGTTTAACAAGTTCAAGAGTGTGAATGAAGCATAATTTATGGCTTGATTTCTTTTAATTCAGGCTCTTTTTTAATGGCCATAAAAGCCGGCTGAACAAACCATATAAAAAGGAATAACAGATTTATAGTGCGAACTTTACAATAAAAGAGGGTCGTTTGCTATATTTATTGTCCTATCATTGTGTGAAGTTTAAGGTTCAATTCCCATCAAAGATTGCGATGTTCTATACAGCAATAGGAAAAGGTTTTAAAATGTTAGATTAGTTTAAGTTCAACATGCATTTTGATTCCTTTGTGATACGCTTGACAGACAGAGAGGGGAAAACTCTAAATAGAAAGCAGAAAAAAGACAGAGTCTACAACAGAAATCGATGCTGCAAACCTCTGAGTGCTAGTCTAGTACATTAGACACTAGTCTAGAGGGCACCCTTTAACATATTATATGTTTAAGATATTAAGATATTTAAGCGTGTATTAAACATCTATATTTTCTATTCTATATTTCCCTCTATTTTCATTCAGGATGTATCAGCTAAAAAGCTGAAATTTTCACAAGAACATAATGTTTTTATGGAGTAGTGTATAGTCCTTCTGTCGCAAACCAAACAACTGGAAATATTGTACAAAAAAACTTAGAAGGATTATGCTTCAATAAAATGTCAGCTTGATGAAAATTGGCAACAGGACATGCCTTGCTTTGATACTGGTATATTTTTAGTATAAAAAAGTAGCTCCCAACAGCAATTTTAAGCTTCCGTCAGTGCAATGACTTGAGTACCTCTCATATATCCTTAAGTTAAAAAATGAATTTTCACCCACGACTAAGACCAGGATGCTTATGATTACACAGAAACTTTACACTAAATTTCAATTCACAACAAGGATATGCTTACATCCCACATATCCTTAAATTAAAACTATTAAAATTTAGATGATATTGCGATCAGAATACAGCGAAAACGCTTAATTATTTTTAAAATCGTATAGTCCTGCTCACTGCTGAATTTCATTCCGATATGTGCAGGATATTTCTGCCCCTTCTATACTTAATTTAATTTCACATATTGAATACCAACAACAATCAAGACTTCAACGACAATTATGATCGGTATATAGCAGAAATATTTAACTAATAATACAATGAAATATGTAAGCTCTGTGCATAAATTTTATTTCAAGGACTTTCCTAGGCCCCATATATCCTTAACTCAAAACATTGAGTTTTACATACATTAATGATGCAACGACAATCTTCCTAATGAATTCTGTTTAAGTCTGTCAAGGACATGCACACCTCTCATATGAACTTAATTTTAAAAAGTTAAAATTATAATCAAAATAAATCCACATCAATCAACTGTTACTGGAATTATGATACTTGGATCCAAGATGAATTTCATTATATTCTGTGCAAGGACATACATATCTACCATATATCCTTAATTTAAAATATTTCAATTCATCTGCTGTTGTGATCAAAATGCGAAAAAGTTCGTGCACTAAAATTTATTCTCTGCAAGGACATTCTAAAGTTTTATATATCGTTTATTTTAACATTTTTATTTCAGCTACATTTATGATCCGAATATAGCAGAAATTTTAACTTATTTTAGCATTTTACTGGTGCATTTTTTAATCGGCGAAAGGACTTGTCTACTTCTCATAAAAAGTCAACTGTTATCTACAATTATGATCATAATGCAATGAAAATTCACAGCTAAACTGCTAAGTAAATTTTGCTTAAATTAGATCAAGGATATGGCCTCCACCCTTATATCCTTATGCTTAAAAATTTTATTATAGACAAAATTGTAGTCAGAATAAAGTAATAATTTACAACTGCTTCTGAAATTGTTATATTTAGTTCTAAGATGGAGTTCGTTCTGTGCAAGGACATGCTTATGTCTCATATATCCTTCATTGAAATATTTAAATTTCATCTATAAATATTATCAAAACTCTATGACAATTTTTTAGAGGAAATGCGTTGAAATTTTTTGTTTAATCGCAAGTTGATCAATATAAGGACATGCCTGCCTCTCTTATATCCTTAACTAAACACATACGTCCTTAAAAAATGGGGTTTTCTTAAAAAAAAATATTTATAGCAAAACAATTAAAAAAATATAAATTTTATACCATACCATAGAGTAATAGAAAAATAAAATCCTTCTAACCATTTCCCTGAACTAAAAACTCTTTTTCAATGCATCCTTGCGTTATAAATTGTGGCCTGTCATTTTTCAAAATACACATAATATCTGACGGTTTGGTAGGAAGAATTTTTTCTAATAAACATTTTGCATTAATTTTAGTTTCTCTAACAAAATCCTTAATCATATTTTTGTTTTAATCACAAACAACATCAACATTCTTCTTAAACTTTTGAACATAATGTAGCCCAACCCTCGCATATAAGAAACAACTTTAAGTTTTTGACAGTCAACAGTTTAATTTTATGAAATTTTCTCACATTTTGTCAAGCAAAATTCTTTTCATATGAGTACATCAACTTTTTTTCAAACATCATCTCCATAAACACTTTTTAGTGTAAAAAGCAAATTCATGGCAAAAAAAAATTATGGCTTTTTTAAGACAAATAACAAATATAATTTTCATATTTTTTTTAATTTTTATATTTTTAAATAACGAACAATCTTAAACTTAAACTTTCGAAACCATATAATACGAATACATTCAACGTGTCTTTCATTAAGCGCTTCTTTCTACCTTTGAATTTAAATGTGTCAGTGAGAACCGACAGGTCAAATTTGTCTGGTGCCTAAGTCTGGTTGAATTTGACCGATGGCATGTGTTATGTTGAATTTGAGGGCCGCTATGGCCGGCCGTTTATTCGCAGAGACCTGCGACCTTAGAAAACTTCACAAGAAAAAGTCGAACGGGGTCAAAACGCACGGTTGTGGTGGGCCGACTCGAGATTACCACGCATTCCAATATTTTGTTTAGAATGTCCAATGTAGCATGAACTATGTGCCACGCAGTGCCATCCTGTTGAAACCAATGGAGACCAATGGTCTCTATATAATCTAATGCAGGCCAAAAGGAGTTGATAATCATCTACTTATAGCGCTTGCCGTTGACGGTGAGGGCCTGATAATCGTTGCTCTCAAAGAAATAAGGACCGATGATATCCTGAGCGTAAATAACACCACAATTAGTGACTTTTTTGGGATGCATTGGACGCTCTTAGATCTCATTAGTATCGTCCCTAATTCGATAATTTTTTTTTTTTTTTTTTTTTTTGTTGACGTACCCTTTCATCCAAAAAGTGGACTTCATCGCTAAACATAATTTGTTGATGAAAATTAGGGTGAGTTTCTAATTGCTCCTGGCACCATTCGGCGAATACATGTTGTTGTCTATGGTCGTTTACCTCCAGCTCTTAAATTTCGTACGGGTGCAGAGCCCAGTCACGATGCAAAGTTGTGCTCACGGTCAGATCATGATTTTCGTCACCGTACGGATGCTAGTTCATTGTTTATTGAACCAGTGGACTCAAATTTATTCACCGCACTGCGTGCGAACGATTACGGACGATTACGGCAACCGCAAAATGGGCAAAGTTCGCGGTAATCGCCGGAACGGAGCAAAAATTTTAATAAAAACAATCTGAATATTAGCACGTGTTGTTGAACCATCGGAAGTATTTTGGCCAAACAGAATGAATAAATACAAATATGACAGACAATTTTACAGACGTTGCTTCCACAATATGGCCGTTATCAATGCGTAGGTCTTTGTCTATTGGTATGGGGCTTGATGTGAAGGCATCGTTGGCCCAATTTTTTTCCGAAAACGTTGACAACATCATTTCAGTCAACGGCGAGTGCTACAGCCTCTTTATGTCTTGAAATAGAAGAACTTGGATAGTCTTGCGTTTCAGCAAGATGGCCCGCCTAGGCCATTTGTGTTCATTTAATTTAATAATTTAATATAGTGAAAAATTTAATTTTCAACTTTTTTTCAATGTTAAAACTTTTCACGACAACACAGGCACAGTTGAGGATGTCCTTTTCTGAAGTCGGTCAAAGAGCGAAACTTTTACTCGACACGCGTTGTTATAATTATAATTTTTCCGATACATTAAGGTCCTGTCAACATAATGCTGAAAGTTATTTCAAACTGAACGATTCTGGATATAATAAAGGACATATAATAGGCAAACATATCCTGGCATTAATTGACTTGAAATGTACCAGAGAACATACCTGCAAAAAAAGTCAAGCCGCCGTGTCATGGTTGTAGGCTTTCGACCTCAATATCGACAGTTTGTATCGGATTAAAGAGATCAAGCAACATTTTTCCTTAATCCAGTACAAACTGCTGAAATTGAAGTTCAAAATCGGCAGCCGTGATACGTTACATGGTGATCATACTTGTAGCTGAAGTTTAATTCTTAAAATAAAGGATACATGGGAAGTAGGCATATCCTTGCAGGAATTTTAATAAGATTTAATAATATTTACAGGTTTTGGTTACATTCTAATCACAACTCCAGCTGAGATTTGTTTACTTTTAACAAAGGATAAATGGAACTTGTGATGTCCTTGCAGCAACTGAATAGAATTTATATGTACAATTAATTTCGGAAATAATCAAAGAAAACTAAGTTATTCAAAATAAAAATATACTTGTATGTTAAATAGGCCTGTTCTTGCAGTGATGGAATTGAAATTTGCCGCATTCCGGTTACAATCTTGTCAGAAATTTAATTTTAGGGGATATAAGGGAGACAGGTATGTCCTTACAGAAGTTCATTTGAAATTTACCACAGAGCACAAATGCACCTACTACAGAAATAGTTCACATAATTGCAGTAAAAATTTAATTTTTGAAATAAAGGATATACAAGAGGAACACATATCCTTGATGCAATTGACTTGCAATATACTACCGAACACAACTGCACATTTAGAAAAATATTAAGAAATTCTAGTAACATTCTGATCGTAGTTGTACTTTAAATTTTATTTTTAAAATAAAGGATATATGGGAGCAAGGCAGGCCTTCGCACGAATAGTAATAAAATTCGCCAGAGAGTTTTTCTATACCATTCTAGTAATATTTAAACATTTTCGCCAAATTCTGATTATGATTGTGGCCGAAATTTAGTTTTTGATATTAAGAATACATGGAAGTGAGCATGTCCTTGCAGCAACTGAATAGAAATTTCTAAGGAGCTGAATTGTATGATTTTAGAATTCTTAGCACTCTGATCAAAGCTGAAGCTAAAATTTTATTTTATAAATTAAGTGTATAATGCACGAATTTTATTGAAATGCAGTAAAGGGTGGGTCCAGCTTTACAAATCTAACAATATTTAATATTTTTGCTACATTTTGATCACTGCCGGAGTTAAAATTTAGTTTTTTTTTATAAATAATACAAGAGATGGAGCTGATTAGATATTTTCCAAAAATTGTCAAAAAATATTTAGTTTAAATTACAAGCATAGCTGAAACTCAATTATTCAACTTAAGGACATATGAAAAACACGCGTGTCCTTGTAGTGATTGAATTAAAATTTACCAGAGACTTTAATTCCAAAACTTTTAAAATATAAAGAAATTCTTATTAATTTCTGACGGTAATTGTAAAAGAAATTTCGTATTTCAAATTAAGAATATGGGAATGTCCTTGCAGAAATTGGCTTGAAATTTATGCACAATTTATAATTGTACATAAATTTCAATAGTTCACAATTTTAGTTGCATTCCGATCATAATTGTAGCTGAAATTTAATTTTTTTTAATTAAGGATATATGGGAGCTAGACAGGTCCTTACAAGAATTGTAATGAAACTGAGCAGAGAGATTATTTAAACAATTCTAAAACAAATATAGTTCTAATAGTCTGATTATAACTGCAGCTAAATTTTTATTCTTCGAATAAAGGATGCATGGGAGTTTAAATGTACAACTCTAGAAATTGTTTCAAAAAAATTGCAGCTAAAGTTAAATTTTTCACATAGAGAGTATATAAGAGATGGGTATATCACTGCACAAGGAGCTTAGCCGAACTGTACAGAGAGCTTAGCCGCACAATTTGCAATTAAAACTAAACTTTTAACTTTAAGAACATATGGAAGGTGGGTTTGTATTTGCATCAATTTTTCTCAAACTAAGAAATATTTCTTATTGTTGATATTTTATTTTTAGAAAATAAAGGAAATTAAATGCAACCTTGATACCTATTTTTAATGAATTTTATTTTATTTAATTAATTCAATTTATTGCTTTAAAACTTTATGACCTAAAATGCTCTTTGTTATTTAAATGATTCTACTCTACTTTTAAAAGTTCGCAATTGGTGAGTCTGTTTAAAGTTTTTCTTTTTTATTTGATTTCTTTTTCTCTGTTTTCTCTATGTCGATCACGTTTAATAGTTCGATACGATAACCAGAATAATGTTTCTATTGAGAAGTTTTATCGAATTTTTTTTATGTAAAAACAATATTTAGTTGTTTATGTGAGAACTATAAATACGAGTATAAGGTATGTAAACGTATTTATTTCCGGTGTCTAAACTTACTTAAGTTTGCTTACAACTTTCAGGCACAAGGACGTATAATTATCCTTGAAAATACTAATACGAATATATCAAGCTTCTCGTATAGAAAAGGTTAAATCAACTCATGTTCACTTTGACCATTCCATTACCACTATCCAAAAAAAAAATTAAAACGATTAGACTACAAAGTCAGTTCGTTTTTTTTTTTTTTGCTGTATCAAAAAACTTTCTTCGTTTACAATCAAACTCAGATTAAAGAGCACACAATTAACCATTAATCAAGCATATGTATACATATAGGCATGAACTAAATACTGTGTAGCCGGTACAACGCAATGTACATGTTATTGTTTGATAGAATTCCCATTTGGTTTATAGTAAAATATGATATAAGCAAGAGTGACCTTGGCATCCACAAAGCATCTCCATCTTACACAAGTTGTTGCAGTTGTTTTCGCAATATTATCTTTGCCTTGTATCAGTTTCTTTAATCGGTTGTTTTTCCAGCTAAGAAGATGATTGGTCTGCTGTAGCAGGTTTAGGGGCTGTACATTTGTCGTTGCCTAGAAACAATGCCCTCTGTGTATTTGGTGTAGTGGTGAGGAGCCTTGCTAATCTTTGACTCCTACCTTTTTTCCCAGGGAGACGGAAGGCCAAGGGGCTTCTTGGATGGACTTTTCTGGACGGGGATTGAAGCCACTTAAATACAAAATTCAAAAAATCATGAAGAAACTTTTTTGTCCTCTGCCAGGGAACAAACCTGGGGTGATGGGAGTTGTAGGCAAGCACTTTAACCACTACCCCACCAGTATAGGAAATACTAGTTCATTTTAAAAGTAAAGTATTTTGTGCGGTGTCTACACAATATCCACTTTATTTCTTAAGGATATATCATATATTATAGTATAGAGTAATTTGGGAATAGGGCCAGGGAAATGTGTCCGAAAACACTATCGAGCTGAGACCAGTTATTGTGCCCTTAAACACTAATTCAGCTAAAAATGTTTAAAGCAGCTCAAATGAGGTTATCTACCGATGCCATCTGCTCCATCTCCATGGTGACTTGACGCTGTTATAACTACAGCAAAGAAGGGTTCCCTCGAGGTTAGCCAAACAAATAACCACCATACATATAAACTACCTTAACAAGGAACAGAAGGAGGATACCGTAGAGCACATTCTCTCATTACCCTGCTCTCTCTGCTTTTAGGGGGTACTGTATAGGCAGCATGATGCTGCAAGAGACCGACAAGCATTCTGTCAGAGTTAATGGAGCACGATGCTACAGGAGACAGTTGAGTAAGTCATATCTCATCACTCCAATTTCTCGGGGGCATCTCAACCTATTTTAGATCGCCTAATACCGAAAATAATGGAGTAAACCAGATAAGTCTCTCTTTTCTTCATACCTCCTTTTGCGCATTACAAAAAAATACCACTCAAAAACGAAGCCAGCAAGCTTGTGCTTTTACATTGGAGAACACCCTGTACAATTTCATACCGGGATAATATTCTTAAAACTATCAAACTGCCTTTTTTCAAGAAAAACTAGACGCACCTTATAAACCATTTTTGGGACACTACTTATAATGGTCGTCTGAATAATGTTTCTCCTTCGCTTTTACACAAAATACTTTATTGAAAGTGAGTACGTGATCATTTAAGAACTAAGAAATGCAATGAATATTTTAAAACAAAGACTATTTTCAGAAAAACCAAAAACAATGTCGATAGTCAGAAGCATTTGAGAACACTGCAGATTATTTTGTTTTATTCGAATGAAGTTTTCTTAGCAACCCAAATCAGTATATTTTCCAAGAATTCATTACTCTTGCCAGAGCAGCTTTCAATTGCTTTACATTTCACCAATGGTTTCACAACCGCACATGTCATGGGAGGAAATGGAATAACAACCACAAAATAGTCATATTTGAAATTTCATATATTTCAAAAATATTTTTGGAAATATACAATCGATAGGAAATATTTGTTGAAAACCAAAGAGACAGGAATATGTCTGTATTAGAAGAGTGTTGGTTCAAAATAAATATTTGCTGAAACTATTTAGTTGTTGGAGTTTTAATCTGTTTAAAGTGAAAAGCAAATTAAAGATTTGAAATGTATAGAAATTAAATTAAATTGAAATTAAAGAATTTTAGAACGATTTAATGAAGTGAATATTAGGCGAAGGAGAATGTTCAAGAGAATATTAAAGGAATTTCATTTTTCTAAGAATTAACTATAATATGAAAGTTATCCACTAAAACAGTTTTTTTTAATTAAAATTTAAAGCATATCCCTGGGCATTTCTAGCAATTAAAATAAAAGCATACTTTTTGACGCAAATAGTTTTATGTGTAATCGGACTTTAGTTTGTTATTAATAAAGATTTCTTAACTTTTGATAAGTGATTAACAAAAAATGTAATTATTCCCACAAACGCCAGCAGATCCAAAACATGTTGTGGAAGGATCCCCACATCTTCATCATCAGTTTTCATGTATTTTATAACCATCAACTTTTTATACAAAATATCAATGAAAATAGAATACAAGAATTTTCCATATAGAAATTAATGTAAGGCCTTCTAATAATTATTTTATTTTTATTGTGGACAAATGCTCATTGCCGGGGCGTAAGATTTGATGTCATATTTATTGCAAAATTACCGTGTGTTGTCATAGACTATACAAAATGGTTTCACAATTTGTGTTTGTTAATAGAAATCTAGAGGATCACCAAATAGAAAAAAAATTATTTACAGCAGTAAATATTATCTAGAAATTAAAGATTCTACTTTTGCCTAAAACTAATTATTTACACTAATCATTTTGTTTTAAAAACAGGTCCTAGTGAAAAAAGAGGACATCCAAGGAAGCCAATAAAAACCACTGCTTGCGATTCGGAAGTAGTGAAAATTCGAATCTTTTCCAGTGATTCTCACATAGGCTTGTCATTGCAAGATATCCTCTTTTTAGATCCTGTTCATTGGATCTAATGTAACAGTTAAGATGTTATGAAATAACGATTTTTTGGGAGTATTTCAAATGCTATTCATCATACAATATATATTACATTGTACTGTATGTAAAATTCATCTTTATTACACATCGGAAGCACTTGAACCAGACTATTTTATCATGACATAATTAAGAGTCAATTTGCTTACCACCTCTCGCATAAAAGACAGCAACGAAACTAAAACAATATATACGGAGAATATCCGCGAAAGTTAAAGATTTGGGAGAGAAGCAGTTAAAAAGAGCTTCCTAAGAAGTTATGAAAATGCAAATATTTTGAAGCATAACACAGGTTTGTCAATGCTCTCAATTAACACGAAAGCAATCCTCAATATTTTAAGAAAAGTTGATATTTTATCAATTTTTCAAGAAAATAAATAGAAATAAAATGTGGAAAGAAAAAAACTTGGCAATATTTACAGTTTGTTCCCTCTTATATGAAAATAATAATTTCAGTTAAAACAAATTGAGAATCAATAATCAACATTTTCTCAACCTCCAAGGAGGTTGCCAAAATGCATTAAAGGATACTTTTGATATAATTAAAATATAGTTATTTAAGACCTTTTCCCATTTTTCACTGAAATATAATGTACCGATCCTTTTGGATCTTTTGCGAGAATTTAACGTTCACAGCAACATATTAAGGATTCGTATGAGGCCAATGGATCTGTAAGGTGAAAGAATGTATCATACACTCGATGTTAGCGTATTCACTTTAAAGATGCTTGAATCTAGTTTGTGTAGGACCCAGGCAATTACTGAGCACACATTGCAAGTCACAGAATCTGCATTGCTTGATCTAATCATTTTGTGAGAGAAACCATACCCCTAGTATTTCAAGATCATTTTTATCTTTGTAAAAGCAGTTTAAGCACTTTGCAATGGAGTTATACAGTCGCAGTCAGTCCACTCGTTTTCTATATAAAACTGAGAGGCAGACATCCACGAAAGCGTTATTTTGTTGCATGTGCCGAAATCAATAGGAGATATAATGCAGTACATGACAACTCCTGGTCTCATATAAAATTATTCATTACCACACATTAAGATGGCCTACGTTTTCTCTTAGAAGATCGTCATGAATTTATGCAAAAAATTAAAATCGCAAACACTCTTCCCTGTGTAACCATTATTTTTTCTTGCTAAAGAAAAATCCCATCAAAATCACGATTGAGATGTTTCATGAAATACTTTGATACATGAGTCATAATAGTTAAGAATTTATTAAAAGTTTTAAATACGAACCAAACTGTAAAGAGGAATATTATATCAACTTCAAAAGCAAATAAATTTGTTCCCTCCCAGGCTTTAAAAAATACCTCAATAAACTTTTCCTTTTCTTCCACAATTCCGTGGCCACATTTTTTACATACATTTCAAATTTAGTTGCGATTTCTTTGAATGCATAATTTTATTATCCTTAAAACTTCTTAAGCAACTTTAGGAACAAATTTATTACGCTATAATTTAAAACATTTCGATGAAAACATCTAAAGTATTTTAAGACAAGAAAATAAAAAAAAAGATTTTATTAAAAGTTAATCCTGCAAGATGCTCTATTGTCAGCCTCATTTTCACAAAACATTTAAATAAATAAGCTCTTTTCCTTTCCAATTTGATACAAAACCAAGATAAAAATTTAACATTTGCCAACGCATCCTTGTTTAACAAACTCGCTTGGGTTTTTTATTTTTAAACTGAAGTATTTATGACGAGCACATTTTTGAAAGGAACCCCAAAACAAAGTTCTTTAAAGACATTATCTTTTATTAAAATAATGAATTTATAATTTAAACGCTCAGGCAAATAAATACGTAAATAAATAAAGTTATTGCGATAAAAGTTTAAATTGAATAAAATTCAAATAAAAATACACTGAGGAAAATACAGGGCAAATGCGTTAATTGTCAAAATTAAAACAAGAAAAGATTTTGATGATAATCTCATTTTAGGCCGATTTGCTTGATCTTACGAATATAAAATACTTTTAGAGTAAGAATTCAGAAGGCCCTCATAATATGGTTCTGTTAGAGAGAAAATTCCCGTGATTCGAACTTCTTTCCTTTGAAGCCATTATGGTGGATCTATTAAAAGAACTGATTGTGCAGAGGAGGATAAAGGGACATCCGACTTGAAGCTCTCCACGCTGAAAATCACTAATGTGTTTAAAATTAACGATGGTACCTGTTTTTCGGCCTAACCTCAAGGAGAGCTGTGTGCGGTTCGCCACCGACCACTTATGCGGTTACCACTCCGCATGCAGGCAACAGTTTTTGCACATGACATTACAGACAATAAACAAGCGTCTTGCTAAGGAGCTGGAGCAATCCATCACTTTACACAGCGCTTTCTGCTGCTTAGCAACAGTAGCTAGAGCTCTTACTGTTGGTAACAGGAGAGCTCAGAAATCAGCCAGTAGTACAGACCGAAAATCCCCAAGTTTAATCAACAAACTTCTTCCAGCGATTTGGGCTTAAGCCACAGCTACTACGTAATCCCCAAAGGGTCCTCACCAATAACGAGTTTTGGAAAATTCCTCGATGATTGTGGGTACCGTGGCACCAAATAAGTCTCCGGTCACCAACGATTGGATAAACTGCAATATTAATTAAGGGAGCCCAATTTCCCCATCTTTAAGTACCGTGTCGTCTGAGATACTTGTAGCACCTCATTTCCAGACGAGCAAGTGTAAGCTGCCTTTTTTCTTTTCCCGTTGCCCATTTCAGGAATTAGGTAAAAACCTACAATTTTTAGGGGTTGCCAAGGTCCAGAAATCTCAATAACCCCATATCACATAAGAAGACAATCCACAATACAATACCTACTGCCAGCCACTCGGCAGCAGCCGTTAGATTCTGCTACATGTTACTACTTGGTAGCACCAAGCGGTAAGTCATAGGCAAATGCGTTAAATTCTAGAGAAGATCTAACTCCCCTGTATCATGTTTACCAAACGCTGTAAGTGATAAGATGAAATTTTCTCTGCAATGCGTAGGGCAATCATCCAGCATATGTACCGCGGATGGATAGTTGCTCTTCCGATGAGGAACGAGTTGTTCGTAAAAAAAGAGTTTCTGATTTCATAGTAACGGCAAAACAGTAAGCCAAGCCCATCACTAGAATGGTGCAATAGATTTATTTATTATAGTCATTGGTGAACCCATTGCGAGGTCGAGCAGCTTCAATATAGACTTTAAAATACTGGGCCATACATGAGAGTTACATATCATTAAAGGAGGCATATATGTGGTATACATGGTAACAAGTGAAGTATCCCTGATATCGTTGAGACACTTGAATGCTTCTTTAGAGAAATAAAAAACGTGTTCGAATATCGCGCTGGACTGTCATCTCAAATACATCAAGAGCTAATGATTCCTCAATGTTTATGTCACTAGTAATTACAAATCAAGCAGCATGTACGGTCATAACTTTATTCGTAACCATGCCATACTAAGCCTCACGAGCATTAAAATATCTCTTATTCGCATAACCCTGCCTGGAGATTTCGGCTTTCATACTTTTACTTTTGGTCCTAATCTTCGGCAGGCTAGACTCTTTGTTGAATGAATGTAAATGGTAGGCTTGGAACTTTTACAGAGAAGGTCATTATGAAAAATAAGAAATAGTATAAAAAAGGGATACTTGCGGTACTCCTGAAGAAATGTTAGACTTTTTTTATGAAATCCCATCTATCATAACTCATATAGTGCCATTCCTCAAAAAGTTCTATAAAAACCGTCAAAAAAGTCATCAACGCCACCAAAAACAATAAGTTCTGCGAGAATTGCTCCATACCACACTTTCTCAAAAGCCTTGGGAATATCTAACTTTACTTTTAACAAAATGAATGACACCATTTCTGAGAGAGGAAATATAGCAGATCATCTTCAGAGCATCCCCTAGAGACAACATACTTGTGCTCGCCAAGTAAACTATTGGAATCTAGTTACTTTACAAAGGCGGAAGTTAACCATACTTTCCAATGAAGAGCAAATTACAAATGGGCGATTATTTTGAGGATTGTTGTTCCCTACTCTTTTGCAGATTGGCATTACATTCAGAAATATCCTGCACACTTGGAACTCAACAGCAGGGTACCTTGTTCTAAAAGCGTTGACTAGTGGACGAGAGCAATACTCCAGCAATGACTCTAAAAAACTTTTAAGATCTGCATATAAAATAAGATTTCTGAAGAATTCTTTTTGCATCTTTTTCAGGCGAGCCATGATTTTAAATCTGGATATGGCAAATAAGACAAATCTCTAGAGAACCTATTTGCTTTTTGCAACGTCTCCCAAAAACAAGTCTAGTGATCATCCCATTATTTTCCGCCAAGTGATATACTTTGTCCATCAAAACTCCCCGAGTGACTACTCAAGGAACAACTCTCTAACTTTTGATAGATCTCAGCAAAGCAAGATTGTAAAAGGTAACCAATTTGTACATCTAAAGAGAGGAAAAAGTTCATAGATCTAAAAGAATTATTTGCATTTTCTTGAATTTGGAATCATAACTTGTAACAATTGAAGTAACACTTTCTCATTTCGTTCTAATATTTTTCCATCCCACTTTATGGGCTTAAATTGTGTTTTTTCAACAGAACTTTTATTAAAGTTTCCTTATGCTCAATTATGCATAAAAAATTTATTTAGACACACAAGTCATGGCAGGATATTAAATAATATTCGACACGTTTCTTATCCTTGTACATCTGTATGTGGGTTTTTCAAATGGAAAAAAGAGAACTAATTTGCCATTAAACTACAAATATTGCAAATAGTTATGAAATACTACTGCAATTGACTTTGGGGTCAATACCAGTATATAAGTGAATGGCCTTAAAAGTGGACGAGGATGGCACTAACCCCCTAAAAAAATAATTATGCATAAATAAATGTGTATAATGCATCAGGTGACTAAATGTTAATACAAGTAGTGTAAAAATTTGTTCATCGTATTTATTTATTTATTTATTTATTTATTTTTTTTTTTTTTTTTTGAATATAAAATGACCTGTAGCTTAACTGCACACTTTATTACACGCTTCACTTCAGCATAATCCAATTACACTAGTCCTTATCGTTATTTCCATTCGTAGAGGTGTATGAGTGTGTGCGTGCGTTCTGTTCAAATTTATTGCTGCACAATAATTTATGGTAAATAAATTATGTTTAAATTGCTAAATTGCAGCACAATAGCAGCATAAAAACAACAAATTTTATACAATTTACAAATTAGATGTATAGTTTCTATTTTATTGTATTTGGCATGCAAATTTGGTTTGGCTTTTATAAAATTGCTAGTAACACTTTAGCTTGCAACAAAATTAAAACTAAACAATAGAAGCTTTAGAAATATTGCAATAAAAGAAGAAAAAAAAACTATTCAATAGCAGTATGAAAAAAGCGATTTGTAGCAAATCAAGTGGAAATTAATTGCTTTTAGGGTTTATAGTAAGTTTCTAGGAAAGAGCAAGAGAGAGAGAGAGAGAGGGAGAGAGTGGAGCACCACCTTAGCAGGTTGTTGCGTAATATCTCAGCAGTTCCACAGCATTTTAAGAAGGATAAGGTGTAGGTATTTGCTTTATATTATACATTTTTTTAAACCAGAATAACCATCAACCATGGAGCTTTAAATAATATTTAAATTAATTTTTTATGCTCCCTTTTTAATTAAATTGCATGAAGTCAAGTGTATAAAAACACATTTTCTACACTTGTTTTATATTTTTTAATACAACATTATATGCAAAAAATAAGGTCGTTTCAATACAGCAAAAAAATCATATTAAAAAGTTGTTCACTTTTACAAAGGACCTTTGGCTAACAGTTCCTCCTTTTTCGTATAAATCTTTTTTTTTTGTTAACAAATAAACAACGATATTGTAGAATTGTAGAGTATGTTTACACCTGTAACATGTGCACGCACATTCAATTTACACATGTAACAATTTACATATAAAAATATATTTTAAATGACAGTGGCAGCCAAAAGAATCGGATAAAAAAATTTTCTTAAGATAATTAATCCTTAAAATATACTTATTGCCTAAATCTCCCCCGCCTTTTTAACTACTTCTATCTTAATATCTAAAACGCCATAAAGAATTACATCCTGCAATAAAAATATAAAATATGCACTAAGGGTCTTTTGGATTTCAGGTGGCGATATGCTTTATAATAATTTTTTCCTTTCTAAAGTTATCAAATCATATCTACATTCTCATGGCGGAGATATTGTCAGCCCTCTAAATATCGTTCATCCTCCTAAGATCCCCTTTGCACTGCTAAGCTGGCCACATAAGGACCTGCTCCGAACGATGCTGGGAAAATTTACCTTAACTTCTTGACTACACCACTTCAACCCCGCTCTTTTCTCCACATTTTAAGGTCTATATGTCTGATAGCATGTGATCAGTTCAGAAGTACCTCCTTTCCATGGAATGTATACACTGATGGATCCGGGAGGGCGAAGGGATTGGTCTTTTAGAGTCCCAGATAACTGAAGCGTACTTTAGGCCAAAATACTAGACATAAGAACAGCAACAAGTTGACTTCGGTATTGCAAGACAATCGGATAAAATATCAGTCTGTACCAACACATCAAAGCTGCAATTAGGTCCCTCACGGAAAATTTAGGCCTTCTCTGGTATATCCTTTTCGGCTAATAAACGGATAACAGCAGACTATCACGTAACTTATTATATTTGTTTTCTCAGTGTAAGTTTTTTTAGTGTAAAATACACATGTGGCAATAGGAGCAGGTATGCTCCTATGTAAGGTTTACCATTTCAACATGAATATATTATCAAGCGAACACCCCTTGCAAATTATTGAATTTTATTATAAAAATTCTTGCTGTGTGAAAAATATGTTTTTAGTTTTTATCGAAAAATTATCTGCAGCGACGAAGGTAATTATTGGCTCAATGGGTACGTCAACAGACAGAATTGAAGAAATTGGTGTGAAGAGTAGCCAGAAGCAGCTGCCAAAGTAGTCTGAAAGATGCGCTGTTGAGTGCGGTTTGTAGATTTCTTTAATCAAAATAGAAAAATTGGACTTGATTGACATGTGGTTTCAACAAGACGTTGCCACATGCCATACGGCATGCGATACCATGAACTTATTGAAAAGCGACGAGACGTTTTGCAACAGTTCATTGGTCGCTAAGATAATGCGGTTTGCTATTAGTATACTATTTTTCGTAGGTATAGATGAAGTCTCTGGTGTGCAGGACATAATTTCAGCCCTAGAAGACAACACTACAGCTGATATTGGTGAGATACCGGCCGAAACGCTATAAAAAAGTAGCCACAGACATCATTTGCAAGAAATTATTTTTAAAAAGTAATTGACATGCATTTATTTATTGCCCCAAATGAATATTTAACTTTTGCAAATATTCTGTTTTTTCAATTTCAAAACTCAAACGGTTAAAAAAATCAACACTTACTTCGACAATCTGCCACAAATCAGGTGACTGAACGAGCCCACCTGTAAAACTTCCAAGCTGATCTGGGCCAAAATTATCATAGGACATTACAAATTCGGCATTACTGGGTCTCACAATTTCTGCAGTAGTTGGCCGCACGAACAAGAAGAGAAGAATACTTTCCACTACTTGTGCATCTGTCGTTTAATACGGATGCAACGATCATATTGTAGTATGACTGAGATGGCGCCTCGACTCTTTCATTAGAAGCGGTGTATGATTCCAGATATGAACATCCTTTATGCTATCATCTGTTTCTATACTTTTCTGTATCCTATTCCTACTTCTCTAAGGCTTTCACTCACTTTTCCATACTTTACCTATCCCAGGTATCACAAAGAGGGCAAACAGTAAACTCAAGTTGCCTATTAAAACTAATCTAACCATGTGTGTAAAGTAGTCGCACTAACGATTTTCCTTAAATTTCTCCGTTAAACGAGCACTGTTAACCGCTTAAACATCGGAGTAAATTTGATTGAATTTAGGCATTTTTACCATGTCCTCCAAAAGACACTTGGTGCAGCAATGAATGATGGAAAATAATGTTACGAATTGGATTTAAGAAATAAAGATCATCAGAACTGCTTATGTTTTGTCAACAAATAATCTCTTTTGCGCCACTGTATACAAAAACATTCTAGTGTCTCAAGAAAAAACACCACAATCTTTAGTACATCAACAACAACAGCAATAATGAAAATCTTACAAGACAAACTGAAGACAATAGCACCAGCAACAACAATAAAAACATAACAGATGTGATACAAAAACAACAACAACAGTCACGTGAAGACTTTTTTGATACTTCGACTGTCTCAGGGAAGTGCCACTGAGGAATTTATTAATCTTTGTGAGGAGTTCCAGTTGGTTCACGGTAGCTCGAAGTTCGGTATTCCAAAGGGAAACGCAGGGTGTAGATTAGTCCTCTGGGCATCATAATGGCGAGCTGCCCTACCAACTTAATATAACCTCAGCCATCACCTACACAAAAATCAGTGCAAAGTGAAGAAAATACAGGCGCTGTAGATTCTAGAGCAATTCGAAGCCGATCTGATGAAGTCGGTATCTCCAGAGTATAAACTCAGCTTTAAATTTTGGCTGAAATCAAATTTACATACATATAAAACTGCTTTTGGTGAGGTTGATGGCATGGTGGCATTATCAAGCCTTATTTGTTTCGAAATGATGAAGAAGACACCACTGTCACCAGCAGTCCTCGTTTAAGAGAGATGTCAAGGGACTTTTTGCCAGAGTCTTTCGACATCAACACAGCAGAGATGCGGATTGAAAATGGAGAAGTTGCGTGCCATAAAAGCGTTCTAATGCTCGAAGTTGTAAAACAGAAATCTGAGGTACAGCAACTTATAACTGCCAATTAAATTCCATGACGCTACGTTTTGTCGTACAACCACTTCCTGGCCAACACGGGGACACTATTGCCAGAAATAACAACGCATATACTGTTGAAAAATTGGCCCGACCAATTGAGGCACTATATTCGAGGCCGGGCGGGACCATTTGAATGAAGTGAGTTTACTGATATAAGCGTGGCTTCAAAATCAAGACTACAATCTGATTTGTATTTCACACCGTTCTTGATTTATTTAAAATATATTTGCCAATCTTTCTTAATTATTTACAAATAAATGTTAATTATTACTATTATTAAATTCAAGCATAAAATGGAGAATAAAGAAAATTTAAAATCCAAAAGAAATAAAACAAATTAAAACAAAAATTGGTCAAATGTCGTTTAATGTTAAATTTAAATAAATCCTTACAGGTGTCAGTATCAATGAATAAACACATTTTAGTCCTTATTTAAATATTCAGTTTCATGAAATCATTTTGGATGAGAAAAATGAAAAGTTTCGTGAAAGTAATAAACGACGAGGAGTCAAATATGTCAAATATGTTTCAGAAAGTAAAGAAAGTATGAAACACGTTTTGGAGATATTTTTTTCTTTTTTCGGTTAAATAACAAATTTTGTACAAAGAAACGTTTAAGCGCTTGTATAGAAAAAAAAAGGTTTAAAAAGATTTTGAAACTAAATCTCGATAAATTTTTGTCAAAAGAAAAGTTTTTGCAAGACATTAATGATGCAAGTGAAAGAATACGGCTTAAAGGACCACAAACGATTTCAATCAATTAAATTTTATATCAAATCGTTTTCTTAGTAAAATATCAGAAACGATGAAGCAATTAACGTCATTAATGTCTGCAAGCAGAATACGGTTTGAAGATCCACATAAAGAAGTTGCAACTATTATCGCTTCTGTGGCAGTATGAATGCAGGGCTCTACACTCAAAAAAAAATAGGCAACCGAAATTCAAGTAAAAATATTCCTAAATTTTTTTTACAAAAATTTCCTTAATTTAAAGAAAAGTTTCCCTAAAAGTAGGACAAAAAAAATATACTTAAATGTAATAAAACTTTTACTTAAATGAAGTTCATAATTCTGAGAACGAATTTATTAACTTAAAAAAATATTCCCTCTTATTACGATTGTCGCTTCGACGTCACACCAAGACAGTAAAAAAGACAGCAGTTCTGAACTCGTTGTAGGCAATAATTAACTAATATTAATGGCCAATTGCAATTTTATAAGCCATAGTAGTAGTAATATCCTATCAATAATATTTAATGGTTCTCGATAACGATTCTACAATTTCCAATATATTGAAGTCGACTTGGTGTGAAGTCGACAATCATAATAAGGGCAATTATTAATTTAAATACGTTTTTATTAAACTTGAAGAATTTATGTAATAAAAATAACACATTTTTATTTTGGTAAAAGGATTTTAGTAGTTGACTTGCTAATATTTAGTTCATAAAATTTTAGATACTTAAAAATTGTAAATGGTTGTGTTAAATTCTAGTTCATAATTGAGTAAAATTTTCCTAAAGGTTAATTGGGAATGATTTGCTGTCGTCAAATTTGGTTTGTAGGCACACCGGTTTGGGCCATCTTCATATTTTTCTTACTAAATAATTTTTCATCTTGTTTAATGTTCTTGGGTTCCTTTGGTTGTGTGTGTCCGCTCGAGTGTGCCTGCAAATCTCCTGAACCACTCTCGCTTCATTCGCATTATTTCTTTTCCTTCCTGAGTCTCTAACACTCCTCTCCGTCCCTTTTCTCCTCATCAATATACTCTGGGTGTATTCCAGCTGACCAATTTGGTTTCAGGAAGAAACATAGCACCATTGAAGAAACACACAGACTTAGAAATGTAGTAAGAACTACGTTTGAAGAAAAAAAAAATTGCTCAGCTCTATTTATTGACGTTTTCCAGGCCTTTGACAAAGCTTGGCATGAAAGTTTAAAAAATAAATTGAAACGGAAGTAACCCACAAGTACTCACAACTGTCTCGTAAGCTACTAAACTAGTCGCAAATTTATTATTAGAGAAAGAAGCTTTAAGCACACCGCAGCCAATAAAAGCAAAAGTTCCTCAAGGCAGTATATTAGGTATTTCATATATGCCTCTGACATGCCAATAAGCAGTAATGATCACATATCAACATTTGCTGATGATACTGCCTTTCTAATCATCCATGACAACGCGCTAGAAGCTTTCCTCAAGTTGCAGGAATACATTTTAATATTGGAAAAATGCTTAAAAACTTGAAGAATAAAAGTGAACGAGCGGAAATGTATTCACCTCACCTTTACATTGCGAAGGCAAATATGTCTTCTCATCCAAATTAATGGTCAATCAATACTGCAACACATTGAAGTCAAATACCTCGGCATTCACCTTGATCGTCGCACAACATGGAAATCGCACATAGGCGCTGAATTGATACAAATGAAAATAAAGGCTGTTAAAATTAATTGGCTTATGGAGAGAAATTCAACACTAAACCTAGATGGGAAACTTCTACCACCTCAGCATCCAATATAGAAAAAATGCAGTCGCCAAATAAAAATTCCCCGTATGATTACAGCCGCTCCCTGGAAAATTCGCGGATTCATCAAGATCTCGATGTTCTTTTGATTAAAACAATGGTTTCAAAACAAATGACAACATATTTAAAGAATCTAGAGTATCATTCAAACCCACTAGCCCGCCACATTCTACATTACAGTGGCCACACTCGGACGAGAAGAACCCGCAGAAAATAATGTTTTTTGTCTGGTATTGGCTGGGCGTAAATAATAATAATTGAGATTTAAGATTTGAATACTTATTGTTCGTTCAATTGAATTGAAGATTCAATAAATAAAAAAATAGTGCTTAAAAAATCCCTATACTCGTATTTCCTATTTGATTGCGTGAGCGTGTACTCGTCTGGTGTTTCTTCCCTCTAGGCGTGGTAATCTGTGATTGACCACGGTGTTGTTTTTGATAACAACCGATCTTTTGTGAGTCACTTAAATTATTTAATACCGAGAGCTTTTTAAGGGAAATATGTACTATGAACTTAAATTTTTATATTAGAAAAATTATTTTCTCATCGTTTGTTCGATCTATATTGGAATATGCCTCTTTTATTTGGAGCCCTAGTACCAAGGTACATATATATCGCCTGGAAAAAGTTCAAATTAAGTTTCCAAAGTTTGTGTTTTCTTCGTTGTATTTCTCAACTCCTTTAATTTCTTATGAGCATTTACATCTGTAAATGGATTTCAATAAAATAATTAGAAGTCCGAAGAAAAATCCCTGCAATTATCAATAGTGCTATTGACTGTGCTGGATTACTTATTATTATAGAAATGTGCGTTCCTCAGAGATCTTTTAGGAAATATAATATTTTGTGTCCATTGGCTTAAATAAATAAATAATTTTTCGTTTCTGGCATCCTTTTGTTTTGTGATGGTCATGTGTTGTTGCGTTGAAGACTTCCATTGGGCCATTGTATTGGTTTTTGTTTTTTTCTGGTGGTTCGCAAAATTCGATTTCGGTGTTGATCCTAGTCCCTTTAGTTTCTTACTGTAGCCTTTAATGTGCTTCCGAAATCCTCTTTTAATCTTCCGACCCGTTTCATCCAGTGTCACTGCATGTATGTTGGCATAAACAAGTTAATTTTCATGCCCACTGTTTGTCTAAAGGATCTGTATCGTTCGTGCTATTTTGTAACATTCAACCCAAGTTGTTTCCTGTTCTGAATGCTGTGTTTCCTAAAAATGTTTGCCAGCTTCTGTAATGGTTTTGTCTACATATGCCAAAGTAAGCCAAGTAATCATAGACTGTTCCTGTTCCATGTTCCATCACTTGTCTGCCGAGATGGCCCTCCAGATCCTGTCCACTAGATCCTATTTACATCCGTTATTCACCGCTATGGTATATATTATTCCCATGTCCATCATATAACAGTTAGACGTGTTGTGTTTGTTGGGAAATTTTTTTTTAGTCCTAGTAAAACAAAATTGCTTTGGAGCCATACGTTAATCATTTCGAACTTTAATTGTGTAAATTTTCTCATATGGAAGTACATTATTTTCTTGAGAGTAGTGACCTATAATTTCACACTATCCTAAGCCAAACAAAGACCCAAAAGTTCCAGAAAACTATAGACCAATTAGTATGCTAAATATCCTGGATAAGGTATTTGAAAAAATTATATTAAATAGATTAAATGATTTTACAGAGAATAATAACATCATACAAGAAGAACAGTTTGGATTCAGAAAAGAACATTCAACCACCCATCAAGTAAAAATAATTGTAAACATCATACAGCAAAACAAAAGGAATAGAAAAAGTAGAGGAATGGTTTTGTTAGATATCGAAAAAGCATTTGACTCCATATGGCATGATGGACTAATATATAAGCTTCATAAATTTGGATACCTAATAGACCTAAGAAGCTTCTTAAAAGAAAGATCAGGTCCAAATAAATGAGAAATGCTCTAGAGAACGGAACATTTTAGCAGGGGTTTCGCAAGGCTCTGTGTTATCTCCAACTTTGTACTCAATATTTATTTCCGACTACAAATTACTGAAAAATTACACTGCAGCATGGTATGCAGATGACACGGCATTATTAGCGACAGGAAAAGTTTCAGACGCTATCGTTAAAAAATTGAAAAAAGCACTAACTCATGCCAAAAACTACTTGGCAAAATGGAAGATCAAAATTAATGAAGCTAAAACACAAGCAATTATATTCCCATTTAACAAATCATCGAAACGTATACCTAATAACAGGCTCTCTATTCACGGAGTAAATATACCTATTACATACTCTGGTAAATACTTGGGGATTATCTTAGATAAAAAACTGACATTTAAGAATCATGTCCTGCAAACATGCATAAAAGCAATCAGATGTGGTAGAGAATTATTTCCACTTCTAAACCGGAAATCAACATTAAATAACAAAAACAAAATTTTGCTATACAGAATGTGTATAAGACCGATAATGACATACGGATGCCAAATATGGTCAACTATATGTGCGAAAACGCATTTAAAAAAACTCCAAATTGTTCAAAATAAAAACCTAAAAATTATATACAAGCTACCAAGACGTTACCGAACCAGTCGTCTCCATACAAAATTCAAAGAAGATTTATTTCCAACAGTAACCAGTAAAATTGCACAAAGATTTGAAAGTCGAAACAGATATTCAAGTTATGATATAATAAGAAATTTGCAGAGTTAGCACTTTAACATCTTCACCCTTGAAGATCTTTTAAGAGCTGGCCTTAGAACTTCTTAAAATCCTTTTTGTAGAAATAAGGTTTTTACTATCTTTTTTCCTTGAACCTGTAAATAGTTTAGTTATATAATTGTTCCTCTAACTATTTTAAATGAAATTTATTTGTTGAAATACTTTTAAGTAAATTCTTAAGATTATCTGTATAAAAATTTTACTATATTTTAAAGTGCTGTGATAATAGTTCAATAAATAATAATAATAATAATAATAATAATTCCACACTAGCAAAATAAATAAATAATGTTGAGTTCCAGCATAGTTTGCGAATTTTCACGGCATCCTCGTTTTTACTGAGATTTCCATATCCTTTAAATCTAGTAAAATCTCTTTGCTTTTCACCCACGTAGGGACTACACTTTGCCATTAATGATCATTGTTTCAGAGAAAAAACTGAATTGCATATTTAGCAAGTTCTTAATAATACACCAGCTTAAACTTAGTTAAAGACACAATACGACTTTGCACAAACAAACTATAAAACTTTTAAATAAACTTAAATTGAGCCAACAAAAAAAAAACTCTTAAGAACTTAAAGCCAGAAGCGCGGCAAGGGAATTCAGTTGCCAGTCAGTTGCATTGTGAAAAACTGAAACGTCTACAATTGTTGTGCATTTGCATACAACATTGCAAAAGACTAGAATAATTTAAGTTAACAAAACAAAACTGAGAACCATAAAAAAATTACAAAACTTTTGCAATTTATAATTTGTATATTTGTGGCAAAAAAAAGATAACAAAACATAATGGAATAGTATAAAAAGTACTAAAAGTAGTATAAAAAGTACTCGTACTTAACAAACAATGAAGAGATTGTACTTCTCCTACAAACTTATATTAAAAAATGTTTAAACGTGTTGTGATTTAGCCAGCAAGACTCTTTAAATCACTGACCGATAAACGAGTCTGAACTGAAGCTACATCTGCTGGCAAGTTTTTGGTAATTCGAAACGAGGCTCTGTAACCATTTTTGTCAGCCACATAATCGGCTATTAAGTTGGCCATAGCATCAGGATATTAAGTATTTATGGAGCCTTTAACACTGACTAGGCCCTTCGATGGTTCAAAGTAGTAAGTCTCAGTACGTTCGCTGTTGGGTAAAGTCAGGCTGTAAGAAAAAGAACTCTATCAAAAAAATATACATATAAATGAGGTTAAATTTTTTGTAGTGATTTTGCTTGGCATTGGATTTTTTTAATTTTTGTAAATTTCTTTCTTTGACTTGTTTTTATATATGAGAGACTAGTGCATATTCAGATGTTAGAGGCGATGCAAGAAAGGTTTCATTTCCTCTTCCTTTAACTCTCGACTTGAGGAAAACGATATTTTTATACCTAAACTATAATGTAAGTGGATGATATAGAAATACCCCCAAATACCGAAAAACTCTCTCGGACCGCAATTAATTATCATTAGCATTGATCAGTTTGTAGTGGAAAATCTGCTAAAGGCATATATTTTACACTCGAAACAATAATCAAGTCATCCGTACTTAAATCAAGATATAGTCGTGTTGTTTAAGTTAAGAAAGGATTCGGAATTTAATTTTGAGCAAAAACAAAAGAATAAATTTAATCAAAAGTGACTTTGTTTAGGGCAGAAAGTGCATTGACCTGGATTTTTTGTGTATAATCTTAGCGAATCCATGTGGTATGGTTTTTTTTTTCTATTTAAATCCTGAAACAGACCTAATCTATATATATAAAAACAAGTCCGTATATGTACGTCGCCGAACTAATCATAAACGCGTCGAGCGATTTCAACCAAACTTATACACTACGTAGGCAGTGGCCCATATATGGTTTATATGCGTATGTGAAGTGAGTGTGTTTTTGGGAACAAAACCAACTTTATTAAAAACAAGTGTGTTTCTTTTCTTATTTCGTTTTGCCGTGCGAAGCAGGCAACGGGTCCGCTAGTATTTTATATATAACCAACACTAAATGCGAAACCCAACACAATGGGTAGACTGCAGAAACACCCAAAATCTACTGCAGAAATTGAAACGGCGACTCTCTGACAACTCATTGACTATTTAATTTAACAATTTTAACTCGTCTTGAAAATGCTTGCACTTTAATAAAAGAAAATTAATATTGATTTCGCATCTAGACCTACTCGTCCCCGAGGAACTACATTTTCATTACTTCCAAAAGTCCAATAGTAAAGTAAATCATGATTAGAAATATCAATTACTTCTACAAATCTGTGCAACTCGAGTTCAAAATACACTCTTTCTCTTTATCAAAAATATTAATTCATTTAAGTCTACATAAAATATTATTTATTTTCAATCAACAAGAGATAAAATTTCTTTCATATAAAGCAAAGGACATCATGAATATTGGCAAAATTTTATGCCTCTAGATGTGAAGTTTTTTCGCAGGGATATATAAATGATCATATTTTAATATAAAACTAATTTCTTTGCACAAAAACTATAAAATGATCACTTTTCTCAACATATTGAAGATTGCTTCCGAATCGGTGAATAGGAATCAAAAAAGAAGGACAATCTATGTTGAATGTCAAGCCTATCACTGGATATGACTCGAATTCGCCCTATTTTCGGACCGTAGTTCCAGAATTGTTTTTACTGTGTGAGATATGCTTTGTAAAAATAGGCTTGATCCGCCTACTTTCATTGCTCTAGGGTGACTTATTTCTAGCGTTCAAATTTACATCTAAAAATGGCGTATGTAAAATAATACAGCAGAATTTTATTGTAAGTGTTTTTATGAAACATTTTTAGTCCGCCATATAACATTTCAAGAGAAATTCGTTGCCGAAAAGGGACCCATGCATTGAATATTTGAAGGCTTAAAATGTTTCACAAAAATGTTCCCTTTAGTATTTTGTACATACGCGTAACAGCTTTAATACCTAAAATATACGGGTGACAATTATTGCACAATTGCGATTAAGTACGAAATTAATTCTTAGACATTTTAAGTTAAAATTTTTGGCTCTAAATTTGAGAGTTGTGTTTTTCGTTCGGAGGGATTTGCTTGAATTTGAAATGATTTTCTGTCATGCCACGTCAAAATTTGGTTTGTAAGCAGACCGGAAATTAATTTTCTTGCATAGTAAGAAAAAAAAATACCGATCAGATTACAAACCGAATTTGATGTGGAATGACGGAAAGCACTTTCTAACGGCTCCTTAGTTGGGTCTTTACGGAAGCTTCAATCGTACATAAAATTTTCTTACGAAGCGCATTTTCATCTCAACAAACAAAATTACCAAATCATAGTATCGGAAGAACTGCACGTCGTTGTCGAGAAAAGAATGCATCTATAGAAAATGATAGTTTAGTGGCGATATTTGGGAAATGGTATCATTGGAAACGCCATTTCAGCCAAAGAGCGGGCGCTACAGAGCCATGATTGAAAAAATTTTTATGGCCTGAAATGAAAGATATGAACTTGGATAAATTTTGATTTCAGCAGGATGGCTTACCATCTCACACAACTCATCAAATTAAAATCGATATTTTACTCAATTAGTTCGGTAATCGTGTTACCAGCCATATTGGCAATATGTATTGGCCGTCTCGGGCTGCGATTTGAACTCGCTAAACATTTTCTTGTGGGGTGCCATTGAAGACCGATGCTACGAAAATAGTCCAGAAATTATTCACTGTCCTAAGGGTAATATGGTCGGAACCATACCAGAAAGAGAAACTTTCAACAAAGTCGTGAAAAATTGGACTGGCAGGATAAGCCTCCTGCGACGACAGTCGTGGCAGTCAAATGAATAAAATGTTGTTCCATAAACGATGGGAACAATGGCAGTACTTGTTATTTCCAATAAAGCCATAATATGCCAAAACAGATTAAGTTTGGCCCATTTCATTTAATTTTTAAAAAGAGGTTTTTAGTATTGATCTCTTCAACCAGGATCAGTCCTTAGTACCTTGTCGTTTTGTAAAAGCTCTGACTTTGTTCAATAATGTATGAATATAGTGTTTTATTTCTGTTGAATCCTTTTTTATGGCCACGTTTTCGAAGGCCTTTACAGCCAATGCACGTGTGTATAATGGCAAATAGCAAAAGCTAAATTTAGCGATTTTGATCGTTTATTATTTATAAAAAAAATCGTTGTTTTACACCTCAAACTAAGAAACAACGAAAAAAAAAAACACCTTATTCTTGTCGTGTTGTATTTGGTGCAGAATGGCCACTTATAGGTAAATGTAGCTTGACCTGACTTAAAACTAGTCCTGTTTTTTTGTCGCAATTTATGAATGCAAATACCAATTAAAATTACGAATTTATTTTATGGAAGCGGGGAGGGGGTATGAACTCTATTAGGTTTTTTACCTTAATTTATATTCCTTGTTATCCTTACTTGTCAGCTGAACATTTTCTGTATGAATTTTTGGCAAAATTATGTTGGACACATCCGCCTTGGCCCACACTTTATAATACATAATTAGGAAAATGAAGGAAATCTAAGAAAAAAATGTTTTCCATTAAAACTTATTTATTTCTATTACTTTTTTATAAACTGACTTTAAGCTCCATGTTGCGTCCGTACTTATCAATACAAAACTGAGCATTTTGTTGGCATGTTGCATTACCAGAACCCAAACATTTTTTCTAACAAATACTTTGATTTTCAAGATCATCATTTGCTTATTTCATAATAATTTCAACAATATCTCTTTGAGTACATCTTCAAATATTTTTTTCTTTTCTTTTTTGTCTAGCAAATAATAACGCTTGCATCAAATATTAAACACAAAGTAAACATTTTTTTCCAATTAAATTAATTTCGTACTTCCCCTCTCTTTATTGAAGTGCAATATGTACGTACAATAGATATTAAAGTATTAGAATTTATTAATTATTTATCATTTACATAATCAATATTTAGCAGAGGCAAATAACCATTCATTGCAAATTATTTGCTGATAGACAGAGATCATGAATCACGATTTATTTGAAGAGTTTTTTTTCGCAAAAAGTACCCACAAAATAAACAAAATTGCAAAAAGCACTTTGAGCATGACCTCAAACACTAAACAAATATAACTTCAATTAACAAAACATATTAAATACATACATGGTTTAACTATTCATTACTTCTAAGTTATCTATGTATGTCTTAAAAAAATGTTGCCGTTAAGGATTAAAGTGACCTAAGTCAATATGTTTAAATAATTTTAAAATAAAAGAAATCAATAAAATCAAGCACAAATTATTTGCATTTATTTCTCAAAGCAGCTAAAACCAGAAATGTTCGGTCGATCTCAATCCATTTTTACTGGAGTATCATAAGTCATAAGTTTTATGATTTGCTAATGCCAACACAAATCAATAATATTTAAGCCATATATGTATATGTATGTATGTACATAGTTTTTAAAAAACAAAGTTTGAGCCGTTTTAATTTCAAATCAGGATCAAAACTATAAAAATATTGGAAAAAAATAAAAAACCACAAAAATATTTTGAAACATTTTTAAAAAATTTTATATGTACATATGCGTACAAAAAAAATTTTTTAATACTATTTTCCAAAATGCCACAATTCAAAATTTTAAATCAATCCGCATGGAATTAGAAAATTTATTATAGATCCTAAAAATGTCCTAAAATAGCCATTTTTACTTAAATGGCTAAAGTTAAAGACTACAGAAATTTAAAACATTAATAGAGATAATCTATTTTCAATATGGATGTATGTATTTATATCTGTACAAAATTCATGAAAAAAGAAATTTCAAACTATTGTTCATGAAAATGTGAAATATGAAACTCGCATTGCAACTAAAGATTAATACATATATTAAATAAGGGAGTAAAATAAATTTCATCTAGAAATAATTAAACTTTTAGCCGCTGTTCGCTAAAATCTCCTAAGTCAAAAATTTTATTTATCTTGAATTTGAGTCAACCTGCGAAAAATCACCAATACAATATACAATCTTCTCTACAAACTATTCGCGCTTGCTTCCAAAAAGAAATAAGTAAAAGGTAGCCAAGTTTAAGCCGTTTCTAGTTAAGTGTAATAAGACAAAAAATTTACAAATGGCCAATATTGATACAATTAACATTTAGTTCTTAAAGAATGTTTTTATTAAAAATTCAACAAGTCAACAGTTTGAAATAATTTCAATTTTAGAACCAAAAATATAGGTAATTCGGAGTCAAAGTTATAATATGGGAAGAATTCAAAACGGCGTTAAAAACAATTCACTTCGCTTAACAATCAATTGGCAACCATTACTTGTTAAAGAGTATCATCAGTCTATAACATTATTCCGTGGCAATATAATCATAGGAAATTTTATTCGAATTTTGTAGAAAACGTTCTTTGAAACAACGAATTATGAGTCGTACTTGTACATCAAATTTTTAAATGAATCTCTAATACGAATCAAATAACGGGCAATTACGGCAAACATGCAAACGCATAAATTATTCTAATTCACTTCTAAAAATATTAATTTTGCGCCATTGTTTGCTTAAAAGTAAGAAGTCAAAAATTTGAAAAATTATCAACAACAACAATAGAGTTTAATTACTCTTATATCCCTTCTTATTATCGTCAGTGAAAGGATATTTAAGCCATTTATGATGAAAGTGTTATATGTCAATAAATATAATAAATCAATATTAAACCAAAGTCGTCTTCAAGAAATTAAAATTAAACTAATAAATTGTCTGCCATTCTCTGCAGAAGTGTGGTAAGTCATTTAACAGTATAAATAAGATTTAATTTTCAGACGAATTCTGGTATAAGTGTAAAATCGCAATCCTCTTCAATAGAAATGTATAATGAAAAATAATATTTAAATTAATTGTAGCCACTGTTTGTAAAAGTATATTAAGTAAAAATTTTTGATTTCTATTAAGTTTGAATCAGATCTCCAAGATTCACGACAAATGCACGTAATAGTCCACAAACTATTCTAACGAGTATTTGCTTAAAAAATAATTAAATCTTGAAATCAGTCCTAGCCCGCTATATGGTTAAGTGTAATAAATCACAATTTGCAAATTGTAGCGACGCTAAACCAGCTTATTTATTTTTATTTAATATTTATTTGATTCTTAAAAAAGAATTTTAAACTGTTGATAATAAATGCGGCAAAAGTTGTTTTTTAATAAAAAAATATACAAATTTCGAATAAAAAATCATGACATGTTGTTCTTAACGTATAAAATCGTGCAGCAAATATTTGTAGTCGCCTGCAAAAAGTGTTGGAAAATAGTCGATATCATATTATTTTTGTTAAAGTGGCATAAGTCGAAAGATTTAAGTTTCAACATCTCAATACGACTGAACTATTTTCCACACATGTGGGAAAAAATCAACTTTAAGCCGTTAGTGGCGCTAGTGTCATAAGTCATAAATTTTCAAAGTAATATTAAAAATAGCAGCGAATTGTGGTACGAAAGCAAAATCTTCAAAATAATATCACTGAAAAATAAGAAGCTGATAGCCATTGTTTGCCAAAGTGTCATAAGTTATCTTATCTTGTAATAATCCCACTTTATTATTATAAAAAATTTATGAAGTTAATTAATAAATAAAAAAGAATTTTCTTCAGACTATAATTTTTTTTATCTGTAACTGGCGATGACCCCTGCTCATAAAACTAGAAAACTAGGTGATGGAGAGGAGTATAGAGATAGTATTGTCTGTGGATATTTGACTTGAACCTTTTTATAGTAAAAGTGACGACAACGATCTTTTCAGAGGGATGATATTGCACATACGAATCGCTCGCCTAAAAACGATTTTTCTCTGTAATGCGAAGTGCGATTCACTGGCACATCTACCACAGGGGAGGAGCTACTCTTGAAAAACTATATACTCGCAAAACTAAGCAGGTTTTGAGAACAAGTTCCATGTATTAACAATGAAGGATACCCCATGTAGCTTCAATGCCCCAGTCAGTCAATATTAGTGCTACACTGCTAAGAATCTTCACTCGATCACACGGTACACGGTCGAGCAACTTCAACATACACTTTGAAGTACCGACGTATATTGGAAAATTGTATTTCATTTTGAAACTAATGTAGGAGATCATAAGGATGGACTAAACTGCTCGTTGGGTTATAAAAGGTGGTCCAACTATAATGCACGATGTTAATTGTGAGTTACACCTTAACGTCAAGTTTTTTGCCCAACTTAATTTGACATTTTTTTGTTTCAGTGTTTGAAAAATTCAACCATGGAGAGGTACACAATTGAGCAGCTCGTTATGATTTTTGAAGCGTTTTACGAAAATGGGCGTTTAAATAAAAATGCATTTTGTACACTTCGTGATTATTTTGGTCAGCATAATCGACCAAATACATCCACAGAGAGCGACTGTTTACTTCGGTTTGTGGGCTGGCGGCGTCATCGGGCCGTACTTCTTCGAAAATGATGTCGGCCAAACAGTCACCGTGAATGGTCTTGGCTGTCGCGAAATGATAACTTACTTCTTGTGACCAGGAATTGATGATGTGGACCTGGATGACATGTTCTTCCAATAGGATGGTGCTACTTCCCACACAGCCAACAAAACAGAGGCTGTTTTGCGCGAGAAATTCACATCGTGGCGACGTTAATTGGCCGCCACCATTATGTGATTTGACACCGTTGATCTTCTTCCTTTTAGGATATTTTAAGGAAAAAGTGTACATCAACAAGCAAAGAACAATTCAAGAGCTAAAGGTTGATATAATTCGGCACATTAACGACATTGAACCTTAATTATGTCTCAGTCATAGAAATATTCCACTGAAGCCTTGGAGAGTATTTAGCCGATATTTCGTTTCACTTATAATTCTTATAGATCCTTCTATCATAATAAAAAATATTAAGATAATTCTCTGAAAACTTTTGGTTTTATTTACAATTAACATCGCGCATTGTGGTTGAACCACCCTTTAGTACGTTTAAGCGAGGGTTAAAATCGACCATATTCGCAATATATTGGAAAAGTAATAATAATTTTTTTTAATGGAACTGATCAGAAGCCTAATGTAATAATGAAAGTGAATTTAGAGAATTGCAAAAGAAAACAAAAACGATTTTTTTGCGGTTTGTTGCATAAGTGTAATAAATAAACGATACATATTTAAGAATTAACAAAACACTTTATTTATCCAGTTTTGCTTTCCGAAAATATTTAGAAAATGAAAGAGCTAAACTCAGCCGTTAACTGCTGAAATATAATAAGTAATAAATTTACGGCGTAATTGGCAAAATGCATAAGTAAAGAATATGACTTAGTAAAACAGACGTTTACAAATTGTACAGGTAAATGTACAATATATATTATTATTTTCAAACATTGTTTGCAAAAATGTATTAACTCGACAAATAATATAGGTGTATGGTAATTTCAATGGAGGCGTTTGAAAATTTGACTAGAATATGTAGGTTGGGTTAAGCAGGCCGCCAGTCAGTCTCAAGACATGAACTGGTCCACTCGGGTCCGGGCGTGCTATCTGGGGAGAGGTGATTACACAAATTGTACTACTAAACGTAGTAAATATTAAGTTTATACAATATATTTGGCTGCTGTTTGTAAAAATGTATTAACTCAAGTATTATGAAATAAGGCAATTTAGAAGATTTACATTCAAATCGAACTACGAGAAATGTATTAGATATTAAGCTCATTCATTGATTTTGGCGCTTTTTTTTAATTTCCAAACCTTTGTTTAAAAAATTTCCCTTCTATTCGTATTTATTTTTATAACAATTATTTTTTCAAGTGTATATTCCTTGGTATTAGTCCATCCACAGCATTAGATTAATTTTATTCTAATATTTAATATCAACACAATGAATTTTCACGGTTACAATAAATATTTTTTGCATTCTCAAATAACAAAAGTTTTGTTTTTATTAAGCAAATAAAATAAAGTTTTTAATTTAAATTATATACAACCAAGTCGAGAACATTTTTGAATGAAATTATGAAAAATTATAAAAGTTTTTGTCCAATTATACGCACCGCATACCGCAAAGCAACTAAATAGTTTCAATTCATACAACAACTCTGTTGGTGTTGTGTCCTTGTAGAGATTTGTTGCACATTAAAAAATATGATGACACATTTGCAACCTTTCGCAATAATCCAGACGAGGACACATGTAATGTAATAACATTTTACTTGATTTCTTTGTGCTCTTTGTTGTGACAAACAAATATTTAGGATGTTCACGGCGCGCAGCAATTATGTCTGTTGTGCGAGTGTGCGTGCATTTCCGCATGTTAGGGTATTTTGAACCACATTTTGTTGCAACATTCTACTAGCAAATGAGTACATGATTTTGTGTTTGAATTTACACAGGAAAATGTTATTATATATGTGTGTGTACATACATACATATGTATTTCTAAATGTTTTGTTCTAGTCCACTCTAATTTATGTATGAAAAACCAAATTGTCCAGTATTTGTTCGTTCTTTGTGTGCTGGCAATTGTTTTTATATGGGCATGTTGCTGGAAAATTTTCAGTAGAAATTTGAAAATTGCAACGTAGTGCAGAGAATTCAAAACGGAAAATTTTATACAACAGAAAATTTAAAGCAACTAATGTCAACGAAGTGTTGTATGTAAAACTTACTTTATTAAAAAGAAAAATAGTTTTAAGGACTTAAAGAGTTTTGTTGCAACTCTAGAACGCTGCTTAAAACTGTTTCGAAATTTGTTTCTTAAAATTTTCAAAATTTTTCAAGTGACCTTTTTTTGTTTATAAACAAAGTATATTTCAAAATTAATCATTTCAAAAACATATTAAAATTGTTGGTCCTTCTAATTTTTAAATATTGAAATTCCTGTAGAACATGATCAAAGAGGCGTCGAAATATTGAAAAAAAAGTTTGCATAAAAAATTATACCTCCCGCTTGACAATAAATTTTTATTCATTCTAATTTTTCTCTCTAGTCTATAAATAATCCAAACTAAAGGTGAACTACTCGTGCATTAGTAAATAATCCTCTCCTCAATAGTCTAAGGAATAGTCTGTAATTTCTATTCCTAATATCACTCCTTTAATGCTACATAGTCGTATCTAAAAGAAAAGGACTTGGCAATTACAGTTTTTAAAACGTCGGCTTTCAACTTGACACTCTTTAGTATAATTTCGGTTTCTTCCCGATTTTTTTCTGCATATAAGGAGAATATATGCAATACTGAGAGCCATCGGACTGGGTGCGACCGGGGCAATGAAGCACAGATCTTAAGCGCATGCCGCCATACTGGAGAATAAAGTGACACTATTAATTACGAGCCTCCTGAAATACATTACGCCATAACAATTTTTTGAAAGGGGACTTCAATCCAGAAGAGTGTTCGCCCCGATCTCCTGGACTCTTCATCGTCAACACAGGTGGCTCTAGAAGTGGGTATAGAGTTGATGTTGAACTAAATTTAATTTCTTTTGGTATATGAGTATTATGACTTAAATAGATTCAAGTAAAGCAAATAATTCCATAAATAATCGAACATGTTTTCATTTATGTGACACCCGCGGCTGGCTTCGCATTAGCTTATCCTGTCAGTCGAATTTTAAAAGACTTTGGTGACGGTTTGTGGTTCTATCTTGGGTTTTGGTTTCGATATTACCCTTAAGGGTGTGATCCTTTAGAGATTATTCGCATAGCATCGATATTCAGTGAAACTCCACAAGAAAAGGTTAAACGATTTCAAATCGCACCTTAAAATATGATTACCAAACATAGTGATGAGTTGTAATGGGATGGTGTGGCATCCTACTGACACCAAGGATTATCCAAGTTCATATCTTACATTTCAGGCCATACAAATTTCGTAATCATGTCTCTGTAGCGCTCGCCATTGACTTAAATTACGTTTCCAGCAGCATTTTGGAAAAAATGAGCCAATGATGCCGCCAATCCTAAGTCCACTTTCTGTGGATGAATTTGTTTCTCGACAATGATGTACATTAGCCGCCGTGTGAAAGTGCACTTCGAAAGAAAATTTGATTTTTCGGTCAAATTCGATGCGCGATTGGAGCTTCGGTAAAGACCGATTTGGATGGTTGTTTGCCTTCAATTGCTGAGTTAACTGGACCATGTAAGCGAATAATTAAAGGTCTTTGTGCGAACTTGTTATCATGATGTTGCATGAAATGCCGAGTTGTTGATACCGATGGCGAGTCGACATTCTTTCGGCCACAGCAGCCACACTCTCGACTGTACGACGAAGGGAACCATGAGTGTTGTCCACTAGCAAGCCAGTCTCACAAACTTTTTGTACAAATTTGTGTACAGCATTCCCTGTGGGTGTGTCATTTTGGCCAAAACTTCTTCCTAATAAACGAAGAGTTTGAGCAACACAGTACTCACTTTGGAAATAAGTTTTCAATATTTTCCTTCGTTGTTGAAGCACAAAATGACTTTCTTTGGTATGGGAAGGTATGATACTGACTGAGAGTCAATATTTCGGAAAAAATCTATCAGTGTCAAAATAACCTGAGATTTAAAAAGATACTTATATTTGGATCACCCGCCATATTGAAAATATCGACATCAAAATGACTCTCAGACTTCCGATCGGGTATAGCAACATGCAGCCATAACGGTCTGCCATCAAGGTAGCAGCTAATTGCCTTAGGTTTCATAGGATATTGAATAAAGATATCCATTTTACAACCGACAGAAAAGCTAAATTTAGGTACCTTGTGGGTGTGTACACCACATACATTTAGTCCATGGATGCCGGTATCTCTAAAATGGATGGAGATTCAAACAATCGTAGACCAAAAGTCGCAGATGACCTAACTAAGAGAAGAACTATGATACAAGATGTCGAAATCGACAATCTCTATTCTCATCCTGCCGGACACGCATTGATGATACTCTCGTACAGAAGGATCAAATCAAATGGGATAATGAAAGACCAGTGCCAGTGCGATTTTAGAGATTAGAGAGCATTACCTCTGCCTCTGCCCGCACTTTCGGAGGAAAGAGTTATTCGTTCGATGCTACTGATTCTTGCACATATATCGGGCTGCAGTAGCAAGCAGCTAAATTCCTTTATCCGGGCACTGCTGTAGTTTTACACCAAACCTATCGAGGTAAGCTAAACTAAGGAGCATTTGCAGACAACACTGGCTACAAGGCGATGAGTAATATCGACCTGATCAACATCATCTAACTTAACTTAGTTTAAAATTTACCTCCGTTTTAGCGGTATGGAAAGTTGGTCTTGATTATTCTTCTTATATTTCCAATCGATCTTTTTTATTGGCCTGGTCAATTTGAATTTATCGATTTATTTACAAAACGCGCGTGGTGGAGCTTAAATAGAACTTTATAGACAACTATATGGCTAACTACATTATCCAGTTCTTTCTTTCTAAAAGAAAGTGAAATTATCAAATCATAGAAAGAAGCCGAGGAACATATTTTAGAGGCGTCGACTAGACAACATTTAACCAACGATTGCGGCTTCTAATCATTTTCGGCACTGAAGTGTATTTTCTTCTTTTTTTTTAAGTACGAAAATAATAATAAAAACAAATAATAAAATAAGCAATAGAATATTAGCATGACATGCGTAAACATCAGATCATTGATGTAGAAAGAATATTGTCGGCAATTCATTTCCCAGCACTGCAGAGAATTTGAAAGAGTCGCCTTTTGCAGTATGTTTTCTATATAAACGGCTAAAGGTGATGTGTGAGTGGATCGATCAGGAACACGATCATCAACGAATCTTTACGGCCATAGGAGAGTCTATACCGGAAAATGTCGAAAATGACCGGATACCGGAGACTAGACTAGAGGCCAACTGGGGAATATTGATCTCCGACATCCATTCCTGGTTGACCGACCCTTGGAACCAGATCCCCTTGTGGCTTCATTGTTACACGGATGGATCAAGGTCGAGAGGGAAAACGGGACTTGGTGTTTATACAGAAAACACCACGGAACTGTTTTTCCGCCTGCCGGACTATTGCACAGTTTTGCAGGCGGAAGTTCGGGCGATAACGGAGTGTATCAAGGAACTCAATGTAATGGGGAGGTCAGGATTTGTGAATATATTCACAGATAGTCAGATGGCCATCAGAGCAATCGCAGCGGAACGCACTAAATCACGTACAGTTTGGGATTGCAAAACGCTATTAACAGTTACTCGACACATGGTGAACTGCGCATCATATGGGTGCCAGGGCACGCGGGGATAACTGGAAAGGAGAGGGCAAACTCACTTGCTTCTAGGGCAACAGAGTTAGGTAATATAAGTTTGGAATGCGCGAAACCTTTCGATGCAGTTAAATCCGAGCTAAAGACTTGGGCACATAGGGCCCATTCAACTCTCTGGAATAACGGAACCATGGGAATCGATACAAAAATTTTATGGGGAGATCCAGACGAGAGAAGAACGAGAGAACTGCTAAGACTTAGCAAGCCCGAACTAAGTAGAATAATGGGAGTTGTCACAGGGCACTCTCAACTACTGGCACATCTTAAACGCATGGGTATGGCGGGAGGAGATGAATGTAGAGCATGTGGGGAAGAGAGCGAAACATTGGAACAAATAAGGTCCCGATATCTTGGGGGTGACACCTTACCGGACATAAGCCGATTACGAGAATATGCTGGAGGAAATTAAGGAACTTTGTGAGTGACACGGAGTTTCTCTAGACCTTTGGGTCAATATGTTATGGTTAAACCCAAGGGAGCGCACAACAAGCCTTCACTGGCATAAGTGTATGTCGTATGACATGGGCTATCACACCCCTCCAATCAACCTGACCTAACCTAAACTTCTATAATTTTGAAAAAAGTCTGTTATTGACCCTAAAAAAATTCCTAGCTCGGCCAAGGAATACGAAGGCGTGTCGATAAAATGCTGATAAGAACGGGAAAATATCAGCCGCGGAGTGCTATCGACTATGGATCCATCAAGTTGTTTCAATTTCAACAAATTTAAAAATTAAAGTCAATTTTTAGCTGAATTTCATAACCTTTGTAAAGTATCAAACTGCATGACGCAAAATATTTGTTAAGTTTATTTCACTCATAAATAATTCAACAAACTGCAGCACATTTTTCAAATTATTTTTTTCTTACTTAATTTTTTTTTTCTTAAATTCTCTAGTCCTTGTTGACATTGTTAAAGAAAAAGAATTGAAATACCAGAACATCTTAACTGCTTAAGTGGCAATACAATGCTTATAATCTTTATTATCATTGTCGTTATTGTTATCTACATTATCATCTGCGTGCAGCAGCAGTAACAGTTTTCATTGGTAACAAAAAGGAAAATGAAATAAAACGACTGAGTGCCGCTGACAATGTACAAGATGATGACGCCGGTTCGGTTGCGGTGAATGAAACTGATGTTGGTTCTGCTCATCTCTTTTCAAACATAATGCAAAAATCTTGTTATATTGAAGACCACCAAAAAAATTTATTTTGTAGTTGAAAAAAAGAGACCGGAAATATTACATCTGTTTTCTTGTTTTATGTCTTTCCACTTTTTCTTAAAAGCAGCAAATCCTGTGGTTCGTTTGCAATTAAGACTCCCTTCTCTTTAAGATGCAACAAGCAGCAGGAATATATTTAATTTGTTTGTTAGTATTATCCTTAACGTCCTTGTTGGCAACATTTTTGCCTTGGTTATTTGGCCAAAATGAATCCTTTACAACATGGTTAAGGCTATTTGCTTGCATTAAACAGCAACTATGATGTCATTTACTATTTAATACATTCATAAGGCAAAATATTTTATTCTTGCTGTATACAGGATGGAGAAATAGTTGTAATCCTTGTTTTACTTATTGTGAAAAGCTGATATTTTAGAGTAAAAAAACTCTGGGTAGATTTATTAAGTTGTTTAATCATGATGTTAGAAAGATATTTAGTAGAAAGTAAAATTAAAATGAATTAAAATATAAAAGGTTTAATAAATCTACCCAGGATATGATATTACTCTACACAAAAGGCAATTAGCCAGACAAACGACTCGTACTAAAGAAGACAAAGACCAGCTTAAAGGTCGCGGTAAGTGAAATAAAAAAAATAAAATATACACAATAATTTGTCTTAAGAGACCTAAACGAGTTAAAAAATGCAGTAATTCTAATGAAAGACAGACTGCCAACGCTGGAAATCACCACAGCATATTTGGTAATTAAACGTTCTCATCATGTGGGAAAATTTCTTAAGACATAAATACTTATCAAAATTATTCGGAGTATTCCCCAAACCAATAATTCAACAAAAATATTGCTATTTATTTAGAGTTAAGCTGCCCCTATGCCTTCATTTCATTAGAACTAATACCGATTAATCAGTGGGTTATTAACCATCATGTTTGAGAAGCGTTCCCATGCTTATAAATATAAACTCTCAATTGTAAAATAAAAATTTCAAAAAATTCAATCATAATTAAAAATTACGATAAAATATATACGCCAATAACACCGTACAACAGCCAAAATAGCCTTTAGATAAAAGTATGCGGACTATATGGATTTTGATGCACTAAACTCAAATCTGCTTTCAGTTTTTTCTATCACGTAGAGATATTTTTATGGGCGTGACTAATTTTGCCACCTAAATTAGTCGGACACACTAATATACTTCCCTATAACTCGAGTACTGCTTTTTCGATTTCATTATATAATAGACCAAAAGATGCACTAAAAAAAGTTGCAAACCATTTTTTTCTATCTCTTATTGTTTCGGAGTTATTCAGAATTTTATAGCGAAAAAAAAATGTTGTATGGGATATACATTATTTTTTTTTTTTTTTTTTTTGTTTTAAAAATGGAATAAAATAAAAAATCATTTTAATTTTTTTAAAGCCGCATATCCCAAAAATAAAAGAAGCTATAAATCATTAAAATACATCCACAAATGTGGATTTTATTCACAATTTAAAGCAGGTACCCCAAAATGAAAAAATGTTTGTAACGCTTACACTTGGGGATACTACTGAAAAGGCATTGCCGGCAGGTAACAGAACTAAAAAATACATACATATATAAAATAAAGAAATTTTAGGGCGTTGACTAGAAAGCACTTGATGTCTGGGTTCGTATCCTGTTCAAGACAAGTAATTAAAAAATTAACATCATGAGTTTTTCTGATCTACTTAGTGTGGAGTTGTTTTAATTGTTGTGGACTGTTGTTTAAGTTATGAAGGCATAACACTGGTTTCTTACAGTAACAGCAATTTCATATTCTCTACGCTAATGATTACTGAATCAAGCGCCCTCCTTCGTCGGTATTGTTAGCAAGAGCCGTCGGCGAAGCAGGGCTGGGCAGTATTTGAAATACATGTATTTGAAATACGTATTTAAAATACAAATACGTATTTTGTATTTTGTATTTTAAATACATACAGATTTTTAAGTATTTTGTATTTTGTATTTTAAATACATTTCCTGAAAGTATTTTGTATTTTGTATTTTAAATACATGATCAGCAAGTATTTTGTATTTTGTATTTTAAATACTGCAAACCATGTATTTTATCCGATCCACTGTTGTAGGAAAATTTCAATTTCTTTAAACCGTTAAGAACAGACAATTCATCTATAAAAGGGATTAAGATAGACTGACTTCCAATATTGGAGCATGGTAGTAGACCAGTGTCTCTAATTTGATCATTGGCATAAGTAGATGAAAAGAAATCTGCAAACAAGTTACTATTTCAGCATCCTCATCTGATTCATTTTCATTTAACTTCATTGTAGGTGGAAAGAAGTAGATTTTATTTTTAAATTTAAAAAAATGTGAAACGATTCTTCTTAAGGTTGTTTTTAATTTTGACGATATAGCTGTTATAGCAATTCTGATTTTATTTGTTATATTCGGCACGAGCAACTTAGTATTTAGCAAAGTCTGATGCTGATCCAGATTTTTTATACTTTTTATAATATTTATTTTTGCTATTTTTAATTTTAGAAAGAGTTTTAGTATTCCATGGCGGTCCAAAGGAATCTGAACAGGTTTTTCTTGGAAAACATTGGTTCAAGATCAAATATATCCTTTGTAGAAACTCATAATAATATGATCGATGACATCAGCTTTGTTTTCAAAGTTAGAAATTGACAGTAAACTACTCCAGTCAGTATTACAAAGTAGCTCAGTTACCCTGCTATAATTCCCTTTTTTGAAGCATAACCTATTGACTTTCGAATTTTTCGCAGAATGAGATGTATATAATGAAAAACATGAATTTACTAAAATTATAGGATAGAAGACCGCTATGGTCTTCTGGCAAAGTGAATGAATCAGTGCGAAGAACAGAGGTGTCAACATAATCATTTACAAAAACCAGGTCTAAAAATTTAATATTATCGTTATAGCTGCCATTCATCTGATAAAGGTTCACATCTAGTAAGCAATCAATAAACTCAGTGTATTTCTCATTGGCGCCAGATTTATAGGGCGTGAATTAACCATTATCAGTAGAACGGTTCCAGGAAATAATAGGCATATTAAAATCACCAACTGCAATGATAGTATCATTGTGATTAGACATTCGCACAACGGAGGAGATAGCGTCTGAGTGTTTCTGGTAAATTATTTCAGGTGAATTAGAAGGGATATACAAACACGCTACGAAAATTCTCTTATGTTGAATTTTGTCAAAACAGCCATAAATTCAATATCCAGAAAAGACGTATACGATAAAGCTTCCGAAGTGAGCAGGCTAGAAACTGCTATCTAGACACCACCTTCCTTTATGTTATTGCTACGATCACGTCTATATATAGTATACTTAGCAGCAAAAATTTCCGTGTTCAATATATCGAGCTTTTTCTGCAATAACGCAGTAATTCAAAAAAGGTTGTTTTGCAGAAATTGAGTTTAAAGTTTTGAATTTACACACAACTTAATGGTAAAAGAAAATTTGGTTCTTTTCTCAAGAGCTGAGTATACAAAATATTTTTATGAAACTTTTACAGAATATAAAAAACGACAAGGCGAATAATTTCGTAATATAACCTTAAAAAATTCAAATTTTGAGTTACTACGGCATTGCACCAATATTTGTTGCCATTGAAGGCAATTGAACAGAATTCCTTTGTCTTGTTTTAAATATAAATTCGAGAACGTAAATACTATTAGGCCAGAAATTTGGAAAAATAACTATATTAAACAACTCATCCGGTACAGTAATCTTGAGTAATGCCACTATTCTTGGTTCAGAGTAAGAAAATTTATACACTGAGATATCTAAGTTGGAACCGTGCTTTAAGTTTATACATGAATAAACTTCTTCAACAGTAGTATCTGATGCTAATCGGGAAACGAAAATTGTTTTGTTTGGAGGTATAACTCTAATCGGTCTAATAAGACCTGCAGTATTATTTTTGATTCCACTTTGAGCAGGACTAGCACATCCATTAGATAGGTTATTAGTAGTTAATAATGTATTAACAGGTGTTCTTTCGGCGACTGTAGACAATTGAGTGGGTTGGCTCGTACGTTGAATAGAAGATACGGTACTGTCAATAACAATACATAAATACATACATGTACATGACGTGTATTTTGTATTTGAAATACTTCCAATAAATGGAAGTATTTTGTATTTTGTATTTTAAATACATACAGATTTTTAAGTATTTTGTATTTTAAATACATTTCCTGAAAGTATTTTGTATTTTGTATTTTAAATACATGATCAGCAAGTATTTTGTATTTTGTATTTTAAATACCGCAAACCATGTATTTTGCCCAACACTGCGGCGAAGTAAAAACAATTAATAAATTGGCTATACACAATACAGACAGCTTAAGAGACTAAATGAATCCATCTACTTTAAGGCTGGGACACATAGAATCCGTCATCCGTCGACTTTTTCAACTGCCAGCTAAGTTAAAATACAGGTTTTGTTATGAGCTTGGTTACATACAGTACGTCTCCTTCAACGCAACGTATGAACGTATAATTATTTTTATTGTGTGGCGGCAAAAATTGGAGGTTGCAAAAATTAAATAAAAAATTAATTAAATTAAATAAAAATTTAGTTTTGTTTTACAAAAACAATTTTCTATTTATATATGTTTGTACGTAGTCATTGAAGACTGTTTTGTTTATTAATTCTTTTTTTATTGTTGTTTTACAATGTAACCTATTTAATAATGAATTAGCTTGTTAACTATTCCTTTATTTTTATATATGTATGTATGTACATACTTACATATGTATGTACATAGTAGCGAATAAAATGAATTTTGTGAAAAAATTTTTATGGCTTTTATTTATTATTTGAAATTAGAGATCTGACACAAAATCTTCGACTTTTATCCATTATTTCAAGACAAGCTTGAGCTTTATAAAGCAAAATTATAATTAAAAGAAACTCCGTAATATCTACAAAATCCATCGAAAATTTTTACTCTTTAATAAAAAGAAATATTGCAAATATGTAAAAAAACAGCTGATTTTCTACACGTTAACAAAGTACGCATTGTGCCAACCTCATCCGTCATTGCGTTAACGTCAGTTGAAAAAGTCGACGGATGACGGCTTCTATGTGCCCCAGCCTTTAACATCAAAGACGCTGCATATCTGCTATAAAAAATATAATAATAATAAAAATAATAGTAATAATAACAACGCGGAATAGCTGAGTTGTAACACAGAAATTAAAAGCCCTCTCTCTCTCTCTCTGTCTTCTAGTTTCACCACCTGTCCTCTCTACACTATCCCTTTCCCAAAAGAAGTAACACCTTAATTTAAATAGTAGGCATTAATTGCCTGAGTGTAATTTCTCTTAAGAAAAGAGAACTAAAAATTTTAGCTTAAGCTGAATTTGAAAAGTATTAATTGATAATTTCTTCATATATTTTTTGGTTAGTATTACTATTAATAATTGAAAATGTTGTGTTTATGATGCGAAGTAAAGTTTCGTTTCAAATTGTTGCAGGGTGAAAAATGCCAATGTTTTGTATGTGATAATCTATGCCATTTTCGACGCCAATGATTTAGAATGAACCAAAAAACCATGCAAATGATTGCTACTTTTGTATGACTACAACACGTGGGTTTACCAGAAAGAACAAAAATAAGGTCATATATTCAAATATTTCATCTGCTAAACGACAAGTTCCTCTAAATAGTAATGATTTACCTCCAATGTCCCCTAAATCGAAATAGCGGTTCTCGAGTTATAGTGTGTCCGACTAATTTTGGTGGCAAAATTAGCCACTCCGGTATATCCGTCTGCCCCGTCCTTTGACTACATGCTTTCGTCAGAAATATAATTTTTTTCCGCATTGACATGTATCAAATTTGGAGTTTGAATATTGCACTTCTTATGATGTGGAATAATTAATAACCGGACGGATTTCCGGAGCACACCGGGACCACTTATTTGATAACAAATGTACACCAGCCCACATTAGAAAAGGATGGCGACTAAACACATGCATTTAAAAACATGAAAATATACAAGCAGAAAACATTTCACGGAAGATAGACAGCTCATCGTACCATTGGAACAATTTTACAAAAAACAATACAATGGCCCAATGGAAGCCATCAACGCAACAACACATGACCAAGACAAGAGAGGGAGCCAAAAACGAACAATTACAGATTACTGCGCATATAGGCAACTACACGCTCACGCATGGAAATACGAACAGGAAATATGACCATAGCGAAGAAGAGAAAAACGGATAGAGGGGAGAGAGTGGGACGCAGATAGAAGGGCAGACACAGGCGAACGAACAACGGCTAGAGTGTGACACAAATTAGTTCTGAAGGTTTATAGAGACACAAAAACAGACACAAACAATATAAAAAACTATATAACGGCCATAGAAAAACTATATTGCCGAAGATGGGAATGTCCTTATATAAACAATGAACAATAGAAAAATGATTTACGAAGAAAAAGGACACTGAAGATGGCCTGATTTTTATAAAAGTAATTTGGCTATCAGATATATATTTTGTCGAGGATTTCAATTTTTAATCATATTTATATTTATTTTGACAGACATTTTCCTATCAGATATTACAAATATTAGTCACATTTTTTGATATATTTACGACAAACATTTTCTTCCACAAATATTTATGTTCAGTGATTTTTTATTAGACATACATATGTGTTAATGTCACATGCTGAACAAAATATGTATTTTTTATGTTCAGGAATTATATCGTATTAAGATGAGTATCATTTTATTTGATAAATGTATGTATTAGTGTGAATAAGATTGTTGTGGGACATATTTCTTTTAGCATGAATATTTTTATGTTAAATTAAATGTTTTATTAACAATTGAAATTCAATAAAAAATATATATATTTTTTTTGTTTTACTTTCTTTATGCGAATTGTTCTTTATATCATTAGTTTTTCATTTTGATATTTTTGCCAGTATAAATTACACTTCCGGGCGAATGTTTTCTCTTGAATTTTAACTCGTTGTTGAAATTACAAACGAAGTCAAATTCATTTGTGACTGGCTTTGGCAAGTTTTTTAACCAAATTTTGTTTATTTCATGTAAAAAATTTTGCTTATATTTGGCATAAAATGTTGCAACAAATTATGTAAAAAAATATACGTATATTTTTTAAAAAATTGCATTAAACATTTTTACATTTACTATGTTTGTATATGAATTTATCAAAAGAAGTTGCAAGGCAATTTAATATCAATTTATACAACTTTTTTCTGTTTTTCACTCGAAATTTTCATATAGAATTGTTGTATATTTGTTTAAAGACAAATAACACTCAAGCGATTAATACCTACAAATGGAAGTTTCACCTTCTTTCGAAAGAGGACAAATGGTGAAAATGGAAACTGATCCTAATTTTTATCAAAAAAATCATCTTTAGTTATGATGACCATTTCTGAATGAAGAAGCATGTCAATAAATAACGGTTAAACATTCCGAGTGTGCGTCCTACATAATAGCAGTGATAGTTCTTTTAAATGAAGAAACAAATTTGATAGCGGACATATTGTTAAATCTACATCTGTCAAATTGGCTGTCATTTATTCAGTCTGTTTTTCCAAATCGCAATGGACAGATATAGCGTTCATTACAATAATAAACAACGATCTGAGCGTTTTGCAAATTTTATGGTCGCCATAATTGTCCTACTGAGAGGACTATTAGCAGTATGCTGGATAATTTTGAGTCCACCGGTTCAATAAACAACGAACAAATAAGCAAGATGTGCCAAAACTCTCCCTGAGTGTGAAGAAGAATCCGAGGCAGTCGATTTTGCGTCGCTCACAAGAATTCGACCCTTCGCAAACCACAACTTTGCGAATTTAGCGTCGCGACTTGGGCCTATAACCACACAAAATTCAACTGACCCAGGAGCTGAAGGTAAATGACCATACATAACGATCTGTGTTCGCTGAATGTGCCCTGGACCAATCGGAAACTGAAATAACATTGTCGAATTTGGAATGATATAAACCCAAAACTGCGGTGGACATTTGCACAATGTTATATGTCATATATAATGACATGATAGTTCTTTTAAATGAAGGAACGAATTTAATGATATTAGACATACACGCTTAGTTTTATTTAAAATTAGAAAGCGCCTAACGAAAGGCTCATTGCAACTCTACTATTGCGTATTTTATATATTTTTTTATAGCACAGTTGCAGCGCCTCCGGTGCTAAGTAGATGCATTAATTTTCTTAAGTTGTGTATCCATTTTATTAATGCTTTTACTTCGCCGACTACAACGACACGTTTCCGCTGACTGCTGGGATAAGATCAGCGGGGTCCAGGGTGGTGGTGTTTGTACAGTGAATAATAAAAATACAGTGTAAATTTTACTTAAACGTCATATGAACTCTTTATTTAGAGCGCACTGTGGACGTAGAGTAACGCCCTCCGCGTATATGAGAGCCTAACAGCGTGCTCAGAGACGCATAGTCTCCTAGAAGTGAGTAAACCCATGAGATATACCTCTTATGGATTTCGCCACGACAACCTTTTAAGAAAAATAACTAGAGGTTGGCCGAAAATCTACAGGATTACCGTCGTAGAATTCTGCTATGATGTACAGCAAGCGCTGCAGGTACTGTTCAGTGATCATTGCTTCATCACTTTAAACAGTCCAACAATAAGTAACACCAACGTCACAATAATTCAAATCAGAAAAACTGATGACATTGATAGCTTGACCTGAACCTTCGTTCTCGGTTCAGATTCTCATCCATGATTTGCTTTGTAGTCAACTCGTTAACTGCTTCAGTCAATAGCTGTAACAACGATGCTTTAAAAATTTACATTAATTTTCTTTCGAGTAAAATGCAGATTTTTTTGATTTAAACAAGATACATGTTGCTCGTTTGATGCAACATAATCATACCAAATAAATTATACTTGCTATTAAAGTTTTTAAACCTTAATCGCTTTCATTCCATAACTCGTTGGTATAACTTCGGTTTAGCTTCAGATAAAATCCTGTTTTAGATATACGAGTATAAAGAAGACATTGAGGAATATACTTTCCTCAATAACTCAAAAATTTTAATTTTCGAGATATGACTATGTTGCACTTAAGGAGCAATATAAGCTTTATTTACCTTCCTTCCTACTTCTCGTGAAATTTCAACATTTTATACACGTTAAAACATGTGCCTTTTTCATTTTTGAAATCCATATCTCGTATACGAGTAGTCATGTAAGACAAATGAACAACTTTTATCAACATCAGTCACCAACACGTACTAATACGGTTTGAACTATTGACTGCCTGTTTGCTGCTGTTTGTACTTTTCAGTTCCTTAAGTTAAGAATCTTGTAAATTGTCTATAAAAAAGGCATATGCCTTTGAAATGCATATGAATTCAGTAGTTGTGCTCAGCGTTGTCAGATGTGGCGATTTCTCGTCAAACGTGGCGATTTTTAAACTTGTTTGGGATATTAATTTTCGATTTGGCGACACAATGATTTTTTTGGCGATTTTCCCGGCTATTTCTGGTGAGTCGAGAATTCAACCACATGAATAAATAAAATTATTTTATTGTTGCATTCTAGCGATTGAGAAATCTTGTAAAAAAAAGATTGGCAACAGAAAATACAGTCTTATTGTCGATGTTTCTCGTAGAAAGTGAATGAGTGTTTGTGAAATATTCTCCGTCAAGGCGGAACATATAGCGACAACGACTTATTTTGGTGGAAGATCTCACAGCAACAGAGCACCTCAACAAAATTTCAAATGGGAATGCGATTGAAATTGGGACGGATGTTTGTAGTAATTTATGTGGTAAAAATAAATCCATGTTTACTCTCTTGAAGGAATAAAATTTTTTTAATTTGAGCTTGTGTGATACGATGAATCAAAACAATTCACGTATTACATTTACAGTGAAAATTTGTATAAATAGCTGAAATATGCATCAACTGACACCACAAAGTGGACCAAACACAAGAACGCTGATGATGAAAGTGTGGCGGCTTTCGAAAACAGCATGTTGTTCCGTTCTGCTAGTGTTTGTCAGAATGATTTACACATTTGTCTTTGTTGTAATTTGTTCTTTAATAACTATCACATGTAATTTGGCTTATAAAATACGATTGAACGAAGTAGCCTGTTTAAATATAACAACACAATAAAAATTTCAAATCGTACCCATGAAATGCACTTGCCAATCCCTATATCTTTACTATTCCAAAGCTTTGAGAACAATTCCATTAAATGCTGATTTTGGTGAATTGGGAAGAGGTTAATAATGATTTTTCACTAATTGCAGCAGCCGAAAATAGTTGATCAACCCATTAGTTTTCAATGAAACATTGAAAATTTATAATAGATACCAATACCGATATAGCAAAAATATTTCTTCCGCTAGATGCGAGTTGAGGTCATTATTTGAAACACATATTTTGTCTGTCGAAGGGTACCAGCGTAATACTCTCTACCTTTCTCTCTCTTTACACCCTCAAAAGTAGGAAGCGAGTACTCATGCAGCTCTCGTCATCTTGTCTCTTTTTTGCCTTCAGAACTTCGTACCGCCTCACGAACAGCTAAAATACGGACAAAATTTATTTATGAAAAGGCTCGTTGGACTGAGCTTAATGAATTTCTCAGACATTTTGATTGGAAACTATGTTGCCTAGACAGTATTGCAAATGCCATGGCAGAATTAGATGAAAACGTGATTTTTCTGGACATGAACACCTTCATTCCACAAAAAAAAAAAAAAACTCGATTAAGCCCAGACGGAAGTCTTGCTCTAATTCGACGTGCAGAAATACCGCCAAATCTACTCGTATGGAGGAAGTTTTCATTGTCTGGCGTAATAAAGAAACCTACTGGTATATACTGATTCGCTAACTTTAGACAAGCACCGCCTCAGTACTGCAGTACATGCTGCACCTCCAGGTGCCTCAATTTCTACTTTTTTTTAAGGATGATCAAGTTTTCACTGTCCCAGTTGTTAAAGCTAGTCTTCTAGCTGAGTTATTGGCAAGTAATTCTGTTTGTAGCTTGTCCATTAGCTAAACCTTTCCTGTCATTGTACTATGCAGAAGAGTTTACAGTAAAAATTAATGCCCAATTTCAATTTGCTCTGCTCTTTCCAAAGTGATAGAAAGTGAAACATGTATCGTCTCACAGTGTCTGTTTTTAGTGACTGCCAATGTGCTTAAAAACATTCCACAAGTGAACTTCTCGGAGAGATGGTATCATTCCATTTATCGTTTTTGCAAAAGTAATGCGGTGGCTCTAGATATTTCCAAAGTAATTGATAAAATCTGGCATACAGAACTTATGTAAAAACTTATCGCTTTTTATGTCGATGAGGACCTCCCTCAATTTATATTGAACTTTCCGACGGATCACATTATATGATTTGTTACAGGTGAGGTCTCATTAGACAAGTTCAATATTATTTCAGGAGTAACGCAAAGCTACGTTCTCTCTTCTTTCTCAATTCCCACTTTTCTTAAGGACCTTCTTTGTCAGCAACATTAGACATTCCTACGCATCCAACAATTAATTGGCTAAGCCTATCAAAGATTGGAGTCATGAGGCAAAATATTAATAATACACTTATGGGAATCTTGTGACAATCTTCGAATGGCGTCATGCGAAGGGGGATAATTTCAATGATCGTAAGACGCAGTGTCGTATTCTTGCGAATAAATATGTGAACGAACATGTTGGTGCATCTATAGTTATGGATGATATGAATATTGAGAAATCAGAAGCTCTAGACGTTTTTAGCATAAAAATCCAGTGTGATGTTCGATGGCCTGAGCACACTTTTTATGTCGCTAAAGAACTACCTAAGTGCTTCGTTTTTTCAAGAAGGTGTAAAGTATACTTCGCTGCAACTGGTATTCTTACTATTCAACTGCAAATGGAATACAACTGTATCGTATGGGCTGGTACTTCAAATACTATTCTAGTAACTCCACCGCGTACAGCAGAAGCAAAAGGCTCATATGTAATATCACAGTCTATAACGGTTCAACTCCATTGACTCACTGGAGTTTCGCCTCAACATTTGTGTAGGTCATTGTTTTCTTGGTACTACAATGTAATGTATTTTTATGAAAGCAGGCAAGCCGGCACAAACAAGACATCCTTCTTGAAGAGCAACTCCATTTGTGGTCGATGTGCCAATGAATAACACTTCGCATTACAGAGAAAATTAGTTCTGTAGAAGCGCAAGTCGTATATGCAGAGATCTTTTCCGCCACTTACACTATAGAAAGGTTCCAATAGAATATCCACAAAAACAATTTATTCCCATTATCCGCCTTCCTGCAATCAATTTTTTTTTTTTTGTGTTGGACACAATGCATTGCATACATGACAAGGTGTAACTATTTCCAAATTCGTTTAATATTAATTATTAAAAATCTTTTTTTTCTTCCTTTCTTTGCTTTATTTGTACCTGGTTCATACGGGTCAAGTTTTCTTGCTCAAGTTTCAATTCAGCTGGGAGAGAGATAAAGAAAGGAACTCAAAAAAACTGAGCAAAACTACTTTGGAATTTTTTGTGTCGCGATTTTAGACATTGAATGTGACGGAGAAGCTTAAAATAAATCTGACAACCCTGGTTGTGCTAAAAGACCACGAAGTATTTTCTGGCTTTCAACAGAATGTGTAACCGTTTTTGTTTTTGTTTTTTTTTATTCCTGCCATTTATATGAGTCTCTCGTCTACTTTAGTTTCGTGCTCTATCAACATCATATTTGTTTCTATTTCAATACACTTGGTGGCTTCATCTGTTCTAGGCAGGCTTCTGGGTACAAGTTGTAATATTTTATTTATAAGACGTGTAATTTTACGTGATATTTTGCGGTTGATTATATCGAGTTGCGCCAAGATAAGAGATACTGACGGCAGGCTATTTCTGTCTCTTCCTGGAATTTCTTAAACTTTTTTTCATTTTATACAAACTAAAAAAGGTGCATGTAATAAATAATAAATTTCATGCTAAAGAGCATAATGCAAACACTCAAGACACATAAATTCGATTTATTTGAACAGTAACCAAATTTTTTTAACTACAATATTTTATGAAAGTATTTTAAATGGAATAAAACATAAAAAATTCTTTTGGTATTAATTGATGGGAAAAGATTAGGACTTTTCTCATTTAATTGAGAGCCTATTTTAGTTGTTTTAATTCTGTGTGTGGTTTGTGCAAAACTGGCTTCACTTTGTGACCAATTATAGTTGCGGAAAATTTTCTTCAATTCTCAAATCGTGTCCCCCGATGAAATTCTAATTTTGAGATTTGATATGGAAATTTCAATACAAGCAAAGTAAGAATAAGAAAACAAAAGAGAATCGGAAGTAGGCACAACTTCGTACAACTTTATATTCGTCTTTCCCTTCTCTCCCATAAACTCAAGAGTCGCAAAAACCAAAAGTTACTGATGCTGACAGGGAGCTTCTGTGACGCTGTATCTTTATTGGTCTGTAAATTAGAGTTGCACTGGGAGAAAATTTGCCTAATACCTGTTTCATACACGTCAAGTTTTCTGGCTTAAGGGTTTATTCAGCTCGAAGAGAGAAATGAAGAATGTTACATACTCTCCCTATCGTTCTCCCAGCTGAATTGAAACTTGAGCAAGAAAACTTGACGTGTGTGAAACAGGACTAATTTAACAGAAATGCTGTTAATGGTGTGAAATATTTTGTAAATAAGCAAATTATACAAGCTTGAAGGAACATTTTAAAATAAATCGAAGAATTCATTTCAAAGTCGTGTGCACAAATTTAATATGAAAGAAAAAGATTAAATGAAAAGATTTAATGATTATTTTTTATACATATTAAATATTATTTTTTATCACAAGTGAAACTAATCTCCCTTATTCTAATTGTCGTCATCGTCGTCACATAAAGTCGACATTAAAGAAAAGTTTAGTTCTGTACTCATTACAGACAGTAATTGAGTATTATTGATGGCCATTTGCCAATTTATAAGCCTTAGTAATTGTAATAGCTTATAAATAATATATATATATATATATATATATATATATATATATATATATATAATATATAGCTTATAAATAATATATATTTGCCAAAATATTGCTGTCGACTTCGGGTGACGTCGACGTCGATAAATGGAATAAGGGGGAATATTTGCTTTAGGTAAGAAGTAATGAAATTGAATTAGATGAAGCTTGGAAGGCCACTTTCTAATGGTTATCTATCAAGGACGTACTGAATTACATTTTACATTACATTAATTATGTCGTAATTCATAAAGATGTACTTCCCTTGTTCCGTAATGGTTTCCGCAAACAAAATTTTGTAAGTCTTTCAAAAGGGTTTCTTTTTCTTTGCTATTGAATTTATTCGTAGTACTGGCTTTATAAGATTTTTAATTTTTTTACATTTCATAACGTGAAATTCATTGCATATTGCAAGATTCCGAAGCATTTTGCATCAAGAAATATTGCAAATAACATCATTCATTTGTTTTGTGCACAAAAACAAAAAGTTCATTGATGACTATATGAAAGGGCATAAGAATGTGTGTAGTTTTGGATTTCAAAATTGTGGTATCACATACATAGATCTAAGCCTTAGAGCTGATCAGTTTAAGGATATCAACGATTATCATTTCATACTAATTCAATCTAACAGCGTTATTTAGAGCTGATCAATTAAAAAAGTTTTTCTTAAGTCAAGTTCAAGGATATAAACATAAAACACTGTCTAAATATATGACAATTATTATGCTGGCTCAAAGAAAATACCTTTTCGCTAAGAAACATGTTGCATATGTGTCCCAAATAAACAAAGTGCGAACCTTCCAAAATTGCCTTTTACGAAAGAAAGGCAGTTTACAGAACTAAAACTTTCAGCTTTTATTGCAGAGCTTTGTTCCGTCTATGACACTGACCACCTGGATGCTTTAATCGAACAATTCAGAGGGACGTATGAAAATTTTGAAGAATATTCAACTACACAAAATGAAATGCACTGCTTTAATCAAAAATTGTTTTTGCTCTTGTATTTTTTGAACACTAAGAATTTAGGCGTTTTAACATTATTTGAATATCGAAATTGAAATTTATTTTCGTTTTCGGTAACTAAATGCATCGGATCAGTAAATATTTTGTATGAATCCGTACCTACAAAGAATTTTGTAAATTCTGACAACAATTTAACCGAAAAAATAAAAATTTTTCTTCTATTATAAAGACTTAAACTAATAATTAACTGGGGCAGTAAATATATTTGACTGAAAATAAAATTTTCTTTAGACGAAATGTTTATGTAAAATTTCTTTAACAATAATTTTTTTCTGTGTAGGATACATGAAATAAAATTTTTATTTAAACTTTTCCATTAGAGGAAAAATGCCTTGACTTTAGTGTTTATTTCTTTTATTGTGGGGAAGAAATGAATGGCCAAATAACCATGAATTTCACCCACTTGTTCCTTTTCTTTAAAAAAAAAACTCAGGAAAATAAGTTTGTAAAAGGAACAACAAAAATTACATTTTAATTCTTTACCAAATTCTGCCTTTCCTAAAAACAATATTTTGTTTAAATTTATGTATGTAAAACCCATAACGAAAGCCAATATTAGACCAAAAAATTAGAAAATAGCTGGAAAAGCAACAATATCTTGCATGGAACGAATGAAAAAATTAAGTTTTATTTTGGAAGAGCACTTTTACACGACTTTTAAAGTAAAGATATGGACGTAGCTAGAGAGTTTTCTGGGGAGGTCTGTAACCCTTGAGAATTTTTGCAATTGGGGGTAGACTGCAATATTTAAACGAATAGGAAAAGTGTGCCATTTATTAGAAATTCTATAAGCAGGAAAAATGTTTGGGGGCACTTGGATTTCTCCCAGACAGGCCTATCTACGTCCATGAATAAAAAGCATTTCACACTGATAGATTAATTTGACAAGCCAGAAAATAATTTCATTAATTATCAAAAACGCTTTCCACTTTTTACTACAACATTTGTCTCCATAAAACAAACTGAATTGTATCAAACGAAAAATCGCCAAGAACTATATGGAAAATTGAAAGAAACAGCAGTTAATCTATATATATAAAATAGGATGTGTGTATGTATGTATGTATGTATGTATGTAACGTAATGGTATCCAAAACGTCAGGGCCGATTTTGACGAAATTTTCAGGGAACCTTCAGAATACTCGGTCGGGTGACACTGTGAAGTCTGATTTTTGATTTTCGGTCTGTGGGCGGAAGGGCGTGGCAAAATCCAATTTTCATATTGCACCACCAATGACATATACATATATTTATTTTTTGAGCTTTTTTTATTTTAATTTTTTTTTTTTTTTTTTTTTGGAAAGCCGTTGTCATGTTCTTCAAAACGAGATATCAAACTCTTAAATCGGTTATGTAGTTCCGAAAATATTTACAAAAAATCTATGGTAATAATGATTCAATATCAAAATTTTAAAACTTTCGAAATGTTGCATTAAAAAATTCGAGTTTTCGGTTTATTTACAAAATATTTACATCATTCGATAACACAAGATATTCCGCGCTTACTAAGGTGCAACATTGTACAATAAGTTAAAGATCTATACATATAAAACAGGATATATATGTAGCGTATAAACTCCAAAACTTTATGATAGGTATTCAATGGATTTTTATTTAAAGGCCGTAAATTTCGTTAAAAGCTCAATTTAAATTGTGTGGTAATATAACACTGTTTGCTTAGGGCCAGCAACGCGGACGGGGTCAGCTAGTTGTATATAGAGTGGGATGATCGTATTGTAATTAAATTATAGATTATTTTAAATAAATAAAAGAAATTGATTATTCAAGAATTATTAATTTTAATTAGAGTATTTGCGAATTTGATTCTGTTTTGACGTAATTTTTATTGTTGTACTTAAGGTCTTAATTTAATTAAATAAATTATTTCAATACTTTATTAAATTAATATAATTTATTATATTAACTAATTAAAATAAATCTTAAGTATGCATGTACTGTGGAGTTGGGCTTTAATGAGCACCGGTTATAACGAAAATTCACGTATTAAGAAGAACTTTTCCGATTCCAAGAATTTTGTGCGAATATTTTATAAAAATTTTCACGGGTATAGCCTACTACAATTATAGCGAACTTTGGATTGTTTGTTAAGGTGAATTCACCCGTTCGTTTTGAACGTTCCGTACGCTTTTTTTATATGTAGTTTGAAGTCTAAATTTTTTGAGAGAGAGAGAAGGAGAGTAAATTTAATGCGGAACAATTTTTGCTAGAATTGGTTTTTACTCTATTTCTCTCTCTCTCTCTCTCAAAATAGAGACTTCAAACTACATATAAAAAAAGCGTTCGAAACGTTAAAAACTAATGGGTGAATTCACCTTTAGGCCAGTGTTGCCATAAGGATACGAAAGATACATTTTTCGTATCTTTTGATCACTTCAGGTACCATGTATAATCCTGACATTTTTCGTATCTTTTGAATCTGTACGCAAAATGTACAGAAATAAAATATTAAGGTTTCCGTCTCTGACAAAGTTTTTTAAAGTTATCATTTCGTTATGAGTACTAAAAAACAGTGACAACTAAATGTAAAAATAACATGTATTTTTTATGTATTATTTTTTGTTAATTTTTTTCTTCTGTCGTCTGCGCTTTCTTGTGTACATATATAAGTATACATACATAAGTATGTATGTTAAAGGTACCAACAGACGACATGTTTTTTACATGTGTTTTTTAAGCTTTCGATTCGTATGTTTTTCTTTATGTCTGTCAATATTGGTTAATTTAAATAAGGTTTATAATTTTTGTTCACAAACGTACATGTAGTATCACACATGACATCGGTCATGTTTATTGAGAACAGCTGATTACATAAATATCCACGTCGTTTGTTTAATAAATGGCTTGCAGCCGTCGACATATTTTTGGCTCCGTCGCTGAAGAACGGCCACGCAAATGTGTTTTTTTAATTTTTTTTTCTTTTTTAAACAAGACGTTGAGGGCGTATCTAAAAATCTATAAATTTTTGGACTCATTTTAATAAAACGACAACGTTAAATTAAAAAAATATATATAGTTTATTGTCTTGCAAAATACTTCATTCAGACGGCTAATGATAGTGCACATAACCAACCGCCGACGAATTTGTTCGCATGACATAGACATTTGGAGCTGTATATTTAACATACATAAGGAAATAGATCACGCTCTATTTCAAATAATGTCTTATGCCTTTTGTCATGTTTTTTACACAAGTAATGTTTTAATGGTAACACACGGCATGTTTCCGTTTACATATGTAAATTTTGTCACATACAATGTGAAAAACATGTCGTGTGTTGGTACCTTTAGATGAACTTTTAGAAGAGAACAATAACGATCTCTACAGTTAATAACTTCAGACCGTATAATAGTTTTATAAAATACAACAATTTTAATCTCGAAATTAAAAGAAGAAAACTAAAAAAGCTGACTGCAAATATTATATTGTATATTCATGTACATACTAGCTGACCCGGGCAAACGTTGTTTTGTCTTCAAATTTTATTTTCACTGCAAGTCTGGTTTCGTTGCAAAGTCATGGCAGATTGATATTTCGAAGAATAATGAAAGGTGCACTAAATCGACATAGCAATTATTGTTCAAATACCGGTATCGGGCTAATTAAGGCCACTACACGCTGATTAAGGACCCAACGCCTTCAGCGAAACACAGCATAGGCTTATCGCGCTAATCTCTATAGGGCAAAAAACAAAAAACTAAATATAGCGCCATCTGTCGGACTACACAGAAACACTCCTCACGCCCCATAGAGCATGTATATAAAGTTTGGTCAAAATCGGTGCAGTAGTTTGTGAGTTTAGCGATAACGAACATACACGTAATTTTTATATATGTAGAGAAGAGATAAACAAAATGAGTGAGTGAATTTTACATTTTAACCAAATTTTATGTATGTACATACATATGTTTCTATATGGAATTATTGGCATTTCGTTATAATTTATAGGTCATTCTCCAAAAAAGACAATTTTAATAATAAATGGCTATTAATAAAAGAGTACAATGGATGGTTAATGAAAAAAAATTAAATATGAATTTTATTTTTTTTTTTCAAAATGTATCTTTTTGGGAAAAAATTTATCTTTTTGGAAACTAAAATATATCCTTCTCGAAATTTTACTGGCAACACTGCTTTAGGCACAATATATGAAAACTTTGTGGAAATTTTTACGCTTTTAACGAACAAAACAAAGTCAAACTGATTTTCTTAACTGGTGAAATAACTATTTACTATTTTTCGTATATGTATTCATAACTTATATTGGTTTCTATATGATGCTTATAAAAATGATGCATCTCTAGTTTTAGTTTTTTTTTTTTTTTTTTTTTTTTTTTTTTTTTTTAATGAGACAATGTGATTGATCTGAAGTTTTTCATTATTTGGAAAAAAAAATGTTAAAACAAAAGGAAATAAATTAGAAAACTTAATAATAACAATAATTGCACCTTAACTTATTTATACAAGTTCGAAAATTGAAAAAATTTACTTAAGTTTAACAAGAGAATTTACAGCTCTTAACTATAATAGCAGAATGTGCCCTCACAACGGAAAAGTAACACAATTTTCGATTTTCGCTTTTTCCTCGCATTCGATAATTTACGATCACTAAAATTAAATCTTAAAACTTTATAACCGTTTAGACCAAAATAAATTTCCCAATAGCCAGATAATAAAAACACTTCATCTGTAAACTGTTTGTGTTTGTCCCTTAAGCTTCTACTATGGCGGTTAAGGAACCATCATATAATTATGGCTTCATTACGTGTATGTACATATATAGAAGTACTTATATGAATTTTGTACAATGTATGTAGTATATTAACTATTTATGTTTCGAAAATAAAATTAGTCTGAATACACATACAGTTCTAATGTTTCCTTTTTATGATTTATAAAAGAAATTTATTTTCGAACAAAATTTGTTTTCCCACAAAGTAAAGCATTAAATGACAAGGCTAATTGCTTTGAATATTGAATAACATCAAAATCGATTTGATTTTCGTACAAATATTGAAGTTTGATGTAGAGTGGCATTGTTATTGTCAATTTTCATTTCATTATGTGAACATCAAGGAATTTCAAGCCGAAAAATATTTTATAATATTTTGCCGACGGAAAATTGTGGGTGCTAAATTTTATATGTAAAAGAAGTACTTATATCGTTCATTACCGGCTCTATGAAATGGGAAAAACAAAGACAGTAGTGACAAAAATATTAAAATATCTATAACAAACGGAATATATTTTGCTAAAAAATGGAAACATAAAATTTTATGATAGAATTTTTACTTATTTTTTATTGCTAAACTCCATGCAATAAAAATTTCACGCTTTATTCTGTATCCGTTAATAGATGAAAAACATTCCCCTTGGGAAATTGTATTTCTTTACGCTTTAGAGAAACTTGTACAAATCATAAAACTTAGGAATTAGGCCCTATAAAAAAATAGGAAAATACTATAACCTTTTTACTTGTGTACAACGAAGAATTTATTGAAGATGAATAGATACCTACTTACATATGAAGATTTTATTTAATTTTGCAATTTTTGTTTTTCGTTCGACATAGTTTTTACAATCACAGTGAAAACATGTCCTTATGCGCGCAATTACATCTGTATAACCCAATTAGAAAATTTTCATACTAAATAAATAAATTAGAGAATTTAATTAAGAGTTTCAACCTAAATAAAATTATTCTTGGAATTGTAATTAAAAGCCGTGCGCTTATTAAAATTAAAGAATTTTTAAAAGCTTTTAAAAAGTAAATTCTGGGATATGGGTTCCTCAAGATACTTCGACTGAGGTTTTCTTTGTGTAGATTATAAGGATTTAAATTTTATTGAGAAAAATAAATTTAACGCGAACTTTAAGAAACTTGAAAAAGGCCACACGTATTAGTAATTAACCTTTAATTTAGAAATTTTAATACTTTAAGACGTGGCGGTAAATTATACCTTAAATTTTTCCAAATTCAAATTTTACTAAAACAAAATTTGTACAAACGTTTTTGTTTTCAAAGTATTTTGTTTTTCCAAAAAATTTTTAATACATGCTTATTTATTTAATTTCACAAAACAATTAAAATGGTAAATAACAATTTAAGAAATTAAATAGAATAAAATTAGCACGGTTACATACTATGTGCATAAATTTAAAAAATCAACTTTTCATCACAAACATACATATGCCCAGCTAGCATTTGGAAGATTGTATGACGAGCGCGATCATTTCGCGATTCGTATTTTAATCACCCAGACGATTGTTGAAATAAAACTATTATTTGCTCTTCCAAATGATGGTGTTGCGAGTCGTTGTGACGATTGTTTCGCGAGTGAATAAAGTTTTTGTATTGTTTTACTCAAAAATCGCAGCTTACGCTTTCTTGCGATCGTTTGACGAATTAAACCGTTATGTTGAAAATTTTTGCTTTTGTTTAACAAGAGATTTTTGCTTCATTTCAAATCAGTTGCAGAGCATTCAACACGTGTCGAGACAAAAATGTATTTTTATATAGTTATTAATTAAAAAAAGTATTACTATTTTGTTAAAATTAACTTACACTGAAGATGTCAAAACCAATTTAGCGCAGCCATTACCTGTAAAAACTCTACAAGAGTTAAAAGAGTTGCATCAATAGATACAAGAGGGCGAGGATATTGTTGTGCAACTGGTATGTCTATCTATCTATATCTACTATATATATCTACATCTTTCTAAATCTATTTATATCTTATTTCAGAAATACATATGAGCGATGATGTGGCTGCAAAATTTAGCTGGCGTGGGACAAACAGTAAGCCCAGTTTCCAAGAATTTGGTATTCTTCGAGTTATAACAAGTAAGTACTTTTTTCATGCCCTTACAGTTTCCTTATTTGTTTTTTATTTTTAAGATGTCTGTCATTCAAAATTCTCCAAAGCTGACGATGCAGGAATAAAAAAGGTCTTGCAACAACATTTTGTTCATGCTGGTGGCCGACTCAGGAGGGGTGATCGTACAAAGAAAGATGGCGGAACACACAAATAAATTAAGTTTTTAGTTTTTTTTTAATTAATATGTATTTTTTTAAGTTTAATAATTGAATTGAATATGTTTATTTTTGAATTATAATATTTTAAGTTTAATAATGGAATTCAATATGTTTACTTTTGAATTATAATATTTCAATAAAAAAATAAACAATGCAGAACAATCCTTTTTATTTTAAAGCATTTAGGGATCAATTAAAGATCGTCGTAGTATCAGTTGCAAGAACCTTCAGCGATTCTTTCTTGCGCATCGCAGACGACTCGTTTAGGCGACTGTTTCAAGGTTCGTTTGAAGTAGCAATTAAAGAGTCTTACACGATTCTTTAACACGCATCGTAGACGATTCAAACGAAAGAGTCGCCGCACGGGCACAGTTTCTCCCGATGTACTGAACTTGCACGATCGGAATACAACATCGTCGACGATTTATTTAATCGCCCTGTCCGATCGCGGAAGAGTCATCTACGATCGAAAATGCTAGCTGGGTGTATGTACATAAATGTACTTATGTATGTATGTATAAATGTGTGTATGCATATGCATACATATGTACATACATCCATATGTGAATACACCAATACCTGCAAAAAAAATTTTTATCCATAATAAACTCCAGAATTCAAACGCACAAACTCCAAAACACTCAATTAGATTTTATACCTACAATCAACAGTTAAAACTGAAAGCCCATCAACAATTCTTTGGAGCTAAACACTACTCTACTCTAATCACAAGGCAAACACAATCTTCAAGAAATACATTAATAACAACAACAAAAATTGAGGACACCGGCTCATTTACACACACTGTATGAATTTGCAATAATAAAGTGCTTTTAGAAAAAGCAAAGTTCCAAAACAAAATGCAAGGCAAAAGTATTTAATTGACAAACAAACAAAACACAACAAACCCGTTCGTCCACATGGATGTCTGTTTGTATGTAGAAGAAAGTGATGAGTGGAATAGAAAATCACAACAACAGAAAAAGGCGGGTTAAACACTCCATCAAAAAAAGGCATCTGCAATTTTGTATTATAAAATCAGCTGTTTTACTTACATTTCGATAAGTCATGTGGGACGACACTCTTTTTTACGAATATAAACACATGCCGTCACATCTGCATAGAATTAGCAGCAACAACACAAGAAATATTTGTGCACACAGAAATATTTTAGTTGATAAAGGGACCGAATTGAAAGTTTTCCGAAATAAACAATTTAATTTCACTCTATTACTTTTTTCAATAACTAACGAACAAAAACAAAAACGATATTTTATTAATTAATTTACCATTTCTGGAAAGTTTCGATGCGAACCGGGCAAGAATTTTTTCTAAACTAAATTTTATTCTTCGTCTTTTTATCTTCCTCTTCCAACCATTTATCATTTGTTTGTACTTCCAAAACTTCTATTAGTACCGCCTTAAGATATGCATTAGATAATATTGTTTCAAAGGAACCACAATTAGAAGGCAAATCTGGCAATTTCTAATGACTTGCATAAATTTTATGCAAAGACCTTAAAAGGTGTGAACACGGAAGCAATTGACCACCCACCTTTTGCTCTACTCAGTGCGTAGACAGACCGTCAAAAACTGTATAACCTTCGGCTGCAATGAAGTTTATGTGTGATGGAAATGTGACAAGCGTTGCTTGTTATTTTCATTATTATTGTTGCACTGCCAGCCACAACATGATTTTTTTTTTGCTCTTATAAGAAATTGTTTATGTAACCAACCTTGCATAGCGACATGCATATGTAAACATAAGTCTATACAATATATGTACATACTTATGTATGTATGTATGTGTAATTATGTACGAGTGCATATGTATGTATGTAGTATGTACTTATGTACAAAATAAAAAAATAATATTATGTGACCAACTAAGAATGCAAATGGCCGGAGCAAATGGTTGAAAATTTTTGTTTGTAAAAAGTGGATTTTTAATACAGATAGAAGAAAAGCTAAATATACAGACGTACATACGCGAGTATGTAAATTTCCTATACATAAATACTTATGTATGTAAATATGTATACATATACATATATGTATGTATGTACTTATGTATCTCATTGTAATAATATACGCGTGACCGTGAATGTTACTTTTCAGAAATTTTTACTTCAATAAAGTAAAAATGGTCTTAATAATCTTTATTTGCAAGTATTTTTTTAATTTCTGGTATTAGAAATTGTTAACATAATTTTTTTCGAAAGGAATTCTTCCACATAGAATATTTTAAAATAAAAGTACACTGCAATTCGGTTTGTAACTATTTAAGGTATTTAAAGAATATTTAAAACTCGTTAATTCTTCTCCACAAAAAGCGCAAACGTTTCTTGAACTTCTTAAAAGAACAACAACAAGATACATAAGAAAAGCAAAGCGAAAATTCTTAATACCTAAACAAATATACATACATACATACATACATAATTGATAGAAGAAATAAAGTCATGAAAAATACAACAACACCAACAATAAAACAGAACTACCGATTGCCCACTCGGTAAAAAGAGTCCTCTACAACCTGCAATCAATTGTTTTACTCACGTTTCTATAAGCATTGCGTTGCATTGCGATGTGAGACGAACTTTTGTAATGAAGTATAACACGTCACAAAATGGGGATCGTAAAAACTACAGCAACCAACAACAATGCAAGAAGAATTTGTTCACTGCAATATTTTAATTGATGGACGACCGAACCGAGAATTTTCTTAAATAAACTTTTCAATTTCACTTTTCATCACTTTTTTCAATAACTAATGAACACTTTCACTTATAAAAACAATATTTTATTAATTAATTTACACTTTTTGCGGAGCTACGATGCGAACCGGGCAAGAACTGTTTCTAAACTAAATTTTAATCTTTGTCTTCTTATCATCCACCCTTTAATCAATATTTAGCACACGGTGTCGCCCTAAGATATGCTATCAAATTGTTTAATTTTAAATTATTTACATTCGAAAACCATAATTGTCATATTTGTAGAGCCCTTTTATTAATATAGGGTGGGTCCACAGAATCTTTATAGTTATAAAACTTTGAGACATTTTTAAATCAATTAAATTTTCTCTACATATTACACTTCACTAATAAATGGCGAATTTAGTTAATTCATACGTGAAAAATAAATTCGCGTAAACTCGGCCCATTCTTAATTTCGCATAGTCGCGTTCTTTCCGTAACTTTTTTGATGATCTCCGGAGCTGTCGCTTAAAATTCTTCTGGAATATTATTTTACTTGGGGTATGCACTGTGGCTTATTTACGTAAATATATCCTTTCGAATACCCACAAAGAATATCGAGAATTGTAAGTCCGGCTAAATCCGTTTTATCTCGAAATAATATCTTTACTGTTTGCCTTGCCATATGCGCTGTGGCCCCATCTTATTGGCCCCAAGAAATTATCGAACTTGCTGCGATATTAGACAGCACCGGCGTTAGCTTCATTACTGACTTCATCCTCAAATTAGTATGGACCAATAACCCTTCCGGAAATTATTCCACACAAAACTCTATACCTAGAATTATGTAATTGTCAACGATTGTTTATTGACGAATCCAAAAATGACGAATCCAACAATGACGAGTCCAACAATGACGAGTCCAACAATGATCGGATTCTATATGAAATCATGGTTTTCTTCAGATATTCGTCTTAAAGAAATTGAAAAATTAAGTCACCAGCTGCTTCTTGTAAGGCAATATTCAATTCGTTCATAGTTCGTTCAAACACCGCCTTATTGTCGAAAGTGTATAATCAGATAATTTATCTGTGCTGATAGTCCAGCTCTTTCATTATAAAAATGGCGAAATGCCAAACCATCATCTGTTTTCAAAGTAAAATTCAATTATTAGAGTTCGTTGCTTAATAGTGTCTTCTTTGCAACAATTTTGAAAATAAAAGAAAATCATATTAAAATAATGAAGTTATAGACCTCTTAAACCCTTTCGTTACTTTCGGGCCACCCTGTATTTATGTTAATGTAGTTAGAGCACTGCACCTATCCGAAATCGTGCAGTTTTTGACAGTTCTCCCACTCTCAAAATAGAACAAATTTTAAGACATTGCTTCGAAGATGCCACTTGAAAAAATTATCGACCTTCAAAAATAAATTTATAGATATTGCCAGGTTTGTCTTTCAATTAATATTTGTTTATTTACAGCATATCATGAGGAGGTTTTCTAATAAAATAAATAAAGTCATGAGAACAACAACATATTACGCCATCCCCAACACAAAACTTTAATTTTCTGCGCATGCTGGTTAAATGACGTCACTAAACAGTCTGACATTTAAAAGTTATAGAAACATAACAGTGGGACAATTTCTAATTTTTTCCCTTTAAATAATTTTATGAGATTTTTTTTTGTTTCTTTTTTATTAATTACGTTATGGAAAAATATATATATTCAAAGAATACACAAAACTATATAATGCTTAAAATACATAATTATATCGTTTAGAGTATAAGATTAGTTTGTTATTGTATTAAATTTTATTTTTCTCCTATTTATTTGATTAATATCCGCATTAAGCGATCTTATTCTAAAGTACATCCTAGATGTAATTTTTTTTTAATTTATTCACTTGTTTTTATGTCCTTTGCTTCCACGAAATGTTTTTCTAAATATTTATTTGTAGGAAGTAATTTGTCCCCATTTTTTCTCCGTTACCCCTCTTTATAGCATTTGGTTTTTACAAAGCATTTTAATCTTAAACAAGTTGTTGCAGTTGTTTTCGCGTTGTTATTTTCGAGGAATCTTTTTATTGATTTTGTCCCCATTTAATCTGATGATTCCATCAACTTCATCACAAGACTTTCAAGTGTCCATTAGTGAGCTTGATGGCTACCTTAAGCAACCTTCACTACACATAATGAGTATTCTAAAGGTTTAATGGCAACACTAGGGTCTTTATTTTTTAACTTTTGACGGATATAACCAGCCAAATTCTATAAACCATCACAAGTCAGGTTTTCCAGCTCGTCTTCGAGATTTTCTTTTTGTATTGTTGGAGCGTAATATTAAATAGAAATCAACTTGTAATTAAATAGAAATCAACTTGCAATTAAATAGAATTTAGTTTTTAGTTTATACATTTAGAATTTAGTTTATACATTCCATAAATCTGAACTGTTATTATATTTCTTATTATACTTACTATAGTTTATACATTCCATAAATCTGAACTGTTATTATATTTCTTATTAAAAATAATCAAACTTAATTATTAAGTAAAATTCCTCAAAATACTGCTATTTAAGTGCAAACATATGTACCTATATATTATAGGTACATATGTACCTATTATATAAATATGCACCTAGTATATAGATAGTTAATGACCTTTGGTTAAGTATAAGTAAACAAGTAAATAAATAACTAACTGTCCTCTCATTAAGTCTCTCTGAGTCATAAACACCTGGAATAAATAAGAAATAAACATTGGAATGTAATAATATAAAAACAAGAATGTAAACAATAAAGTAAGACAGTTTGTGAATATACGGAGATCGAAATAAAAGTGTTATTATTTTAAATCCAGTACCCAAATTTTTAATAACAAAACTCATAATTTATTTGAGTTTTGATTCGTTGCCTTAAAAACTATTAAGGCTAAACATTTTGGCGCCCGAGCAGGGACTTGATTTAAATAATAATAATAATTATAAAAATAACATAAACTGATAAATTACTTCAGTTTATACAATAATTAAAAAACTTAATTTAAAAATTAATAAAAAACTGAAAAACTGATAAGTTACTTCAGTTAAACAAATTTGAGAAAAACTGATAAATTATTTCAGTTAAACAAATAAAATAAACTGATAAGATACTTCAGTTTAAATAAATTTATAAAATAATTAAAATTTGTTAAAAACAAAATTGTTTTTGTTGCGTGTAAAAAGTGAAGCATATTTTATTAATCATCATAAAAAGACATATTTATGTGCAATTGAATTTGAAAGTTTGATCTCCATCAACAATCCAACAGATCTCCATCAACAACAACAGATCTTCATCAACAATCCAACATATCTCCATCAATTTCACATTTGGGAAATCTTCATAATCGTGTCCAGATGCCCCGTTGCCGTTGCCTGTGTAGAGCTGAACCTAAGAAGGGGAGTAATTTCGATTCGAATCAAGAGGTAACAAGTGTCCAAAATATTTGTGTTTTTCTACCCTTAAATTTGTAATTTAATCAAATTTAAGAGATTTTTGTAAGTTAATCAAAAATTATTCTGCATTGCAAGTCAAACACAAATACATTTTTACACTTGAATTTTGTGAAACAATTATTTATTTAATATTTATATTAAACAAATTCCACCCTTAAAAGTGAAACAATTTGCAAGTGTTTATATTTTTATTATTAACACATTCGTACACAAACAATTCGGTCTCTTTATTATTGAGAGAAATTATAACAACTTTCGTTTACCGCCGGTACTTCAATCGCGTGAAAATTTTTAAGTGCGTTAAAAAATTAAAAATTTCGCTATTTATTAATTTTATTTATTGTAAATAAATAAATAAATATTTTTTGCAATTTATTTTATACATTTTGGGTTATCTTTAATTTCTTAAGATCAGTATTCCATTCCGTGCGTTCCTATACCAATTGTAATAATTTGCATACAGCAGCTGTAACAGAATAGTGCGTTCACACTAGCTTCGGAAAGTTAATTTTCATACAAAGTGAAATTATAAAGTCGTTCGTGTATTCACACTAGCATCGAAAACTTGTTTCATATAATTAAAAAAGAAAAAAAAAAAAAAATTTAATTGCTTGATGTGTGTACTCGCACGGCTTATGTTTTCGTACTTGAAAAAATTAACTGAAAGAGATTTCACTTGGTAAAGGAACTCGAACTATTTACCAAAGGCTGTTGATGGTATTTTTGCAAATTCAATAAGGTAGTTAATTTGGAACAAATTTTAATACTGCTAAACTCAAAAATAGTAGGTTAGGTTAGGTTAGGTTGATTGGAGGGGTGTGACAGCCCATGTCATACGACATACACTTAAGCCAGTGAAGGCTTGTTGTGCGCTCCCTTTAATTATTAAACACAACTGCCAGAGTTCTGCGGCAGGATTCGAACCTGGGACCTTCGCACTACGAATCTAGTACACTACCTACTAGTCTACGAAGGTCAGTATCAAAAATAGTATATATAAAAAACAAAAGTTACGAATATCGTATATCCGGCGAGAGATTTTTATAAATCTTTTTATCTAAATCAACTTCGATATTCAATTATATTTTGCCAATAATTTAATTTGGCAATTTCTGAATCCGAGTATTTAAGGAATTAATTTGATCAAATATAATTGATATGACTGGCAAAAAACGCCAAGATTCTCCTTCCAAACCGGAAACTTTGGAGAAAATAATCTTAAAAAAGGAAAGAGTCGTAAGAAATATAATCCGAATTCGACAGTCCATTAAAGATAGGACTATTTCGTTCAATCCTATTGAACTAGAATGTCGATTGGATATTTTGAAAACTTATATTGACCAAGCAATGAAGCTTCAGTCGGAGGTGGATAATTTGGATCCCGACAACGATGATAGAGCTGAGCTTGAGGATATTTGTGTGACTACAAAATCACTGTTGTTAAGCCTTCTAACAAAAAACAAACAGTCAAGTGTGCCTGAAACTTCATTCAGCGTACAGTCACATCAGTCTCGACTTCCGAATATGAAGCTTCCCAAATTTACTGGGAAATACAGCGAATATAAGAATTTTATGAGCTTATTTGAAAATTTAGTTCATAATGATCCGACGTTGACAGATATAGAAAAGTTCAATCATTTAATATCATGCTTGTCCGATTCAGCTTTAGGTACAGTGAAAGCTTTTCAGATTTCTGAAGAAAATTATCCCAAAGCACTAGCCAGCTTAAAAAAGGTTTATGACAATGAATGTCTTATATTTTTCGACAATATATCGAAACTTTTTGATTTACCAGAAATTACAAAACCTTCGGCTTCTGCTTTGCGAAGCATGATTGATACTGTGTCTGCCATTTATGATTCCTTGTTATCAATAGGCGATGACAAGAAAATTACAAATGCTATTTTGATACATTTAGTGATGTCAAAAGTAGATCCAGTCAGTAAGTCCAAGTGGGAAGAACAGCTTGATTTTGAAAAACTTCCTCTATGGTCTGATTGCGAAGCCGCTTTAAACAAACGTTACCAGCATATTTCAGCTGATGAATCTTCTGGTTCAAGGCTGAGGTTTAATAAAAATAAAACTGAGAATGCAAATAATAGAAATACAAGGACATCATTAAATTGTACAAAATCAAAGCAACCCGTTGACAAATGTCTGTTTTGCAAATCTACTCAACATATAATCAATAATTGCCCTTCTTTCACTTCTGAGACTGTAGCGAAAAGATTTCACTTTATAAAATCTGTGCCAGCATGTATTAATTGTCTAAAAAAGGGACATACAGTAGCACGATGTTTGTCTTCCAAGTGCCGAATATGTAACGGTTCTCACAGCTCGCTACTTCATCGATTCAATAATGGTTCTAATGACGTAAATAACTCTTCTGATCAGCCGTCTATCTCTCACGCTTCTGTAAATTATTCATCTTCGGATGAAAGAATCATTCTCGCGACAGCTATAGTAAGAGTACGAAATAGTTCTGGCCAATTTATTCCAGCTAGAGCACTGTTAGATTCCGGTTCGCAACCAAACTTGATTACTGAGGAACTTGCGCAGCTACTCAGATTAAAGAGAGAAGGAGGTAGATTGAATTTGAATGGCATCAGTGAAACAAATTCGGTTTCAAAATCATGTATTAATTTGACTGTCTCGTCGAGGGTTAACTCTACCCAATTCACTTCCAAATTTTGGGTATTGAGCTCAATTACAAATTTGCAACCTGATCGTAGATTGGTCACAACGAGCTTAAATATTCCCAGAAATATAGAATTAGCTGACCCACTCTTCCATAAGCCCCAGAAAATTGATTTGTTAATTGGGGCAGAAGTGTTCTTTGATTTAATGTGTGTTGGCCAAATCAAATCTGGCCCATGCCTTCCTATTCTTCAAAAAACTTCACTTGGCTGGATTGTTACTGGAAAGTACAATCAATCAAAGAGCTTGAATAATGGCAAAGTTTTTCACTTAAGTACTTCAATAGAAAACGAGAGCAATATTGATTCAATTGTCAGAAAATTCTGGGAGCTAGAAGAGCTTCCAAATGAATCATCGAAATTGTATACTGAGGAACAACAACAATGTGAGGCCAAATTTAAAAATTCAGTACGACGTTTGGAGTCAGGCCGATTCGAAGTCTCGCTACCGTTCAAATCTGATACAAAATTATTGGGTTCATCTTTCGAAATTGCCAAAAGACGATTCCTATCTTTGGAGCGAAGGCTTTCCAAAGACAATGTAATGAGACAAATGTATCATGATTTTATGAAGGAGTATTTCAACTTGGGCCATATGTCACTCCAGGACAAAATGCCAGATTTTCCTCATTATTTCATTCCACATCAGTGTGTTTTGCGACCTCAGAGTACAACTACTAAACTTCGAGTAGTGTTCGATGCTTCGTGTAGAACTTCTTCGCATGCATCACTCAACGATCTGTTAATGGTCGGTCCCACAGTTCAAGAAGAATTATATTCTACGTTAGTCCGTTTTCGACTCCATAAATACGCAATCACTGCAGATATTGAAAAAATGTATCGTCAGGTCTTGATTGATGATCGAGACAGAAACTATCAATTAATCCTCTGGAGGGAAAATCAATCTGATACCTTAAAGATTTTTCGCTTGAACACGGTGACTTATGGTACAGCTTCTGCTCCATTTTTGGCCATAAGATGTTTGATCCATTTGAGCGATTTATACAAAGAGACCTTACCTATTGGTTCGAAGGTTATCCGCAGTGATTTCTATGTCGATGATTTGCTCACTGGAGCTGAAAGTTACCAAGATCTAATCGAAATTCGTAATCAGGCTACTGAAATTCTAAGTTCAGCTGGTTTTAACCTGACTAAGTGGGTTTCAAATCATCCAGATTTCATTAGTACTTTACACGAGGAAAAATTGTTGCATAGCGATGCAGATGCTACTAAAGCTCTAGGTATACATTGGGTTCCGAAAAATGATACATTTAAGTTTCATTTGGAAGATAATTTTCAAGAATTGAAAGCTACGAAAAGGAACATATTGTCAATTTCTTCCCGATTATTTGATCCCCTCGGACTTTTGTGTCCATTGGTAACTAAAGCTAAAATGTTATTGCAGGAACTATGGATTCAAAAGCTTGACTGGGATGAATCAATTCCCATGAGCCTAAATACTTTATGGGAAAATTTCAAGTTGAATTTACTGAAACTCGATTCAATCACAATCCCAAGATTCGTAAACACAACTTCAGCAGCAAGAATTCAAATTCATGGATTTGCTGATGCTTCAATTCGAGCATATGGATGTTGCATTTACATTCGAAGCTCCGAATCAACCAAATTTGATTCGAGACTACTTACGGCTAAGTCTAAAGTTGCTCCACTTAAGACAAAATCTCTTCCGAGACTTGAATTATGCGCTGCACATCTACTGGCTAAGTTGTGGAATAGAATTAAGCTAATGATAAACTTCGAAATTGAGTCTGTTAATTTTTGGACAGACTCCGAAATAGTTTTATATTGGATAAAGACGCATCCATCCTCACTGTCCACGTTTGTTTCAAATCGTGTAGCTGAGATTCAGGAATGTTCAGATCAAGTTTTTTGGCGGCATGTGCCAACTAAACAAAATCCAGCTGATATCGTTTCCAGGGGATGTGATGTCGAAGAATTGAAAAATTCGATTTGGTTTAAAGGACCTTCGTTTTTGCTAAACGATAGTCATCAGTGGCCTGTTAACGAACATTTTGAGTTAACAGAGAACCAAAAGTTTACCGAAATGAAGAAAACAAACGTATTGCTTGCGGTAAAGGACTCAGAAAATTGTATGCTGGATCTGATAGAAAAATACTCTTCTTATAATAAGTTGCTGCGAGTTGCTGCATATGTTTACCGATTCATTGACAGCATCAAAGGCAGAAAAGTAGATAAAGATACTATACCTACAACAATCGAATTAAAGTGGTCATTCTTTCGTCTTGTAGAGATAATCCAAAAATCTCATTTTCCCGCAGAGATATTGCGGATACAAAACTCTCTGAGTTTGCCGTCAAATATTCAGAGATTGACACCATTCATCCACACGCTTACCGAAGAGAAAAGAACATTTTCACTTTTAAGGGTAGGTGGGAGACTGCTAAATGCAGATTTGGAATACAATACCAAATTCCCACTGTTACTACCGAAAAGAAATAGCTTTGTTACACTTTATTTGCGGAACTTGCATTTCGAAAATTGTCACGCTGGCACAAAAGCCCTCATAGCTCTGTCACGAGAGAATATTTGGCTGATAAATGCGAAAGAAGAATGCAATAGAATAGTTCGTAAATGTGTACATTGCTTCCGCTATAAGCCTAAGCTTATGTCCCAAATAATGGGCAATTTACCCACTAATAGAGTGATAGCTGCGCGACCATTCTTAATAGTCGGCGTAGACTTTTGTGGTCCTATCAACGTCTCACTACGTATTCGTGGTAGACCACCGGTTAAAATGTATATAGCGGTTTTCGTGTGTTTCACTTCTAAAGCTGTACATTTAGAATTAGTATCGGATCTATCTACTGATTCATTTCTTCTCTCTTTTAAAAGGTTCACTGCAAGGAGAGGTCTTCCCAAAGAAGTATTTTGCGACAACGCAACGAATTTCGTGGGAGCAAGCAGAGTCCTCAACGAGCTACAGAACGCCTTCAATCAAAATCGGCAGGCCGTCGAATTATACGCAGCGTCGTTAGGGGTGAAATTCAACTTCATACCACCTCGAGCGCCGCACTTCGGAGGACTATGGGAAGCAGCCGTGAAGCAGGCGAAGTTCCTACTTCTACGAGCAGTAGGCAATGCGTCGCTCACGCAAGAAGAAATGTGTACAATGCTCGCAGAGGTAGAGGCGGTACTCAACAGTCGTCCCATAGCACCGCTGTCTCCAGACCCCAACGACGGAGAAGCGTTAACTCCGGCTCACCTACTAATAGGAACGGGTCTGCGTTCGCTGCCACTAGAATCAGGAGAAGGCGTGAGAGGCAAAGAGGCCAACTTATCGAAGCGATGGCGACTGCTCTGCGTTCTCAAGCAGACATTCTGGCAAGCCTGGTCAAGAGACTACATTCTGGGACTTCAGGGCAAAGCGAAGTGGTCGAAAGAAATGCCCAGTCTCCAGGTCGGTCAAGTGGTAATAATCCACGAAGACAATTGCCCGCCACAACAATGGGTGACCGGGATAGTCGTAAAGGTCATCGCAGGCGACGACGGCAAGGTCCGTGTGGCGGAGGTCAAAACCCGAAATGGCATATTTAAACGTCCAATACACAAATTAGCACCGCTTCCAGATGTTTGAAGACTTCCAGTCCTTCAATGGGGCCGGAATGTTGGAGCGTAATATTAAATAGAAATCAACTTGTAATTAAATAGAAATCAACTTGCAATTAAATAGAATTTAGTTTTTAGTTTATACATTTAGAATTTAGTTTATACATTCCATAAATCTGAACTGTTATTATATTTCTTATTATACTTACTATAGTTTATACATTCCATAAATCTGAACTGTTATTATATTTCTTATTAAAAATAATCAAACTTAATTATTAAGTAAAATTCCTCAAAATACTGCTATTTAAGTGCAAACATATGTACCTATATATTATAGGTACATATGTACCTATTATATAAATATGCACCTAGTATATAGATAGTTAATGACCTTTGGTTAAGTATAAGTAAACAAGTAAATAAATAACTAACTGTCCTCTCATTAAGTCTCTCTGAGTCATAAACACCTGGAATAAATAAGAAATAAACATTGGAATGTAATAATATAAAAACAAGAATGTAAACAATAAAGTAAGACAGTTTGTGAATATACGGAGATCGAAATAAAAGTGTTATTATTTTAAATCCAGTACCCAAATTTTTAATAACAAAACTCATAATTTATTTGAGTTTTGATTCGTTGCCTTAAAAACTATTAAGGCTAAACAATTAATATTTGTTTATTTACAGCATATCATGAGGAGGTTTTCTAATAAAATAAATAAAGTCATGAGAACAACAACATATTACGCCATCCCCAACACAAAACTTTAATTTTCTGCGCATGCTGGTTAAATGACGTCACTAAACAGTCTGACATTTAAAAGTTATAGAAACATAACAGTGGGACAATTTCTAATTTTTTCCCTTTAAATAATTTTATGAGATTTTTTTTTGTTTCTTTTTTATTAATTACGTTATGGAAAAATATATATATTCAAAGAATACACAAAACTATATAATGCTTAAAATACATAATTATATCGTTTAGAGTATAAGATTAGTTTGTTATTGTATTAAATTTTATTTTTCTCCTATTTATTTGATTAATATCCGCATTAAGCGATCTTATTCTAAAGTACATCCTAGATGTAATTTTTTTTTAATTTATTCACTTGTTTTTATGTCCTTTGCTTCCACGAAATGTTTTTCTAAATATTTATTTGTAGGAAGTAATTTGTCCCCATTTTTTCTCCGTTACCCCTCTTTATAGCATTTGGTTTTTACAAAGCATTTTAATCTTAAACAAGTTGTTGCAGTTGTTTTCGCGTTGTTATTTTCGAGGAATCTTTTTATTGATTTTGTCCCCATTTAATCTGATGATTCCATCAACTTCATCACAAGACTTTCAAGTGTCCATTAGTGAGCTTGATGGCTACCTTAAGCAACCTTCACTACACATAATGAGTATTCTAAAGGTTTAATGGCAACACTAGGGTCTTTATTTTTTAACTTTTGACGGATATAACCAGCCAAATTCTATAAACCATCACAAGTCAGGTTTTCCAGCTCGTCTTCGAGATTTTCTTTTTGTATTTTACCTGCAAACACCAGAAGAAAAATTAAGCTAAAACTTGTTTAAAACTTTCAATGTAGCTTTAACTGTTAAAAACATGCACCTGATAAAAACACTCACAAAATAAATTTTTAGCACAATATCTCACTTGATTTTTTCCATCGTTTTGCTTGCATTGCCCCACTGCGCACTTCATGTTTACAATTTACTTAAAATTTGTATGCAATTTTTTTGTACTTAAAGCTTTTAAACACACTTCACACACGGTTTTTATAATAATAATTATTTTTTAAATTATATTTTACAAATTTAAGAACAAAATTCTTTATCTATAAGGAAATTAAATAATTTAATTTTTGATGAACTTTCAGTGATTTTTACTGCAGGGTTACCAAATCTCACATAACATATAAACTTTTTCGGGTACAAAATTAGGAATTAATGTAGAGTATAACGATTTCTGACTTTTTAAACTGTTTTACCTTTAACTGTTTTATATTTACGAAACTTTAACTGTTTTATATTTACGAAACACAGAATTTTTTTCGGAATCCTTTATTTTAGAACCCAGCAAAAATAGTACGATATGGATGCTTATTTTTGTTCTCGATGAGCCTTTAAAAGGACTACTTTCTGTTGGTATAGAGTGATTATTTTAAGCATTTATAAATGTTATAAAATATGCTTTATAATATCCTTTCTGAAAAATGTATTTTTATTAATTAACTATTACACCAACTACCGTTCATTGTTAATTTTATATTAAGTAGTCTAAAGTTTGATGATCGCCATATCTAAATCGTCAGTTTGGTAGTGCTGCTGCTACTTAAACATACACATAAAAAAGGAATGCGGGAATTGTTTTAATTCCAAATGTATATATTTTGTCTGCTCTTTTGCTTTTTTCTATCGCTAACTATGTTTGACATACGTAAGTACAGCATTTGATGCATTACTGGAAGCAAATTTTCTTAAAGAGGCAATATATACCTTTCCAACAGGTTTTAATTCTTCTAAATTCTGATTTATTTTCGAATTATATTATTGTTAGGGTAGGCAGCGGTTCCCCATCATTGTACAGCATAGGTTTATATAGATTTCAATATAGTTTTATATAAAAATAAAAAAAAACACAGTGTATCTATCTAAGCACTTTTCATAAAACTTTTTTTAAGGAAAATTTTCACGATAACACTATTTCAGTAAAAATCCATGGTCAGAATGTTTATTTTTTATCTATTTTTTTAATTATGTATTATCACATGAAAGGTATTTAATAGCCCTTTCATATGGTTCGCATTTCGTCTACATATATTACATACAATGGAAGATATTTTCATTATTAGATTGAATCTTCTAAGTCCGACTAAAAATTTCTGGGTTTCGTATATACAATATCAATTTTCTGAGAGTTCAATATATTGTCGACTGGTTACAAATTTATTCTATTCATTATATTTATATATATAGTTCCTTCAAATTTAATTCATCTTCCAAACGGAAAATATTCTCATTTTGGATCAATAATATTAAACATAAAAATAAAAGTCTTCAATAAAAACAAAGCCCTATATTATTTGGAAATACCAAAAATGGGCAACCCTTGCGTGGGTTAAACTACGTCATCTAACGGGATATCATGCGCATATCGTAATCTGTCGTTCTATCATTCTTGCATAAGAAGACTGAGATTAAGATACAGTGAAACGCCGTTTAACGAAACTAATAGAAGTTTTGACATGATATCGATATTTGAGCAGTTGTATGAAAGAAATGTCCTCTTTGACCTCTCGATATCTACTATTCTTATTTAAAGATTTATAAAATATTAAATATTAAATTCATGTTTTATATAAAAAAAATTAAATTCAAATTTTTAATTACTAAAAAAATAGTTATTTTATGATATACAAGTATGTAACTAACAACAATACAAAATAGTAAATAAAAATTTAAATATAATAGTTATAAATTTATATGCACTCGAATTTTAAAGCTAACTAAAGGCGCGTCGTTATAAGATCGTTATAATCTTTGAGTTTTGTTTTAGACTATTTTCAAAACACTTTACTTCTTTTATACGAAAGTTAGATAAAACGTAATATATTTTGTATATAAAAGTGCAAGATTATATATAAAATAAACATCTACTGCTTATTATAATCGCACTACATGCAAACGAAAAATTTCATTTTATAAAATAAACCATAGTTTTAGATCGGAACACATATATTTTTATCGTCTTACATGTTTTCCCTTTTCGTTTCAAAGAATAATTTTCGAAGGGCTGCTTTCACTCAAACAAAACGAAGTCCGTTTGAACAAAAATGAGAGAAAGAGATGCCCAAATAACCTATTTTCATATATTTCATAAGCACTAACTGTAAAGCCATTTGGACTTGGGCACGAGAATCAAACCTGCATCCTTCAGAATAGACCCGTCTAGTCCTTCACCCACTGGTCTACAAAAAGTCTAAATAAAAATTACACATTCTGATATGCAGTCCTGTTCCGTAAATCGACTTGTTTTTGAGGTCGAACAATTTCTAGAAACAAATAATGAAATTGGTGTTCTGTAAATATTGTAATATAGTCTATTCAAAGTTAAATTGGAATTAAACATCAAGAATATTCGAAATGGCAATAAATCAACTCTTGGTAATATAATATATACAAATTTGGTTTAGAAGTTTTTGTTACTACGATGCCTCTAAAACTTTCACAAAAGTGATTTTGATTATTCAAGTAATTTTTCTTTATACTTGGTGCAAAAATATGAATAAACTCTATAGTGTTTTCTGGGCTCATATTTTTTCAACTTAAACGTACTTCGAAGTAAATAGATTCACATTTTTTCATGTTTTTATAGTTATTTTTTAGAACTATAACATATTCGACTTACCCTCGACCAGGTTTGCTTATAAATATGTTAGTTCATTTTCAAACGAGAAACTTTCTTCAATGCTATTTACAACACCAGGCCGATAAATTTCTACATAAGGGCTGGTTTTAACAGATTTAGCAAGAAAATTACTTATTCAATCAATTTTCAATACATTTCATATGCCCCTATTTTATTCGTGCTATTTAAATAGCCAGTAAATTTTAATTACATCCTTAAACAATGGTTGACCAGAAACGATTTGTTGGGGCGCCAGATTAGATTTTAACTTTTAAATTTAAGAAAACATGTCATGTATAATGCAATTTCACAAAACTTAAGGGAAAGGGATGAATCAACAGGCATATTGGAGAGTTCAATGCATGAAACCAATAAAAAAATCACTCTTTTTGAAAAAAATGTCAATATATTACCAAACTGTATTAAATTTCAAGAATACATATCATTATCCATTACTATTTAGTATCAACTTTGAAATTTTAATTTCTTTTTAACAAATAAATATTAATCTACATACATACACTTGACTAACCCAAGCCCTCGGTTAATAGTATTGCTGGCCACGAAATTTTTTTAACATCGCAAGTGCAAATTTTCTTTTAAAAAAATAGCTCAGCTGTGCCAGCATTTTTTTCTCCAAAATTACGTCGTCTTCATCAAGATTTATTTTTCATAGACATACATACATATGATTTACAAGAGCCACATCTCAAAGCTTTTACTCAACATGTATAGATTTTGCAATGGGATATTCGACAAGTAAGAAGTAACAAAAAACGTTCCTTTTAAAACCACAGAAATGATACTTGATGAAAAGTTGCTTAAGTACAATAGATTACAATCTGTACAGCGTTCTGTTAAATTTAAACTGATACATATTTGTCTAATATGTAACATATAAGTATTAAACTTTAACTTAATTAATCCAATTAATATTATTGATACACCTCCAGATATATTGCTTACAATTGCTTCAAGTAAATATGTGATTCGTGTTCCACAACAAAATCGTTTATTGCAACTGCCCATATGCTGTGAGTTGCGTTAAGCGAGGCTCCACTATAATTGTTAAAAAGAAAACGATAAAAAGACAAAGAATAAAATTTAGTTTAGAGAAAATTTTTGCCCGGTTCGCATCGTAGCTCCGCAAAGAGTGTAAATTAATTAATAAAATATTGTTTTTATAAGTGGAATTGTTCATTAGTTTTTGAAAAAAAAAATGGTAACAAGTGAAATTAAATTGTTTTGTTGAAGAAAATTCTCGGTTCGGTCCGTTTATCATTTAAAATATTGGTGTGAGAACAAATTCTTCTTGCATTGTAGTTGTTGTTGTTGCTGCTCTATCTTTATGATGCTCATTTTGTGACGTGCTTATACTTCGTCACAAAAGTTTCGTCTCACATCGCAATGCAACGACAATAGAAACGTGAGTAAAACAATTGATTTAATATCAGCAGGTTGTTGCGGACTTTTGTTACCGAGTGGGCAATCGGTAGTTCTGTAATTATGTATGTGTGTATGTATGTATATTTGTTTAGGTATTAAGAATTTTCGCTTTGCTTTTCTTATGTATCTTGTTGTTGTTCTTTTAAGAAGTTCAAGAAACGTTTGCGCTTTTTGTGGAGAAGAATTAACAAGAGTTTTAAATATTCCTTAAATACGTTAAATAGTTACAAACCGAATTGCAGTGTACTTTTGTTTTAAAATATTCAATGTTGTATGTACCCTGAAGGAAATGTCACTAGTGATTCACTAGTGATTCACTATTGACAAAGTCACCAGTACTAGTGACAAATTATACCCCAGCCAATGCTTTTTTCTGTTGACATTTAACATGCACTTGTCATTGAAAATCCACTACTGACGTTGGAACTAGTGACGAACTAGTTCCAATGGGACCATATGACGACCGTAGAACTAGTGCTTCCCTGTAGACATTGTCACCAGTATTATTGACATACTCTACGCAATACTTCTTTCTATTGAAATTTAAGATGGACTTATCATTGAAAACCCACTACTGAAGAGGTCGTTCTAATGGGTCCATGTAAACAATTTTTGATATACATATATCCCTACAGTTTTAGTTAAAATAAATGATTAAAAGTTCACCATAGAACAAATAAACGCAATTAAAAAATGAAGAGGCATAAGCGTGCTCTCAGAAATTTCTCTGCTCATCAAACAAAAACTTGTTGACAACTCCGTTGACGATGTCTACATATGAGTCACCAAAATAGTCGACAAAACTGGTGACTAGGGTACACTTGTCCCCATGTTTCCTTCAGGGTACTTATGCATATTATTACAATGAGATACATACATATGTATGTATGTACATATTTATGTATAGGAAATTTACATACTCGCGTACATACATATGTACGTCTGTATATTTAGCTTTTCTTCTATCTGTATTAAAAATCCACTTTTTACAAACAAAAATTGCCAACCATTTGCTCCGGCCATTTGCAATCTTAGTTGGTCACATAATATTATTTTTTTATTTTGTACATAAGTACATACTACATACATACATATGCACTCGTACATAATTACACATACATACATACATAAGTATGTACATATATTGTATAGACTTATGTTTACATATGCATGTCGCTATGCAAGGTTGGTTACATAAACAATTTCTTATAAGAGCAAAAAAAAAATCATGTTGTGGCTGGCAGTGCAACAATAATAATGAAAATAACAAGCAACGCTTGTCACATTTCCATCACACATAAACTTCATTGCAGCCGAAGGTTATACAGTTTTTGACGGTCTGTCTACGCACTGAGTAGAGCAAAAGGTGGGTGGTCAATTGCTTCCGTGTTCACACCTTTTAAGGTCTTTGCATAAAATTTATGCAAGTCATTAGAAATTGCCAGATTTGCCTTCTAATTGTGGTTCCTTTGAAACAATATTATCTAATGCATATCTTAAGGCGGTACTAATAGAAGTTTTGGAAGTACAAACAAATGATAAATGTTTGGAAGAGGAAGATAAAAAGACGAAGAATAAAATTTAGTTTAGAAAAAATTCTTGCCCGGTTCGCATCGAAGCTTTCCAGAAATGGTAAATTAATTAATAAAATATCGTTTTTTTTTTGTTCGTTAGTTATTGAAAAAAGTGATAGAGTGAAATTAAATTGTTTATTTCGGGAAACTTTCAATTCGGTCCCTTTATCAACTAAAATATTTCTGTGTGCACAAATATTTCTTGTGTTGTTGTTGCTAATTCTATGCAGATGTGACGGCATGTGTTTATATTCGTAAAAAAAAGTGTCATCCCACATGACTTATCGAAATGTAAGTAAAACAGCTGATTTTATAATCCAGAATTGCAGATGGCTTTTTTTGATGGAGTGTTTCACCCGCCTTTTTCCGTGTTGTGATTTTCTATTCCACTCATCACTTTGTTCTACACACAGACAGACATCCATTTGAGCGAACGGGTTTGTTGTGTTTTGTTTGTTTGTCAATTAAATATTTTTGCGTTGCATTTTGTTTTGGAACTTTGCTTATTCTAAAAGCACTTTATTATTGCAAATTCATACAGTGTGTGTAAATGAGCCGGTGACCTCAATTTTTGTTGTTGTTATTAATGTATTTCTTGAAGATTGTGTTTGCCTTGTGATTAGAGTAGAGTAGTGTTTAACTCCAATAAATTGTTTTTGCATTTTTAGTTTTAATTGCTAGAATTCTATAAAATCTAAATGAGTTTTGTGCGTTTGAATTCTGGAGTTTATCATTATTTTAAAAGAGATTTTGAATTTTGTTTCCAGGTTCTTTAAGGCCGAAAAAAACAAATTATATTAATTTTTTTTCTTTATTATTCAGTCAGTCTTTTGACTGCTTTATGTTATGAATTAATCTTCTGACTAACTTAATGCTATGCTTTACAATATTACTTATAACTAATAAAATGCTTAATAGGCTTCAATTTAAAGAATTGTGACATTGTTAAACTTGACTTATTAAATGTTTATTTTGCACCTTCTCATAAAATAAGTTTTGGTATCAAATAAAATTCAAAGAATTGAATTTCATGTTGTAATCATTTAAAATGAATATTTTAATATTTCTTGAATAAATTTCAATTCGGAGAATTGAAATTTGCTAAATAAATGTGTTATAATAATTTAAGCAAGTTGTGCATTTATTAGGGTGATTACGAATCATATTATATTAAGGGGCTTTACTATAACAATTTTGCAGGTATTGGTGCACTTACATATGGATGTATGTATGTATGTACATACTTTTGTACATAACTACACTTGTGGACACACAATTAAGTCACTTATGCAGTATTTTTATCTCTGTGAAAATGAAGCATATTTAACAAGAAAGCAAACAAAAACAACTTTTTTGGTATATTTTAAATGCTTAACTAATGCTTAATAGCAAAAACTTAATAATATACATACATACTTATGTATGTATTTATTCTTTATAAAATAAATACATATTTAGCACAAATTTATTGTCAGTGTTATAATTGGTGTGGACATAGAATTAAGTTATCTGAAAAAAGTAATAAAAATTTTGATTATTTGCTTTATATTTAATTCAAACTGTTTTGAAACTTTATTATTTTGTTCCGTACCACTTTTGGCGTATTACCTCACTGGTATTATTTTTACTAAAGCTCAACACTGTTGTTACTCCTCATTCTGCCTGGATGTGATGCGAAAGTGCATTCTTATTTTAAGTTTTCTTGGCTGCGACTGCTTGTTTTACCTCACTCCATAGATTTTCTATGAGTTCAAATTGGGACCTTGATCGAACCATGCTTTGAAAAACCGTGGTTTGTGCTTCGGGTCGTTATCTTTCTGAAGTATCTACGCATCATAATGCATGGTTCATCATAATGCTTTGTTAAATTGTTCTGTAAATTTCCGCAATCATTTTCCCATAGATTTTCACTAGTGCACCAACCCAGATGAAGTAAAGTAACCCCACACCATTTTACTGATAAAGCTCCATGCTTGACGGTTTTTTAGAGTACTTTACGTCTAAATATTAGCAGACCGGTCCTGCTGTGCGCATAAAATGATAAAATGTTGCAGCTTGATTTTAGTTCTTCGGTGTTAATTCTTCCTCTCCAATATATTTTGTTAGATGTGCCTCTGATAATATAATGGAATCGGGGTTTTCCGTTGATGCCAATATTTCTACTTGATTCAAATTGTTTCTTCGTCCTTGTTCGTTTGTATAAATTGTATTTCTACCGTGTTTGTTAACTCATATCGCGCACGATGATTAGATTACGTGACACATCGTAATATTATTTAATGCGATATCGATATCGTATGCGTTGATTAAATTAAATTTAGTTTTATTTTGTTAACTAATTCGCCTTAACTTCGACTGGCATCGCCGAATGAAAAAACGTTTGAAAAAATATATTTTTCTCTGTCATACACATGGAAATATATACAAAGCTTTTTTTTATTTATATCTTATTTCATACATGAAATCAAATTTTTAATTGTTATTGTCACATATGTACTTACATATGTATATGTATTTAAAAAAATATTCCTCGAAGAAGACGCCTAAAGAGGTGTCGAAATATTGAATAAAATAAATTTGTTTCTTATAAAAAGAGACATAAAGATCGTTTATCAAATAAAATATAATTTAAAACAAAAAGATCGAAAAAATAGTGTTAATTATTTTTTATAATTAATTAACACTAAATTGATGATATTATTCGACCTTTTATTTTAAATTAATTGAAATATTTTTTTGAGTATGAGGTCTTCTTTTTGTATAAAAAACTATATATTTATTTTTTTGTATTTTTTGATTTTTCAATATTTCAACACCCTGTGGGTGTCTTCTTCAGGAAATTAAAAAAATATATATATTATTTGTTTTGATTTTGTTTCAAATTTTATAAAATATTTTTAATTTCCTGACGCAGACATCTGAATAGGCAAGCTTAGAATCGTACTCTTTTTCAATAGTAAACTTAATGTTTTGCTGAAAACCCATTGAACACTGTTAAAATGTTATCAGTACCATCCTCTACAATAACACAAAATACGACATCGACATACAGTAGAAACTCGATTCTTGCACGTAATGAAAACCGGGCTTGGTGCAAATTTCGAGGTTGTCGCAAGTACCGAGTTTTAATACAAAATAAAAGACACATACATCTGTTTAGAATCTAAGTTTAATATTTCAATTCAAAACACTTTTTAAGTTCAACGCATTCGTATAACAGTAGATACATATTATATGTGGAATTAAAGAAATTTAAAATTTTTGTTTGTTTTGTACAAAGTCGCTTGTTCAGTACTACAATGCTTCTTAGTCTTTGGAGCTTCATAATATCGTGTAATGATGCATTGTTTTGCTCCGCCCATTCTTAGCAAATATTGAACGCTGATGTACTCTCCTCCGATGTAACTTGCTTCATATTGAGTACCACGTCACCGATTTCTTCAGCATCAGTGCGTATTGCAAGAATCGAGGTGTACAAGTATCAAGTATGTGCAAGAATCGAGTTACTACTGTATTTTATTATAACTCTTTGTTTGATATCTAATGTGTCAATAAATGGTTCAAGTAACTTTCCATAATAATATGCAACACTATGTTTTTTTCATTTTCGATTACGACAGAATTAGAAGAGTATAAAATGATTTTTTGTAGCCTTCTGAACTGTACACTACGGGAAAATATAATCAAAACATCGCACTGGTGACCACATTAAAACAACAACACCCTGATTCTATTTGGCGTCGGAAATTTTAAGACAATATCAATTTAACACAACTGCAACGCAAGACAACACCAAATTTGCCGACGACAAAATCAAAGGCAATTAGAGACAACATCAACGGCAATTTTGGTTCCAGAATACCAAACGTATGTTAAAAGTTATTGATAAATTGCAATATTGGAAAGTGGAATACCGATTTGCAACAAAAATAAAAAAAACGGCGTAGTCTTCCCTTGCCCTTGCTAAGTAGAATAAGAGTGATTGCTGGATGACAATGAATACATGTATACGCCAAATAGAATCAGGGTGTTGTTGTTTTAATGTGGTCACCAGTGCGATGTTTTGATTATATTTTCCCGTAGTGTACAGTTCAGAAGGCTACAAAAAATCATTTTATACTCTTCTAATTCTGTCGTAATCGAAAATGAAAAAAACATAGTGTTGCATATTATTATGGAAAGTTACTTGAACCCTTTATTGACACATTAGATATCAAACAAAGAGTTATAATAAAATACAGTAGTAACTCGATTCTTGCACATATGGTGTTTGCTTTCATCCTTCATTGTGGTTTTCATTCACTGCGTGAATACACTGTACACAGCATTCGAGTGAATCCATACGAGTATATCAATGAATAGGGGTGCGAGTTATGCACATTAACGCGTTCAATAATACAATGGAGTCGGCAGACAGTACGTGTATTCATTTAGATAATGATTGAACAATTTTGATTCTAGTAGAAGTTATTGAAAATTTGTTTGTTCACTTTGATGAAACATTTTATATTTATATGTATTTCTAAATATATACATACATACCTACGTGTACATACAAAAGTTTGATAATCAAACTTAGTTAAATATTAATAGTCTAAGGGAGACTATCGCCATAGATATTTGGCTACACCCTTTTATGCCATTTATGCGCAAGAATGATAAAATACAGATTGCGCATTGCGCATGTTTTTCAAATGTAAACAAAAATGAGTTGTTAGTGTGACGTCACACCAGCTTAAAAATTTTCTTGGCGGGAATAGTTTAAAGGAAAGTATTTGAATAAAAGGAGTTTAAAACTGAAAAAGTGAAAAAAAGAAAAGTGAATTTAATATAAGTTACAAAATAAAACATAATAATATATAAAGGAAAACAAAAGAGTCGAAAAAGAAGTGCGCTGTAGCTAATTGCAATAGTACTAACAATTCCAAGGCTTTTGAAATTATTTTTTTCCTATTTCCAAGTAATGCTAAAATTCAGAAGCAATGGGTGAAATTTTGTGGACGAGGAAATAACATAAATCCAAATACTTCTTATATGTGCATGTTGCATTTTTGTCCTGATGAACTTTAAAATATGTTTATAAAAATCTGTATTGTTCCAAGGATTCGCTAAAAAGAGAATTTTAAAACGTGAATCAGTTCCAACAATAACACCAGCTTCATATGTGATGATGGCTTATGATGGTTTAGAAAACTTGGCTGGCTACATACATATGTATGTCACAGATTAAAAGATGAAGAGCTAAATATTTCTGTACCAAGAAATGAGATGAACGTTCAACCTTACACATGGGTCGACCATCTCAGTGAAGGAGGCTTATCAAAACCAACAGAAGACATGATGTGCAGCGATGAAATTAAAAAAAAAATCTTCTTTCGAGCTTGTATGTATTTTAGAATTAGAGTTATAAAAATCGAAATTGACGCGTTTTCTAAACAAAGAAAATGAAAAATTAATAAAACAATTATTTATTGCGATACGACATACATACATATGTATATATATACACAAAAATAAAAAAATTGATTTAGATTTTTAAATAAATGTATATTTAATAAATATAAAAACACTAATTGCTTTATTTTTAAAATTTTCTTACTTTTCTTTCATTTGTGTATATAAATCTGACTGTTTGTTTTTGTTTTTGTTAAAATATTGGCTGATGTGACGTAGATGCGCAGAACGAAAAATTTTTTACACTCTGAATGCGCAATCTGTATTTTATCATTCTTGATTTATGCGGACCATATGACTAATAAAGCCAAGTATCATTTATAAATTGTATTTAAGGTAGAGTTTGCAATACAATGTGCATTACCTAAAACGTTACCCATGTGTAACATATTTTTGAAGACAAGGATTGATATTATTTACATCTAAATTCGCTTTTAAGAATAAATAAAAAAATAACTAATTCTATAGTACTTGATTAAACTCACATTTTATTAATTCAATAAAAATATGATCATCGCATTTTATTTTCAACTCTTGTCTATTTGAATTTTCCATTTAGCTCTTGTCGATTTTTATTTTGGTTTTGATGTGTTTCTGTTTGTTTTATTAAGAAAAATACTAAAAATAAGAAGTTACAAAATTCTGCAGAAATTTATGAAATCGATTAATTTGATCCTTGTCAAATAAATCTATCAATTTGATATGATTTGTTTGTTTTAAAAGTCGCTTAAGAGTGCTGGGCCAATATAAAATTAAATTTTATTCATTCTATAAAAAAATAAAATGTTTTTCTTGTTGCTTTTTAATTGCCTATTCATATGTATCGAACATTAACAGCGAAAAAGCGTAAGTGACAAACGGACAAATATGCATTAGAAGCTTTTTGTTACATAACTGCCTTTGCCTTAAGTTTTAAGTCTATTGTAAATTTGATTTTGCTGTTTTCAGAATTACTTTTAATAATGGTGAATTATCGATTGCGATGAAAAAGTCAAAATAGAAAATTATGTCTTTGTAGTTCAGGCCACGCGCGTTATTTTCATTTAATAGTTGTTTTTTTATTGATTTTATATAAAGTTTTATTGTAAATTTAAACTCTAAATTTTTAATTGATTATTTGTTGTGGTTATTTCACGGAAGTGAAAAGAAGTGGCTGCGGTTATTATTCATGAATAAAAGTTTAATAAATAAATATTTTATTAGATCCAATATGCTGCGCAAGCCATGATATGTCCTTTTTACCATCTTTATTACCTTTTTTGACTGTCATCAACTCCTCTCTCAATAGTTGATTAACCATTTTTAATGCATTTACTTCGGCATTAACTGCCACAATTTCAGTTGTAATTTCATCCAATTTCGACTTGAATGGTAAAAGCTTTTGTAGTATCCTTTGTTAATTTTATGAGATCATTCGATTCTGGACCATCAGGTGAAATTTCATTAGTTTTTGCTTTTATTGCAATAGATGGCGTGTTTTGCATAAAAATTTTTTAAATTCATAATTGATCGTAAATACCGCTCACCAATATTAGATAAGGAATTATTTTATTCACACGTTGCCTACCACCCAAAATTGCATTTGCGTACATACTTTATTTTTTAATTAACAAACACAAACTGCGAAACGACCTGGCTTGTCTGCAGAAACACCCGGAGTCTGTGGCAGGAGTCGATCCGTATGATTCCCCAGTATTTCTGTAATCAATCAGAGGCTGTTTAATTTCTGAGTCAATGTATTGTTTCATTTGCTTGTCAATATTTCAATATTCTTTCTATACATACATATTTAACAACCATTTTAAAGTCATTTTACTGCAACAGTCTGTTATTGTTTCCGGGCGTTTTTTTTCTTTTCGTTTTTATAACGTTTGTTTTAACAATTGTACTTGTCAATTTGCCAAGTCTGTGTTAAGGACCAAAAATATTAAAGAAATACATGTTGAACAAAAGAATTTAAAAACATACAGAAACTATATAATTGTCTAGTATAATAAAATTAAGCCCCGAGTATTGTGCTGGTTTTGAATATTCTTTTGTTCTCCTTGAAAATTTATAAAATTTGCAATTTGCAAAATGTAAAAAATAAGTACAGCATGACAAAATGCTTTTAATTAATTGTGCTTGTAAAATATTTAAAGACAAAGGAACAAGAAAAGTTTCTTTTCTTAAGCAAATTATTTTTTAATAACAATTTTATAACTTTGGTAAATATTTGCATTTACACTAGGAAAAGTACTAGAAAATTGCAGTAAATGATAGACAAAACGACAGCAAAAAAATTTAATGAACTATTTCTTAACAAATTTGTGTTAAAAATGTTTGCTTTTTAAAATGAAAGTAGGGATTAGAGAGATGACGTATGATAATTTTAGGATAACAAAAATTATTACGTACCATACAGTCACATGCATTACAACAATTTGGAATAAATTAGTTTGAATAAGTTTTAAAGCACTTATTTTGCAAGTGATAAAGAATCCTGCATTAATCTCCTTCAAAATTTAACATACACACAACTTGTATAAAGTTGCTTTGGAGTATTCATTTCATATATAATAGTCATCTTTAGCATTTCATCAGCAAATTTATGTTTTGATTTCTCTACCACGTGGTTGCATGCACTAGAAAAAAATAAAAAATTAAATTAATATGCGTTAAAAATTTTGGGACACATATTTAATTTTATTTGATGGTTGTCGTGTAATGCTGTCAAAATTTTCTCGCTGCTAATAGACAAATTCGAAAAAATTTTAACAAAAATGTATTTAATTTTGTAGAAAAGTTTACTTAATTTAAGTGAAAGTTTTGGGAATTTTGTTTTTAACTTTAATTTTTTTTAACTGTTGAAACTTTTTTTAATTGCAACCTAAACCCATATTAACTTCAAGTCATTGAATTTTCTTAATTTTCCGAATCGTATTATTTTCATTACATTTGAAAAAGAGTGTAACACATCAACGAATTGTTGGTGCCGCAGTGGCTGAAAATCGTTTTTCATTGGCCAAAAGTCGAATTTTCTTTGTCGCCGATTTTTAAAATTTTTACGCCTTTTTGGAGCTAATATATCCATATTAAGGTAGCCAAAAAATTAGGTTAAACTATTGATAATTGTGGGCGTGGCATGCTGTCAAACTCAACTGTTTTTTGTTATTTCAGTAAAAGGTGTTTTTTATCAGTTTTTTGTCAAAAATAAATGGTCACTACTCGCAAGCTATCATCGATAATGGCCTGCGGTCTTTTTTATAATATTGGTAGGATTATAGTCTTTAGTTGTTGTAAGTGGTTACCGCTCTAGTGTTTAATATTAGAGATGTTATGAAATATTTATGAAACTACTATATTTTTCTGAAATTTAAATTTTAGTGGAATACAACTTCTAGGGAACAAAAGGGAACAAGAAACGTATACCACCCGAAGAAAGGCGAACGTGCTGACTGACATAATCAGGCATGTTCTGCAAATCACTTTTTGTGAAAATGATTTGAAATCACAAAAAGGTGTTTTGCGCACAAAACTTTTTGAACTGTTGTGATTTGAAACCGGTCAGCTGGCGATCTGAAATCACTTTCTTAATTTTGGACGGCTTTTTATATTTAACTCAATAAAAACTCATCAATTGAACACATTTATTTATTTATTTGTTTTTTATTTATTTTAAGAGCAAAACAGGTGATTTTGTACCAAAAAATTGGCTGAAATATAAAAAAATTACAAACACTTTCTATTGTAACAAATGTTATTTGCTTTTGTGATTTGACATTTTTTTCTTCTGATTTGCATTTACTTTTTAGTTGTCAGCTGTTTTTGTTCTTCGAAAATACACCGATGCTTGCTAGAATAGATAAATATTTCTTTCGACGAGAAATATATTTAATTTGTTTAACCAAACGAGCTATTTCCAATAAAACTTAATTTATTTTTGTTAAGTTATATTCAGAAGATTTATTAACTATCAATTCTTTGCCTAATTTTAAAAATAATTACGCATAAAGTAGTAGCAAATGGCAACAATAATTACTTATTACGAACAGTGGCAACTTAGGTGCGTATTCTTGCAACTTCTTTCTTTTGTTAAATTAATAAATTTCTTTTCAAATCTATTACTGACAACAATAAAGCCCCAGGCACATCAACCTGTGTTTAATTTTTATTTAAAAAAAAATTTTAGTTTACGTTCACTTATTATCTTGACTAAAAATTTATTAATTTTCAATACATAAAAAATTGTCATCAAATCAAAATAAAACATTAGCCGTTTCGTGTTTTCGAATAGGTGAAATCACACCAAAAAGTTAAATTTCTTGTGATTTTCAGAACACCACAAAATCACATTTGTAAAAACACAGGTGATTTTGAAATCTTGTGATTTGCAGAACATGCCTGAATACATATAATTTGTATACAGTATGTATTTAATAAATTAACAAATATAACAACAACAAAAAAGCGTAATAATACTATAACGAGCCTATTCATAAAAAAGTCTTATAGCAGTTTTAAAGAACACAATTGTTATTAAACACTTTTCGTCTTATAAATAATTATTCGAAGTCTGTTGCATTCATGAAGGCATGAGTACAACAACTAATTTTAGTTATTGATCGTTTTATATGAGTGTATGACAATTTTTTCTACTATTTCTTTTTAACATCGGGTTTTGCATTTGGTGGTCTCAAAACCTCCGGTCTGGCAAGGCTATCAGCTGTTAAATATCTGTCATCTAAAATATTATTTATTTAGCAAAAAGTTTGCCATTTATGAATATGCATCGTTTTATGCATTCGTTTAACCGTAGAATGCGTAAAAATAGTTAAAACTACTACCTACAAAAGCGATAATTCAAATATGGCCTTTTTCGAGCACTACGGAATGACTAATGGTTGTCGTAATCGACCCTCCGTGCAAGGAATTTGCAAGATTATAAAGAAATTTTAAGAGACTGGAAACGTTACTGATATAAGTAGTCAGGACTTTGTATCATCACATTGTGGCTTACTGCCACAAATATCACTTTTGTTAGTGAAAGTGTAACGGATAATCCGAATTTGTTGATTACAGGCCGTTCTCTATAATTGATCCTATTTTACGGCTCATTTTGGTGTATGTATTTTACATTTGGAATTCCACCTCTATTCATATGAAGTCCAACTCACGTAACAACTAAGGCCGGGTGACCATTTACAACGCCGTAAATATGTTGGTTGGATGCTAGATGAACATGCTAATTTTTCGAACAAAATTTTCTTCAGCAAAGAAGTTCATTCCTCACTCTTTGGTTACGTCAACAAGCAGAATTTTTGCATATAGGGCTCGGAGAGTCTAGAAGTGATTTTGGAAAAGCTATTGCATCCGGAAAAAGTGGCTGTTTGATGTCCATTATAGTCTGGATGTGTCATTGGGCCGTATTTGTTCGAAAACGTCACTGGAGCGATCTGGCCGTATGATAACCAACTTTTTTTAGGAACGTGTCTACGTGGATAACCTTCTAGCGTTGGAGCACTTGCAAACCGCCATTTGTCAAGTTATCGTCGAAAAAGTGGTCGATAACTAGCTCAAAAGCATCCACTGCTGCAACCAATCTAAAGCCGGTTATTTAAACGACATTGTATATTGTACGTAATGGCAAGGTCTGCGCAACATAATGGAGCAAAAGTTTTATCAAAATCTTAGCCTTAAGTGTGTCTTATTAATTTCCACTTTTGAAATCAAATAACGGATAACCTGTTATATGTATGCAATTTTCCAACTTTTTCATGAAAATGTATTTTAAATCAAAAACATGACAAGTTATCATATTGTTGACGTATTCACATTTAGCACGTATTAGTACAATATGATTTACGTCAAATGCGCCAATATTTGCGCGAATTTGATATAATTTTCCCAAATTTTCATAATATTAGGTAAGTTTTGACACGTCTTCTTGTTATATGAATAGTCTAGTACTTCGTAAAATGAAATTGGAGAGCATTCAGAGTTATACACAAAAATTTAAAAAAAAAATTTTTGGCTCATGCAAATAAGTTGCGCCCTAGTAATTTTCAGTTTATTTTTGGTTTGTGGAGTGGTAAAACCTACAATAAAATTTTCGATTTTATAAATGACTTATTAAATGTTTTTTATGCTATTAATCGTTTATGAATACTGGTTTAGTCAATTTTTCTTATTAAAATTGTATAAAACATTAATAAATTTTTATAAATATGGCTGCAAAAGTATTATGAAAAAACCAGCAAATTTTTCGGTAGAATCGAAATTCTTCGACTACACGATGCAACCCAAACCTTAAGCAAGATACATGTGTAAAAAAACCTTTAAATGTCATCTGATTGCCAATTCGCATGACATTAAGTGAAATTATGACACATCGTATCTCTTTGTACTGTCAACTCTGCAGACAAAGCACTTTTTAATTATATCCTTTTTTATAACAGAACTATTCATAAAAATTTATAAGTGAAGCGTATTCATGACCGATTAATAGCATAAAAAACATTAAATAATTCATTTATAAAATCAAAAATTTTATTGTACTATTTATTTACCCTTCTATAAACCAAATCTAAAATGAAAATTATTAGGGCGCAACTTATCTGCATGAACTAAACTTTTTTGAAGTTTTTGTTTGTAAATCCAATTGTTCCCCAAATTTATTCGACATAGTATTAGACTGATCATATTATGAAAAGACGTCAAAATCGCTTTTGCCATAGATCATAATGTACCAGTACCTTATTAGCTTTTTAAATTAAGAGTCAACAGTCACCTTTTTGCATGTGCATTGGACCTCGTGTTGGTTGGCATCACATACCATACCCTTGTTGTCATACTCGTAGCCATTCATTAAAAAATGCGCTTTTTCGCCAGAAATTTTTATATATTTCCATATATTTTTTTAATAATAAGCTTTCATAATTTTAAAATGCTGCTTAATCATGTAACATGCCGCCACAGATCGGCATCATCTAACCGCGGCAATTAACTAACCCGAAAGTTTGTTAAAGCATTTTTACTTAAGTTTCATATGCATATGCATTTTTTAAGCGTAATTACGTACATTTTATACTCTTACTCCTATACCAAGAAGTTTAACCAATATATACATATTTCAACTTGCATTTGACACAACCTTATGCTTGAGTCTTTGCCTTTGTCAGTCATTGTCAGTCATCTTTGCCATTATCAGCCATCGGAAGTAAAATATGCTCCTGTTGCTGGTTTCCCTGTTGAATTTTTCCTTACAGAATACTTTCAGGGCATTGAAATTTAAATACAAATAAATGAATGAATGGGAATGTCAGTGTGTATGTGTGTGTATATTTTTTATATTTGACATTCATTTACATATTTACATACTTATATACGAGTAAATGTAGATGAGCTCGATCGTGACAGTGACATTCCAAGTTGTTTGTTTGTTTGTTTCTTTCTTTTATTTTTAAAGGAGAATTAAGTTTCATAAGCTCCATCAGGGAGAATGTTATGCTGGCAAAATTTGTGCTCTAATATGAATTGATTTATCTAACTAAAGAAAGAGCGACAAGCATTTTTTAATTGTAAAAAAAATTGTCATCTTCATATAATGTATATGAAGCAAAACAAAATGTTGCTGTTCAACATTCAGCGGTTAAAAAAATCAGATTTTTAGAAAGCGTTAAGTCAACTGCAAAAACAAAGAACATAAAAATAAAAGTGTCAGACCATTAAAATTATTGCTTTCAAGAATATTTATCAGAATTATTCGGAATATTTTCCCAAATAATAATTTATAAAATTTCAGCCGTCTCTGTATACATATGCCAACTCATCAGTAGACTTCAACCACAATTTTTTACAGCACTCCACCTGGTGTGCGCAGTGCGTTGTTTTCGGTAGTCGCTTTTTGCATGACACAGATTTTTGGATAAAAACTGATTTTGTTTTTCAACATAGACCTCTTTGAGTTCTATACACTTTTTTCAACGTTTCTACAATTATTTTATCTTTCCCAAAAAATAAGATTTGTCGAGTTCATCAAAATAGTTATTCGTTTGCGAGATGATTTCATCGTTGGACTCAAAACCCTTTCAGCCGAGCCATTTCTTTGGATTCGGAGAACAAGAAATAGTAACTTGGGCCTGAATCTGAGGAATAGAGTAGATGAGGTAACATTTCGTTGCCTAATTTATGGAATTTTTCCGTGGAAATTGCACGTGTATGCATCCTTGCATTGTCCTGTTGAAAAGAACTTTTATCTTGGCCAAGTGCAGTATTTTTTTCACATCCTCATTAAATCGACCTAATAAGTTGGATTGATATTCTTCTTTGAATGTTTTGTTCTTTTGAAGCTAGAAAGCTCTCCGCAAGATGCTCATAATCGACCACAAACGAAATCGTGTGACAACTTCGCCGCAGGAGAATTTGGCGATGTTCAACTGAAATATGAACGAGTTTGTGGTCATTTGATAATGGTACACAAAACACGGATCCACCACTACACACCAGAGAGCAAACAGCACTCAAAACAGTGGATTTCTCCGCTTGAAGGCCAAGGTGGGCTTGTTAGCCAATAACGAACTGGCGACCCTTTTCTGAGATGCACCCAAAAGTGTAAAACAATCAATGACGAATATAATGACAATTTATTGGATCGATTCATGAGGATTTAAAAAAACGATCACATTTGACCAAGAAAAAAGTTCTTGTCTAACAGATTAATGCAAGAGAGTACACACCTGCAGCTTCCATGCCAAAATTCTTTGAAAAGGGTCTACGGCTTGCTCTCTAATTCACCCCATTCCCCGGATTAAGTCTCTAGTGAGTATTTCTTGTTTCTATAACTGAAAAAACGGCTTGACGATGAAATCCCAAAAACAAATACCCAGTTTGATGACCTCGACAAATCATATTTTAGGAAGGGATATAAGAAACACGTTGGACAAATTGTACAGAACTCAAAGAGGACTATGTTGAAATATAAAATGAAATATAAAAATCTTGTGTTACATTCAAAAAGCCTTTGACCTTCCCTCGTATTTTACTATGCGCTGTTTTTAATGTTTTCATTAAAAAAATGGAAATTTCCATACAAATGAAGCATTTCCGGTTTAAGTATCAGCAAACCCTTTCACATACAGTTACTCCCTATATGTCACTCACTCACTAACTGCATACAAATGTATGCTAGTTTTTGGCAGTAAATTTATATAATATTTTGAAATTGTTGTTCCTCTGCAGTCTAAAGCAATTGCCTTTGTCATCGCTGTACTATGTTTCTTACTCTGAAGAGGAAGTCATACAAGACTCACAATTACATTATATTTCTCATTGTCATCATTTTTTGTTTATTGCAAATATATGTACATAAATGTATAAGTATAATATTGGTCTATAGTATGTACATATATTGTGTCGTATATTGAGAAATATATATTGAGAATATACTTTGAGGAACATTAAACGAAATTTCGTTTATTAAAAACCCAGAACAGACGTCACCATTAATAATATTTTGTACAAATGATACGTTCAACATTCTTCTACGGCAACTTCACAAGGGCAAGCCAAGCATAGTAAGACGCCAAGTTAACTGCGTTAAAACATTATCCTCGATGAAAAATAATAGGAATTGCTTTTGCACCGATTCAATAGCAACAGAGTGAATTTGGTAAATAGGGTCCCATATTATTGATATATATTCCAGAATCGGACGTACCAGTGACATGTATAATGCTTTCCCAATGTACAGGTCATTAAACTCTTCAGCCCAGCGTTTAATAAGTATAGCCAAGTGTACCTCTGGCCTTGTTTATTGTAAATGTTATACATATGTATGAGAGTTGAAATTCAGCTTATGTTGCACCACTCATAAAGTGAATCCATGTCCATTTGAAGAAGTATATTTATTATATGTAACTCAAAAAAAGTTTTACTTCATCGGCATACATCAGAATAGATTAAGATTTTATTACTGTAGGTAAGTCATTAATAAATAATTAAAATAGTAGCGGCCCAAGATGGCTTTCCAGGGGCACACCCGAAGGTACTGTTACGCTTTGAGAAAACGTGTTTTTGAAACGAATTGTTCGTTAATATAGTACGAGTTTGCATTATAATTAGTACTAACACAGATCGTGCATGTTTGATCATGATTTGTCATTTCTTATATATTTTTTAATGCATCTTGCGTAAGTAAAAAACGAACAGATCTTAGAACAATACTTCTGCATTCCCATTCTTTTTGAAAGAATCGTCCACTTAACAATAATTTGAACTAATAAGACAAGCTTCTTCATGTTTGATCATGTTAATTATAAGCAAGCAGTTTGATACCTACCTATTGTACATACATATGTATGTACATATGTTAAAATAAAAGCTAAAGAGCAAGATTCTACATGCCCAATCATGAACGATTAACAACAATAAAAACATTAAGCATAGTGTAATGAATGTAAATTCAATAAATCTATGTAATATTATAATTTGTTCAAAACAAGCACTTTACAACAAAACGAAGCATATTAAGGATCTTAACTAAGTAGAGCAAAATGTATTGGGGAATTAGACTTCAATAACTTATGATATAAGACATATTGTATTGAATTGAATATACATATGTATACTATACATTTAGAAAGATTTTTTAAAAGCTTTCGCATTTAATTTAAAAAAGAACATTAATTTATAATTCAACATACATAATTCATACGCTGGGCCCAAAGTTTGGCCCAACATATCGCTAGGCTCCAACATATCGGCATGTATCTCACGAATAAATTCTTCAATATTGGCTTCCAGTGCGTCGACAGTTCCGGGCTTAACATAGCCCCACAAAAAATAGTCTAAAGGCGTAAATTCTCCCGATTTAAGCGGCCAATGGACCGGCTCAAAATGTGAACTCACCTCTTAATTGGGACATTGTATCGCGTGATGTGTGGCATGTGGCACCGTCTTGTTGAAACAACATGTCAGCCAAGTCCAGCTCTTCTATTATGGGCAAAAAAATTGTAATCATCGCTCGGTAGCGCTGGCCATTCCTGCTTTCGTCGTCTTTGAAGAATTACGATTTAATTATAATCCAACCCAAACAGTGCATTTTTCAGGATGCAGTGCTTCTGGCTGCTTTTCATACCAAATACGGGAATTTCGCTTGTTGACGAATCCATTCAACCAGAAATGAGCTTCGTCGCTGAACACAAGTTTACCATAAAAAGTGAACGATGCACTTTCTCAAACGAGCATGACTTTTGATAATAAATTTCAATAATCCGCAAGCTTTGCTCCTTTGTAAGTCGATTCATGGTTAAATTATAGACCGAACTGAGCACGTTTAACAGTAACATGTTACACGAAAACAGCTGAGCTGCCAAAAACAGTGTTGCCAAAAAGAATGTTGCTAAAAAAAAATCACCCTTTATGTATGTATATGCATTACAGTTATGGGTATGTTCATGCATATAATGGTTGAGATCATTTTTTATTACAGATTAGTATTCAAAGAAAAATATAAAATTTTTTTATTACGACTATTTACGCAGTTATGAAACTTACGCCTTTGAGAACTAGTTTTCGAAAAGAGCATAAGTGAAGTTACAAAATGATACGTTTCCTATTATTATAAAGAAAATCGTGAAGATTATTTTTTTCTCCCATTTGCCACACTTAAGGATTGACCTTCCACAGCATAAAAATCATCCATGACTTAAATCCAAAGATACATAAAACACAAAAGAATGTATGAAATTTGTCTTAAAATCAAAAGAAATATGGGCCCTAACAATATCAACTAGTGGACATGGCAGAAAAAAAGTTTAAAAGCCTTTAAATCTTTTCTTCTCCCTAAAAATGTTAGAGTTACAAAAAAAATAATAAATAAATAAAAATTGAAATAGAAGAATGACCGATACAAATGCTACCTAATAAAATATTCTAATTTTTATGAGGAAACTATCGAGAACACAATACAATCGGTCAAACAGAGAAACAACAACAACTAAATCATAATCTAATGTAATCTTGGGAAGAAGTTACAAGAAATAAGCAGACATTTTTATGGAACTTTCATTTTAAGAGTCTAATAAGAAAGAAAAATTAAAGTGAAAACTTTTTCAATTTAGGATTTTCGATTTGCTATTCAGCTGGCTGAATTGAGTTTCAAATCTATTGGTATGATTTTATAATACCATTCAGCCAATTGATCATGATATTCAATAGAAGAAATCTTCTGTTTTAAGCTTTATGACAACGGATCCAAGTCATTATTTAGCTGGCGTAATATAATTATAGACCCTTAATAAATAGATTTTAAAGCTCCTAAAGAAGTATTCAGCCAAAGGAACTGAATAGTTTGTCTATTCAGCTAGCTGAATTGAGTTTCTTAAACATTGAAATAATTATTATGATCTGATAGTGCTATTCAGCTAAGTGGATATGGTATTCAGCTGAATAAGAATAATTAGACTTTTACGCTCCTAAAGAAGTATTCAGCAAAAATTCAATGTTTTTGTTGTTCAGCTAGCTGAATTAAGTTTCCATGACATTGGGCCGTGTGAATAAAAGGGTAGCTATAGCTTATGCTGGTAATTTTGTAGTTTTAACTAGTATTGAGGTGAATAAAAAATTCAGCTAAAGCTAGTACTTTATATAAGCTAGTAAAAGCTAGTTTTTCCAGCGTTGGCTTAAAAAAGGTGTGAATAAAAACCAGCGATTGCTTAATATTACTAGTTTATGCTTTGATTTTTATAAGCATCTGGTTGAGGTGCTTGAATGTGTTTTTCTGCTTTATATTAAAAAAGTGTTGTTTTCATTTAAATATAAATATGCCTGCTTTTATGCATGTTCGCCAAAGGAAAGAATACCGCATGAGAACACATTCTCATCCATCCGACTATTTCAATTTATACAGAGCAAAGCGCATCATCTTTTGCTGATTTAACTGCAGGCAGTTGGGATTTTTTGAATAAAACTTTATAAGTTTTCATCATTTGAAAAAAAACATGCACTACCTTTGTCACCCATTTTTGTATTTATTTATTTAGATCAAATATATAATTAACTAGTATCCACAGATATATCTGAGGTAGTCTCAAAACAACACTGAGAGATATACGTTAGGATACGTTGGTTATTTTAAAACTTTTAAATAACAAATGACATTATACGATATTGCCACCATGATTTTTTTAATTTACCGCGTAAATAAAATTTGTGGGTACTTATGAAATAGATTTAAATTTAGCATTAAGCGAGGACTGAATGCATATTCAATCAATTTTCATTCTGAAATCAGTTGAAAATAGCATATTTATTTTGCAGTTTATGCAAATAATTCCATCTTTTAAAAAATTGGCGCAGAAAATATCACAATTTTGATCAAATTAAAAATTAAAATTAATTTCAAAAGAAAAAAAAATATTATATATATTTTTTTTATATATATATATATATATATATATATATATATATATATATATATATACATTCATATGTATTTTTCTTCGCATACAAACAGAGCCCTTCACCACTTGCTAAGATTTTTCTGACTCAGAGTACAATTACCGTTTTCCACTATCAGCATTTTAAGTGTTTTTGAATACTTTATTCCATTTTTTATAAAAACTTAGATGCCTCTCACCAACGAACTAAACATACTAAATACTTGAAACTGCGATAGTCGAATGTACGTGGCCCACGAAATTTTTAAATTAACCTAATTTGTCGAGCATAGCCCGTATGTGCAATCATGTTCCACAAAAGTAAACGTAAATGAACTTTATTTTTCAAACTCTATTTTTAGTTTCCTGCGGAAGTATAAGATTGCTGTAAGCATTGGTTTCTTTAATTTTTAAATGTAACAGTAAAACGAAGCTTTTCCAGATATTAAAAAATAAAACAATTTAAAAGAAAACATCATTTACTTTAACTTTTCTGGAGCTTGCCTAATTATATATAGAATAAAATGAATTATTTAATGTCGAAGTAAATTTGCAATTCATACTTTTAAATTCCGGAAACATAATGCCGGGATTTAAAAGCAAAAAGAGTGGTAGCTCTTAAATAATTTTTGCCAGCTGTTAAATTTTCCAGCTTATGCTATCGTTTTTCAGCACTAGCTATGTAGCACTAGCAAAGATTTTTTCACACTTTTTCTAGTTTTAACTACTAGATTTAGCTAGCACTGAAAAGATAAAGCTAGTGCTACTACTTAGCACTTTGTAGCATAAGCTACATTTTTATTCACTCTACCCATTGGAATAACTATCATGATCTGATAGTGCTATTCAGCTAAGTGGATGTGGTATTCAGCTGCAGAAATATTCATCTATAATTACGTGAACCCTTAGCTGTTTGCAGAGTAAAAATATTTGTATGGCCCCAAACAAATATTATTAAGAACTAGCGGGCCCGTTGCCTGCTTCGCACGGCAAAACAAAATAAGAAAAGAAACACACTTGTTTTTAATAAAGTTGGTTTACTCATCAAAAAATGCGAAGAAATTAATATTTTCAAAAATCGATTATGATAAGATCAATCACCAATGACGTCCAAAGAGAAAAGAGAAATGATAACAAATTGCTATTTTCATCACTCCGTGCAATGCTCTCCAATACACAAACGACCAAAATGTATTCAATACTAATGAATGCTGTATGCGGTACAAAAAATGCCTGCGGCAAAAACACACTCACTTCACATACGCACCGCACACACATGCGTTATCGGATTTTAACCAAACTTCATATAAACCATATATGGGCCACTGCCTACGTAGTGTATAAGTTTGGTTGAAATCGCTCGACGCGTTTATGAGTAGTTCGGCGACGTACATATACGGACTTATTTTTATATATATAGATTAATGCTGGTATGTTTTCATTTTAATTGCTTTTTAGGTTAACGAGATTGATTATTAGTAAATCAATATCGCTGCTGATAAGGTTAATTTCAATTAATACTTTTTTTCAATTTAAATTAAATTTAATTAACAAATCTAACTCATTTGCCCTCCACATCTATTCAATACTTTCAATATGTGTGTTATTTTTACAACAACTCAACGTGGAAGATTTTATTTTCGGATAAATCATATTATTTTATATTTGGAACAAAATATAATATTCAGTACGTCTGACTTGATTTGGAGGCTGTAGTATTCTAAATTGCTATTCAACTGACCAAAACTGATATGAGGACGGCTAAATAAATACAAAATGATAAAAAAATTATATATATTCTTAATTAGGCTGTTTGCTGTTCATAACTCTTTATTATTCTCACAATTTAACTGCTATTTAGCTTAAGAAATATTATAAAGGGTCTTTTATTTTCAAATTTTAATAAAAGCAGTGTGTGTGTCGGATATTATTAAAATTTTTTATTCAGTTAAAAATTTTATTTGTTGACGTACCTTAAAAAAATGGGCCTCATCCCTTAACACGATTTTTATGATGAAAATTAGATTCTTTTTCTAGCTGATTCACGTCACATTCAGCGAACACATGCTGTTGTTTATGTTCGCTTGCCTTCAGCTACAGTACAGGTGTAGATCCAAGTCACAATGCAAAATACACGAAGTTGTCGTCTGCGAAAGGCTGAATTCTTGTGAGCGTGGAAAAATCAACTGCCTTGAATTCTCCTACACGCTCCCACGGACAGCGGCGTTTCGTCATTGTTTAGACCCAAATTTATCCACCGCATTGCAAATAGTCCTCTCAGTAGGCGGCCGCAAAGTGCGCGGAACGTTGTCCCATTTCGATAAAAACAATTGCACGTGCTTTTGAACTCTATGTCTGTCCGTGGTAATTTTGCAAAACAGTGTGAATAAATGACAGCCAATTCGAGAGATGTAGCTTCGGCAACATGATCGCTGTCAAAGCGTAGACCCGATAAATCTTTTGCGCTTGCACTCAGTGCTTTTATAGTTTTATTAATAATATTTGCCGTGTTTTGTTGTAAGAGTGTAAAAATTTACGGAAACATATATTTTGATACGATGTATTATACGATGAATTTTTTTGTAACTTCCGACTTTTTTTTATTTCATATGACTATATATATTTTTTCCGTTAGATATCATGTTCACAAGTGCCATTGCATTTCAAATCTTATAAAAATTTATTAGACAAACACCTTTATTGAAAGCAAATATTCAGTCAAAATATATGGCATACATACATACATACATACATACATACATACATACATACATACACATATATATCTCTACATATATAAAAGTTACGTGTATGTTCGTGATCGCTAAACTCAAAAACTACTGCACCGATTTTGACCAAACTTTATCTACATGCTCTATGGGGCATGAGGAGTGTTTCTGTGTAGTTCGTCCGACAGATGGCGCAATATTTAGTTTTTTTTTGTGTTTTGCCCGATAGAGATTAGCGCGATAAGCCTATGCTGTGTTTCGCTGAAGGCGTTGGGTCCTTAATCAGCGTGTGGTGGCGTTAATTAACCCGATACCGGTATTTGAACAATAATTGCCATGTCGATTTAGTGCACCTTTCATTCTTCTTCGAAATATCAATTCGCCATGACTTTGAAACGAAACCAGACTTGCAGCGAAAATAAAATTTGAAGGCAAAACAACGTTTGCCCGGGTCAGCTAGTATATATATATATATATATATATATATATATATATATATATATATATATATATATATATATATATATATATATATATATATATATATATATATATATATATATATATATATATATATATATATATATATATATATATATATATATATATATATATATATATATATATATATATATATATATATATATATATATATATATATATATATATATATATATATATATATATATATATATATATATATATATATATATATATATATATATATATATATATATATATATATATATATATATATATATATATATATATATATATATATATATATATATATATATATATATATATATATATATATATATATATATATATATATATATATATATATATATATATATATATATATATATATATATATATATATATATATATATATATATATATATATATATATATATATATATATATATATATATATATATATATATATATATATAATATCCTTAGAAATACAACATTTTAAACATTTGATATTCCCTACTCCTCCACAATCGCCTCATTCTCCTCCTCCTTTCACAGGCTCTTTCAACGCCAAAATTATAAAAACTTATTTCGCTTTTTCTCTTAAAAGCCACTTTAAAATTCAATTAATTGTAAAAGTATTTCAATGCTGCAGCATTGTTACTTTTATCCATTTGAATCTCCCTTAAAATCGTTAATTTTCCACAATTTATCTCCTGAATTGGCCCATAAACAAAGTTACGAAAAAAAGTGTTTTACAACTGCTGATAGTTTCATTCGATGAATTGGATTTTTGGTCTCTGCACCAAACAACAAAAAACCACAACACATTTTATACAAAATTGTTTCACCAACAAACGAACAGTCCTTATACATAGTATAAAAAAACGTAAAAATTACCATAAAAAAGAAATTCATTTTATGGCTCTTGCACTTTAGTTTTATTTTTAATTTATTCCACTTTTGTTGCTTGCAAATCACTCACTACACGAAAAAAGTAAAATAAAAGGCTGGAAAAGAGTATCTTCAAATGCAGTACCCATAGTCCGTATAAATACTAAAACTTAAAATAAATAAACCACTTGTTTCTCATGTCACTGTATGAATAATAAAGAGGACTAAAATTTGACTGCAAAAATTTTTGCTTCTACAACCTGAGTTATTAAAGTGATAAATAAATAGCTCTGTGAAAAGACCAATACAAAAGGGTGAAAGGATAATAACTGTAAGGAAGTTTTAGTCTAAAAAAATGCAAACTTGTAAAATGTATGTAGATGGGAAAAATTCTGTGGGGAAAAACGAGAAACAAATAAATCATTCTTAAACAATTCACATTTGTATAGTCTGGTCAGAGGCAACTTGAACTAGAAATACTCGTAGTCTATTTATAGTCTACTTATAACTCATATAAGCCAGTGTCCTGTCTTAGTTTAGACTGACCTTCGTAGACTAGTAGGTAGTGTACTAGACTCGTAGTGCGAAGGTCCCAGGTTCGAATCCTGCCGCAGAACTCTGGCAGTTGTGTTTGATAATTAAAGGGAGCGCACAACAAGCCTTCACTGGCTTAAGTGTATGTCGTATGACATGTGGGCTTATCACACCCTTCCAATCAACCTAACCTAACCTAACCCAGTTTAGACATAGTACAAGCATAGTGAAATAGTCTGGTCCAATCAAAATCTAGTCATGTGGCATTTTTCGTTGGAGCAAAAATTTAACACACATCTTTCTCTTCCTGCATGTTTGTGTTCTATTATAAAAAATGCAATAGTGCGAAAAATGTAAATAAGTTGCATATAGAACATTCAAATACCATGTTTTGGACTCAACATTATTTCAGGTTTAGATAGTACCCTTTTTTCAACTGTGTTAACTATTTTTTTTGTGGAACATAGTCTAGACATAGCCTAGCCATAGTCTGATCATAATCTAGTCGAGACATAATGTAGCCATGTGGCATGTTGCACATATTTTGCCCCTATGTTCTAAATAAATGTACAATAGTGTAAAAAAGAACATGTTCATTTGTAAATGCGTTACATATAGAAGAACATTTAAATGCCATATATTACGTCTTGCATACAACTTTATTTCGGGCCTAGATGGTAGCCTTTGTTCAACTGTTTTAACTTCTTTCTTTTTATACAAATAAGGTCTTCTTTTTGCGTTAAAATATTTGTTTTTGTGAAAATATTTGTAAAGTTTATTTTACATGGACTTTCAATATTTCAATTAACTACTCGAATTTTTGTTCTATTGTGAGCTGGAAGAAGGCATTATATTGCGAGAGGGTCTGTTACATGTAAAACGTGTTTCTCATTTTCATAGAAATTTAGACATGATCTAGTTTTTAATTATATATTTTTTTAAAGGGAAGTAACACTCAGGCAATTAATGCCTTCTACCTAAAAGTGTTACTTCTTAGGAAAATGGTTAATGGAAAAGGACGGACAGGGGGTGAAACTAGAAAGCTTAATTCTTTAAACAACTATGCTATTGTGCATTTTACTAATTTAATTATACAACAATATTGCAGCGCTTCTGGTGTTAAGTAAATGCACTAACTTTCTTAAGATGTACTTAACATTTAAATAGTGCAACAGCAAGTAATCTCAACGCCATGCCATTCATGATGATAATGACTTGTCTTGAATAGGGATCACACTCACAATTTGCTTTGTAGTCAGGGCTCTATTTACTTAAGTTAACAGCACCGTTATAGCTGCAGTTTAGCCTAATCGTGTTCTAGATATTGACGCGTCAGAGTCCACTGAACTAGTAGTCTAGTAGTAGTCTGGTCATAGTGTAGTAAATTTTATTTTACAGTCTAACCATCAGTCTATTTTATAGTCTACCCATAGTCTATCTAGTCATAGTCTATCCATATTAAAGTCATATTCTATTGATAGTCATTCAATTTGAACGGTCATAGTCTATTCATAGTCTACCCATATCATAGTCATATTCTATTGATAGTCTGGTCATGGTCTAGTCATAGTCTGCCCATAGTATAGTCACAGCCTATTCATAATTTAGTCATAGTCAAGTTATAGTCTAAAAAAATTCTAGTCACATTCTAAACAAAATTTAGTCACAGCCCAGTTTAAGTCTTGTCATGGGGTTCTCATGTCGTATTCAAATTCTTATCAAAGCATAGTATTTGCCTAGTACGGTCACAATCTAGTCTTATGTTGAATATAATATATCCATAGTCTAGTTATGCTCTATAGATATACACAGGACATAATTTAATCAAAGTATAAACATTTGCTCATGATATGGTCCTAATCTAGTCTTACTTTTTATAGGTCAAGTATAGAATAGTGATTGTATCTTATATTCAAGATTTTGACATTATTTAGTCATTTTGATTAATATATTATTTAAGCTCACGGTTTTATTTTATGGGTAAAAAATTCTAGTTGTAATTATCGATATTTCGATACTCATTGAGTATCAGGAAAATTGTGAGTATCAAAATATCGATAATTACAAATAGAATTGTTTAACCATTAAATAAGAAATTGTTGTCAAAAATATAGAGATATTAATAATCGATTTATTTATTGCGTCTTAAGGTGTTTTACTTTAGTTGGACCAGCACTCAAAAGATGACCCCTATTCAAAGGATGTATTATTCAATTTGTTGGGTGGAGGATAAAGTCAGAGGAATCTTTGGACATTCGATTTGAACGTTTTAACGCTGAAAGGTTATTTCATATGCGAATCGTTTTGTTAAAGAGCGAATTTTCTTCCTAATGCGAAATGAGATTCACTGGCACATCTACCCCAAATGGACTCATTGCTCTTAAGGAAACATTAGTTGTTCGTAACAAAGACCGGGTTTCGGGAACAAGTTCTGTGATATCATAAGATCTCATTCCACTTTAATAACGATAGAACAACAAGTCAATAGAATTGACTGCACTACAGTTACCGATTAGGCTTTTCGTCCTCTCTTATACTACTCAGTCGGGTAATTTAGAAATATACTGTGAAGCACCCGCCCATAAATGGGACTTATAGTGAAGTATCTCCTGCACCGTGATAAAAACCTGCTGCACTTGAATGATTCCTTAGCGAAATAAGAAATATGATCCGTCTCTCGAACATCTCGCTAAATATTCATGCTAAAACTTCAAGAGCTTCTGATTCTTCAATATTTATATCGCCTATAAATACGAAAGGATTAACATGTTCGATTATATATATGTTTGTGCTTAAGCATACAACATGACCTCATTCGGATATTGTTGTAAGATCTTGACTAAGTTCACTACTCGTATTTTGTCTCATGGCACCAAACTTCGACAAGATTTTGCTGCAGTCATCTTCAAAACAGGAAATAGGGTTGAAAGCTTGAAAGCAAATGTCATTATGAAAAAAATAGGGTAGGAGAAATAACGGCGCCTTGCAATACCCTTGAATTTACCTTGACCTTGATTAATGCGATCCTATTTATCATAATTTGTATGATACAATCCCCTATAAAGTTAAATATAAATCGAGGAGAGGCATTACCGACTCCAAGAGTAATAAAATTTTAGGCCTTGAAAATATCTAAAACCAAATTTGCTAGTGGACTGACACTATTTCTTCGAGTGGAGTGTTAGCGGGTCGCATGCAGAGCATCGTCCAAGTATACCATACTGCCGGTCACTGGTTGAACTGTTCTACTCTAGATGATTCTCGAGATTGAAATTATTCATATTTTTCATCTCATTAGAAAGTACAAAATAGATTACAATTGAGCGGTAATTTTCAGGGTTATTCTCTTTTTTGGGGATTGACGTTACATTAAGGTGAATTCACCCATTCGTTTTGAACCTTCCGAACGCTTTTTTTATATGTAGTTTGAAGTCTCTATTTTTGAGAGAGAGAAAGAGAGTAAAAACAAAGTCAAGCAAAAATTGTTTCGTATTACATTTACTCTCTTTCTCTCTCTCAAAGAATTAGACTTCAAACTACGGAAAAACTAATGGGTGAATTCACCTTTAGCAACCTTCAAAATTCACTGGCATATTACGATAAAAGTTTAGGTAATAGAAGCCCTAATATCGCATAGTACTACTTCAAGACCAGTGCTGGCACTTTATCCGGTCCAGGAGATTAATTAATGTTGAGATCAGCAAAAAGCCATTCAATTACACGTACTGGAAAGAGTCATTGTTTAATTGGTCTAAGTATACTATTTATTGGATTACAATAAAGTCTTAATAAAGTCCTTGTTTTATAAAAATGAATTGCGCATTTGTTATAAACTCGCGTGTTTATAACTTACAAAAATATATTTCCTCTGTGTGATTTTTCACTGTCATACCAATTACATACACCTCTTTGTTGCAATCAACACAAGTTTATGATTAAATGTGAAAACGTGAACTTGTTTGGTAAATTTTACGCTCCAAATAAAGTTTTGTATTTGAAACATTTTGCTACGCACTCATCTATATCTTGAGTATTGCCTAAAGGCAAGTGAATCGGCGTAGCTGTAAAGGATATTTTAAACAAACCGATGAATAACTGCCTCCATCGTCTATGCCTTCACAGCATAAAGTTCAAATTTAACATTAACATTAACTGATAGAGAGTAGTTCTTTACTGGAACGTATTGTGTATTGTGCTATAATTGTTGTATTGCATTGTTGTTGTGCATTTTACACATCACTTATTTTGGGCAAATGTTCTGGTTGCACATGCAACATTTATGTCCTTGACATAAGCAACCGCCTACAAGCAACACTTTAAAAGAACTTAAAGATCAATTCACAGTAGGGCCGAGTGCATTAGAAATGACATTTGAATTGCACTTTTCCAATGTTATATGCGAAATGGAACCGATTAATCGCAGACATTGCAACACTAACTTTTACAATCTCAAGCACGCGAAACCTTTCGAAGTTTGATATTTTTGTAATTCACATTAGAATTCGAATGCAAAAAAATATTCTACTTTTAAATTAAATGCAAAAGAAAAACCAGTTTATGAAAAATATATTTTTTGTTTTGATTTTGTTAAAGGAATAATCGCGAGTAAAAAAATTTATCACGTAAAAAGGGTAAGATTTCCAAAAGGTAAACATTTCCATTTCTATTGTTGTTAAGATGAATCTTCCGCCCTGCAAGCCCTTTTCTACATTTTTCTTTAGTTTTAATTCTAATCAAAATATTATTTAACTTTGTGCTCAGGAAATTTCCTGAAGGTGATACTCAAAGATTATCGAAATATCGATAATTATAAATAAAACTAAAACTTTTTAATGATTTAATAAGACTTTGAGCTTAAATAATAAAAAATATATAAAATATAGAGGCATTATTTTAAAGTTTTAACCAAATTTATTCTGTATTCAACTGACGTTCGTAGACTCGTAGTGCGAAGGTCCCAGGTTCGAATCCTGCCGCAGAACTCTGGCAGTTTGTGTCTGTTAATTTAAAAGGAGCGCACAACAAGCCTTCACTAGCTTAAGTGTATGTCGTATGACATGGGCTATCACACCCCTCCAATCAACTTAACCTAACCTAACCTAACCTATTCTGTATTCATGTACTCTATGGTAGGTCCCACTGTGCATTGTATATACCCAACATTTAGTGTTTTAGTGCGAAGTATTTATGTGCAGTGAGCATTCAAGCCAAAAATATACAAAATCTTGGTGTAAACAAACATGTTTGGAAACTGTGTTTTTTTTTGTACACCAGCTGCACGAGAAATGGCGAAAAATTAAAATGATAAAATTAAAACCTTAATGCGAAATTGGCTTTAAGCAGCTTTTCCCTTTCCTGCCAAAACTCATCTATAAATTTTTGTTATTTTTGGCTTTTGTTTGACAAATGGTATAAAATCAAATTCGAATGAATTTGAAAAACGATTTCATTTCATGTGCACCGTGCAATTCAATAAGTTGAAAACGAAAGAAGAGCACAAACTAAGTGAATTTTTAAGACATTAAATTACACTCGACTAGATGTGAAATGATATGGACTAGAATATGACTAGACTATAAGCAGACTCTGACAAAACCATAACCTGACCACGAATAAACTATAACTAGATTAAAAACAACAATGGCTAGAATAGGGCTAGAATATCACCAATATTTGCTACACTTTGAGTATAATTTGCTAGACTAGGGCTAGAATACGACAAATACCACGACTAAAGTAATACTCGCTATACTATGACTGGACTATGATCATAATTTACTACAACATGTTAGACTACAACTAGACTAAAGGGTAATTTTTAAGAGCATTTGATAAAAAACACACACAATTTGGAATTATGTATGAAATCTTTAATTAAGTCGATAGAACGATCTATGTAATTCAATATTTAAAGATGATTTCATGTAAATGTTGACAGCGACTACGTCTCAAATGGTTCATACGGTGTGTCCAATTTTGGTGTACTCTCTCCTACATATCGGATGGTATCTCGCAAATAAATTCTTCAATATTGGCTTTCAGTGCCTCAACCTTTGCGGGGTTGTCCCTATAGTCATGAGCCTTAACATAGTCCCACAAAAAAATAGTCTAAAGTCATTAAGTCGCACGATCTAGGCGGCCAATTGATAGGCCCCAAAAGTGTAGTAAACTGTTCACCGAATTCGTCTCTCAATTTCGTGTGATGTGTAGCACGTGGCACCGCCTTATTGAAATCACATGTCAGCCAAGGCCAGCTCTTTTATTTTGGCAAAAAAAAAATTTGTAATCACCGCACGGTAGCGCTCGCCATTCACAGTAACGTTCCTGCTTTCGTCGTCTTTAAAAAAGTACGGTCAGATGATGTCACCGGCCCATAATCCACACCAAAGAGTGCATTTTTCGGGACGCAATACTTCTGGCTGGTCTTTACACCAAATTCGGGAATTTCGTTTGTTGACGAATCTATTCAACTACAATTCGCACAATTCGTCGAACACAATTTTCCGATAAAAAAAAGTGGGTCGATGCAGTTTCTTAACCGAGCATGAGTTTTGATAACGAAATTCAATAATCTGCCAGTGTTATTCGCCTGTAAGTCGGTTGATGGTTAAATGATAGACCAAAGTGAACATGTTTAAGTGTCACATGTTACACAAAAACAGCTGAGCTTCCAAAAACGGTGTTTCCAAAAAGAAAGTTGAAACAAAAAAACAAATGAAAAATCGGTTCACAAATGATGAAGTTATTGATAACGTCATCTGAAATGTGCTTAAAATAAAAAAAAATAATTAGGTTAGGTTAGGTTAGGTTGATTGTAGGGGTGTGAAAGCCCATGTCATACGACATACACATAAGCCAGTGAAGGCTTGTTGTGCGCTCCCTTTATTTATCAAACACAAACTGCCAGAGTTCTGCGGCAGGATTCGAATCTGGGACCTTCGCACTACGAGTCTGGTACACTACCTACTAGTCTACGAAGGTCAGTTAAAAAAAAAAAAAAAATTATTAATTTTAAAATAAAATTATATGCAAGTGTATTCAAGTAAAAAAGAGCAAAAAATTAACAAAAAGTTTAGGAAAAGTTACGAAACCAATAAAAAGTCATTCGTCTCTAAAAAAATTCAAAATGACTATATTGACTATGTTCTTCCTTTTTATTAATAAAAAAAATATATATATATATAATTTTTTTTCCTTTTTATTAATAAAAAAATATATATTACGGTCATCTCGTGCCCAGTTGATTACACATTTAAAATGTTTCGTAATAAGGACATTTCTAGAATTTACGGTAATGAGGGAGTAGAGCGGATTCGGAACTCCATTGAACCGTAATTGGAGTTGTTGGTGTTTGTTAACTTTGTTATATTGTTAAAAAGAAAATAATAATTAATAATTATTAGTAGACTAATTGCCTATATTTAACTCATATTTTACATAACTTTTAAGACCATTTAATAGACTAAATTAAAATGATTGATTTTTGCTGTTAATCCTTCAGTGCTTTTGCCGCCATTACCACTTGCAGGCATTTTTGTCATAGATCTTTGATGAAATATTGTTAAAAATGTGTCAACAGAGGAAAATTTACACATTAATTCATGACAAAGTGCACAAAGTGATACATATTTAATTAATTTTATGCAACGCAAAACGAAACACATACATACATAAATATGAATAATAAACTATGGTATACAACCTCAGTAACAAGAGTAAACACGCACACACACACACAAACACTTACACATTTACATAAACAAACATTCACCAAGAAACACACGCACACTCTTCAAATCCTTAGAGCAGTTAACACAAGCATTAGTTTTTATAATGCCCTCCAAAAAAATTGGTGCAAAAATGTTTTTAATAGTTGTGCCACACGCCCCTGCAACAAAGACTACCAAAACTGGCTTTACTCGTGTGAGTAAAGTGATGATGATTACGATGATGGCAGTAGGAGTGCTTTGCTGTACTCGTATAATCGAGTTGATTAAATAATATTTTGTGTTTATTTAACATGTTTACAGGTGTATGAGTGTTTGCCAAAGTGTGAGCGTTTCATTAATGTCAAAATAATTCTTTGAATAAATAATTACACTGAATTAATGTCAAGTTTTAACGCAAATTAAATAAAAACTACAATTAAGTGAACTTAGTTTTGAAGAGCCAATAGCCCAGCAAACATTTACAGGTGAAAAAAGTGTAGAAGAAATTCGAGGGAAAAAACTATGATTGTTATGATAGTAGTTGCATTATAAGCTTCCTACTTAATGTGGACTATATAGTAGCTCTGAAAGCATTGAGCAATAGGTGAGGTCACTGTTAGAGATTGATATCGGGTCACTTCTTTCTTATTGTAATTCGTTTACATTAAAATTTAAATCATTGCCAAGTAAAAAAAAGAACTTTCTAAGAAGTCAAATAGAATCACAATTTGTGATTCTATTTGAAGTAGTGAAAACTTGGATTTTTTCCAATGACTTTAACAAGATGTTCTCTTCTTTGGATCCTATTTATTGGATCTGAAGTTATGTTTGAGATGTTATGAAGAAATGATTTTTTGGAAGTACTTTAAATGTCATTCGTTACATAGTACATTTTACGTATTATTTTGTATGAAAATTATCCTTGTTATATCATTTAATTTTAGATCGCATAATTTACTATTATTTATTTGTATTTTTGTGGACTGGGTTTGAAGCCGAACTTCATCATGACATGCTTAACAGTCAACGTCACAGCAGAATTCAAAGCAATAACTTAGTAAATATGGAGAGTAACCGTGAAAATAAAAGCTTTTGAGAGAGACTCAGTAGAAAAAAAGGCTTTCAAGGAAGTCATGAAAAGATAACATTGATCGAGAAAAATGTTTTTAAAAAGGGCCTACATAAATCTCCTTTTGATACTGTTAACTGAATTATAAGCCATTTTCAATGTACTACGAAGAATAGATGGATTGTTTAGTTCTTAGAAGAAACAAAAGTCTTAAACGAATAAGAACTTGCCAATAGTCATAGTTTGGCTTTTCTTATGTTGCCAACAAGGCAAACATCCGCTAACTGCCGGGACTGCTTATTTGTATTCACAGCTCACCTTTATATCTAAAGGCTGTTCACTATCCGCAACCTGTGACCCATCCGGCTGCCTTCTGCTCTGCATATGGCTTGCGTAAATTAACACACAAGCCACCGCAAATTCTTCCGATAGGGACTTTAGAACTTTAACAGTTGATAGCGGCCACGTCATTGAAGCCACATCTGTCGAATTGGCTGTCAATTAATAAAATTGTTTTGTCAAAATGGGTACTCTGTTCATTTTCAGTGGTGAAGATCATTTCTAGTTGAATAGGGATGTCAACAAACAAAATTGTCGAGTTGTGTGAGATCAAAAAGCGTCAAATGTATCCTGAAAAAGTCCAAGTACGTGCTACGCAGCTCATGCCACAATGCATACTCTGCTCGCGCAATTTTTAGGCATAGAAATCTCACACAGAGTCACTCAAAGCCAATATGACCCATACCATCGGCCAAATTCAGCCTGATTTATGCCCCAGACTCATAAAAAGTTGGACATTTTGGATGCGCTCCAACCAGCAAAGCCGCGACGGGAATTTGCATGACTTTATATTTCATACATATTAACATCGATTGACCTTTCAAATGCATTAAGATGTTTACAGAGACGTTGTATTTTGTGACAGTGAAATCGAAGCGATCACTAGTTGTCATTCTGTGATAAATACATATGTGTTCGTTAGACTTTTTAAATTTCCTTGCATAAATCCATGTATCCTAGAGCATTGCACCGAAGCGAGAAATCAGATGAGATCGCCCGCGCAACAAAAAAATAAGTAGGCGCTCTTGAAACACCCAACTAGTGAATCACATAGACTATGCGATAAAAATGAAATAGAGCTAAAGCTGGAAATGAACAGGAAAATCCAGATTATAAAAATTTGTGATTTATTGAAAATTAGAAAAGAATTATAGAATTCTTAAACTACATATTGTCGTTCCATATAAAAACTTCTATGTGGAAGGAAGAAATTGCTGGAACTTTTGCTACGTAGTTGCCCACGACTTTGAGAAATGCCATTTGTCCCAAGATCTAGCTAATTCCCAGAGAATCTAACCGTCACACTATTTTGCAAAACGTTTTATTTATAGAGTTTCTTAATTTTAACTATTTTATGGGCCTGCATCTGTCCTTTTTGAGGAACAGATATCTTCAGTAGTTTTCAAAATCCGGAAAAGTCATTTCAAATAATGTCGTTAAATTTATAATCAAAACCAGATGGTTTCGAAACTAAAAGTAGACCTCGGAATGATTTTCTATGAGGTTGTTGTTCGCATTTGCTTATTACCGCTTATTGGCGTACTGTTGACATACGAATTCTGAAAATATCGTAAGGAAGAGATTTCCTTAAGGGGTCGTGTCGCCAATTAATTTCTCTTGTCCGTGTTAACTTGCTAGTGTCCGCATTCCAAACTTGATTTAGTTAGCAGGTCGACTCCCTCACATTGACGTATCCGATAAGATCATCTAGACTAGTCACTAATAATTCCCGATAGGTCGTCTTGTATAAGTTTGCTTAAAACTTGTGTATTGAAGAATGCTCTACCGAGGACTAGAGTAATCATATCTAGAATTCGGGACAAAACGAATTGATTATCATATCACTAGTTTTTAACAGTTGCCGTTAATTAATGTTAACTCAAGCGTCAGCATTTCGACCTATTTTAGTACTAAGTGAATTAAATGCCTCCAAAATATCAAGTAAATGGTCTTATCGAAAATTTTCGTGTCTGCATGTATTAAAGATGTCGTCGGTCTAAAATTTGTTATAAACTTCAACTGTTTAAGGGAAATATTACCACATAACGAACCCTTTGCGGATGTACTCATCCTAAATTCTGATTTCTACTGGACTGAAATTAGTATCTTGTTCCATCCCTTCAAAAATCAATCAGCGAACAAATATATTATCGGTAATCACTAACTTTGAGTTCCTGTACCAGGATATTGTGACTTGATGATTCGTCATGTCCAGATGTTATTTTCACTATCTGGTAGAGAGTTTCTTTTAATACTTTGCAATTTAAGGCTTTTAAATTCAGAGTTGACCAGAATCGCATATAGTGCCACGGGAACTATTAATCTTAAGACTTTCACGCAGTTAGTCTATTGCGATCTCCTTCTATTGTACTATTTAACATTTTTATTTGTTTTAATTCTTAAATTTTGTTAAATGATTTCCTCAAAGAAAAGTGAAGTATAAGTTTAGGGCTGCATTAGCAACTGAAAACTTTTGCATACTGTAGTGATGAAGTTTTTTTACAAACAAATTCTGAATAAATACTTAGACCTAGACTTGATGTGTAGTAGAACGATTGAAAAATAATATTTTTCTATTGCTTGCATAGAATTGTTGTAATAACTTTTTTCCATTTCTTTTCAGTACTTGACTGCCAGGTCAGTGACTGGGGCCAATGGAGTATTTGCAATACTGCCTGTGGGCCAGGCTCTACGACACGTACACGTCAAGTATTACAGACACCCCAAAATGGTGGCAAACATTGTCCTGTTCTAATCGAAAAGCGTGGCTGTCAAGGCTTTAGATGTCATGGACATCATGATAAGAAAATATTACGTGGTAAGTGAATAATAAAAACCAAAAACAATTGTGATAATTATGATAGAAATGTATTGGCTTACAAATATATTTTAAAAGACAAAAAATTCATAAATATATGATGTTTGTAGATGTTCAAACGATTATTGTATGTGTATGTTGGCACTATTTTTATCTATGTTGCCGCTGACAATATTGCTAACGTTATGCTTAAGTAGATTATTTCTGGCAACATTATGATAATGAAAACAAACCATGTCGCCTGCCACTTACATATATTTTATTACATAGTTTTTTAAATATTTTAATTTTATACCTGAGGGAGAGTGTCTGTGTGTGTGAGATGGGGGGCAAGGTGTTTTGTCGCTATTTTATTTGTAGCGCTTTTAATAGCTGCTCTGTGGGAGGTTGTCATTAATAAATGTATTTTTAATTAAATGTTTTTATAAACCAAGTGATTATAACTTGCTCTTGAATAATACATTGAATAAAATTGTTATATTAAAGATTTTCATGGCCTAAGCAATAAAATGTGGTATTTATTTTTTTCATTAAATGGATTTTCAACTAAAAATATTAAATAATTGTTGAAAGAATGATTTTTTTAAATAAATATTTAAGAATATGCGTCTCTCTTGGGTGAACTCAGACGTTGACTAGTTGATAGCATACTAAACCATTTGGGTCTCAGGGCTCAGAGGCATCCGGAGAGGGATGATGAGCTAGATGTGGCACAGCCCTATAGACTACACCAAAAGTGTAACATGTGGGCTTGTCATTACCCTCTTACAAACTCAGTCTTAGGCGCAGGACTGATAAGCAAACAAATAGTATGCGGGCAATAATAAATGACTACGGGATCTAAAGGCAGGGCAAAATCTCTCTACTCTTTATAAATAATAGACACATATTAATACTAGTGTTTTTAATAATTGGACATTTTCTCTTTGAGAGTTGAATACAAGGGCTGCCGCAACAGATATGAGGAAGAGAATATAGAAGAGTCACTGTTCCAGATTGGCAAGAAGACGTATGGTTACTGTGTGATCTCTTAAAATCAGTGTTCTTTTCGATCTTGAACACATTAAATTTTAACACATAATAAGCTTCATAATAAGCTCCAGCTGGATCAATTGTGGGGACTCCGCTTATGCAGAGTTTCCGTGGTTAAATATTGGACCAACATTTCTAAGTGAGTCTGATGGAATTCCGGTTGCCAACCACTGGTAATCTTTCTCAACTAAGTTAATGCTTTGTAGATCGCGTATTCCAGTCCCACCAAAAACTCAGGATGTCTCTACAGACTCACTTCGCGATTTCTGTTTACTAAAAGAAATGAGTCACTCCACTTTTTTAATTTTATCTGAAATAATATAAACTTTAGTTGCACATCCTTATATTTTTTTTTTTTACTAAATTTTAGATTTCAATAATAAAAAAAAAATTGAGGCGGGCCACTTTAAAAAAATTTATTAAAAATATTTATTTTTCCTTCCGACAAAATAACCATATTTATATTTATATATTTTTATATTTGAGTACCTTTTGGCTAAAATTGCACAAATAAGTTCTCATACGACTTATGGCTCCCGTTTTATAACCACTAACGTTCGACATACCTTGAGGATAATTACGGGAGTCGTAATCGAAATAACTTTACACTGCAAATAATTTTGATAGCTAAAATTTTGCTTATGATGGTGGCCAATAAGAAATGAAACTGAACAATTTTACAGAATGAAAGTAAACAATCTTAAACGGAAAAGTATTCAGCATAAATAATACAAAATTTTCCAATACTCAAGAAAATATGGACCTCAATTTCTTATGCCATTTCCTTAATTATGATCATCAAATCCCTAACACCTCTAAGCCTTTTAAATCCTTAGCGGTTTCTTACTTCGTTCGTTATAAAATAAATAGTAATTAATTATCTTACAGGCTTAAAAACCGGTTAAGGCACGAAGTCTGGCTTAAAGTTTTCCCGTCTTTTAAGGGTTTACCAGAAATATTAAAATTTTTTGTTAAATTTTAACGTGAGATTCGTTACTCCTTGAAACGTAACTATGCGAAAGAACTGTTTAGACCGAATAATCTACATAAACTATGAAAGATCTGGCTTTTCTCTAAAATTAATTTTGTTTGTCTAAGACTGGATAATAAATTAATATTAATTTCTTTTACTTTTAATTTACTTTTGGATACACTTCCTTTACTTTAAGAAAATATCACTTCTATTGATAATTTTCGAACGACTTGAAACTCGAAAGATTTCATTCGAAGGCGAACTTATGATTTGGTAACATCATTCGAAATTTGGATAGATGCACTTTACTCTATATCGAATGACAGAAATTCAAGAGTACTCGTACAAAATCTCACCAGTTGGAATAAATTTCACTCGTAATCGAGGGGTGCACCACAGGGTTCGATTTTGGGACCTCTCCTCTTCTCTATCTATGCAAATCAGCATCAGAATGTATGACGATGACGTTTAGCTTATGCGATCACAAGCATTCATCAAATTTTGTATTTAAATTATTGTTTGCCGTTGAGACCGAGGTTTAAGTAAAATATAAATCAGCAATGTTCCTTATGTAAACAACCGTGTAGTCAACATTGTATTTTCTCATTGATTGCATTAGTGTAAGTGCTGTAATATATATTATTCTAGATTAGTAGTCATTTTTTAGATTGTATGTACATATTTTTGGATTTAATAAAAGGTGGATTCGTTCGTTGATTAACAGCAGATAAAACAACACGTGTTTTATTACACTACAATTGGTGACCCCGACGAGCAAAACAACAAACAGCGCTATGAACGACGGGAATCAAAGCCAAAATTTAAACCCAGGGCAAACGTCAGTTCCTGGGCAATTGGACACTGCACCTAACACATTAACTAATTCTCCCATTTTTAATCAAGAGAGTAACACAATTGTTAACAGAGTTACTGTTAAAGTTCCTCCTTTTTGGCCAGAGCAACCAGAAATATGGTTTGCACAAGTGGAGGCACAGTTTGGTATCTCCGGCATTAATAGTGATATCTCTCGGTTTAATACAGTGGTGGCGGCTATTGCCGGCTCAGATATCAGTTGCAATTTTAAATCCTCCGGAACGAGACAGGTACAATAACCTCAAGTCATGTATTATAGAACGATACTGCGATAGCGAACAAAAGAAAATCCAAAAGCTTATCACCGACATCGACTTGGGGGATAAACGGCCTACACAGCTTCTAAATGAATTAAGCAGTCTAGCAAAAGGTCAGATAAATGACGAGTTTTTAAAATCACTGTGGTTACAGAGGCTACCAGCACAAACCAGAGCAATATTGCAAGCGTCGAACGCGGATCTTCCGGAGCTGGCTAAACTAGCTGACAAAATTTTAGAAGTGTCCGATTATCAGCAAATTGCAGCGGTTGCCAAACAACAGTCTCGAGAAAGTGAAATGGATCTCAGAATACAAAGAATAGAACAACAACTGAGCCAGCTAGTAAGTATGCGAGAGAAGCGATTCCGTGGCAGAAGCAGTCATCGCAATTCTAGAAGTAGAGAGCGACGGTCAAAGTCGCCTGCCATCTCCAGCGCTCACTGTTGGTATCACGAGAGATTCGGGACCGACGCACGTAAGTGTCGGCACCCATGTAATTTTTCAGCAGATCATGCAAAAAACTAAAAAAAATCGCCGGACCTTTCGGGCAGCGCAGGCGATAATGTCATTCAAATTGCCCGACTCATCGTGTGTGACAAGCAAACAGGCATTAAATTTTTAATAGACACGGGCGCGGATGTGTCCGTAGTTCCACCTAACTCGGCCGACAGAAAAAAGAAACACCCAACACCAAATTTTTACGCAGCAAACGGTTCGCCTATTAAAACATTTGGACAACGCCGTCTGTATTTATCGCTAGGGTTACGCCGTAATCTGCAATGGAATTTTTATATTGCCGACGTCAATACTGCTATCATAGGCTCTGATTTTTTAAAAGCTTATGATCTGCTCGTAGATATAAAAAAAGCCAAACTCGTGGATAGAAAAACAATGCTAGAAGCAAAAGGTAGTTTTACGCAAAATTCAACAATCAAAATCTTAACACACAAGATCGACTTCAAATTTTCAAATATTTTACGTGAGTATAGCGATTTGGCCATTCTTAATACAAATAAAAGTCCTTTAATGAATAGCACAACACACCATATAGTCATAACGGGACCACCTGTTTTTTCACGACCAAGGCGACTGGCTGGCGAGCGTCTTGAGGCAGCAAAGAATGAGTTTCAGTTCCTTATGGAAAAGGGTATCTGCCGTCCGTCGAAAAGTCAGTGGGCCAGTCCACTCCATTTAGTAAAAAAAGCGAGCGGTGAGTGGAGGCCTTGTGGGGACTACCGGGGTCTAAACGCTGTGACAGTTCTGGACAGGTACCCGATCCCGTATCTGCACAACGTAACAACGATTCTGCATGGTAAAAAATATTTTCTGCAATTGATTTGCAGAGGGCATATCACCAGATTCCCATCGAGCCGGCAGATATTCCGAAGACAGCAATTACAACGCCCTTCGGTTTATACGAATTCGTATACATGACATTCGTGTTACGAAACGCTGCCCAGACGTTCCAGCGATATGTCGATAATGTGCTAAGAGGTTTAGATTTTACGTTTGCGTACATCGACGATATTTTAGTGGCTTCGACCGATGAAGAGCAACATGAGAAAGATTTAAGAGTTGTTTTTGATAGACTACGTAAAGCAAATTTATGTATCAACGCTGGCAAATGCAGGTTCGGTCAAAAAGAAATCGTTTTTTTAGGACACACGATTACAAGCGAAGGGTTGCGTCCACTTCAAAGCAAAGTGGAAGCAATACGTAATTATAAAAACCTACTATTGCTCGAGACCTAAAAAAGTTTTTGGGAATAATAAATTTTTATCGTCCCTTCCTTAAAAACGCAACCAAACATCAGAGTATCCTGCAGGAATTAATAGATGGGAATAAGAAAAACGATAAAACAGAAATTAATTATCAGGGCGTACAACACTTTAAATATGCCTTAGAAGGTCGGTCATTTAAAATTTACACGGATCACAAACCATTAGTATTTGCATTCCAACAAAATAGCGAAAAGGCACCGCAAAGAAGAGTAAGGCAATTAGATTTCATTAGCCAGTACTCGACAGATATACGCCATATTAAAGGGAGCGAAAATACTACGGCAGATTGGCTCTCCCGGATCAACAAAATTACAACAGATGCAGTAGATTTCAACACAATGGCTATAGAACAAGAAAACGACGATGAACTCAAATCTATCCTTAATGCGGATAAGGACTCGTCTCTTAAACTTACACTTCTGCCTATACCAGATTCTACCAAATTTTTACACTGTGAAGTTAGCGGGTCACGTATAAGACCATATGTACCAGTTAAACTGCGCATGAATGTAATGCAGAAACTTCACAATTTAACACACCCAGGGATTCGGGCTACGCGAAGTCTGATAAAGGACCACTACGTATGGCCAGGCCTATCTAAAGATATTAGAAAGTTTGTCCGAGGATGTATACAGTGGCAAAAGGTAAAAATTCATAGATACACCTCGGCCCCGTTCAGCAGTTACGGCAAAAACGAAAAGCGTTTCCAACACATAAACGTTGACATAATTGGCCCGCTACCAACTTCAGCTGGAAATCGTTACTGCCTCACTTGCATTAATCGTTTCTCTAGGTGGCCAACAGCAATCCCTATACCCGACATTTCGGCTCACACGGTCGCAGCAGCTTTTGTCACTGGATGGGTAGCGATGTATGGTGTACCAGAGAAGATAACGACAGACTTGGGGAGACAATTCGAATCTAACTTGTTCAAAGAACTAGCGAAAATACTTGGTATCCAGCATTTACGAACCACGGCATACCATCCCCAAGCGAATGGTATGATTGAGAGATGGCAAAGCACTCTTAAAGATGCCATTAAATGCTATGCTACAAAAGATTGGTGTTTTGCTATACCACTCGTCCTTTTGGGCCTTCGTACCACAGTTAAATTAGATATTGGTGTTAGCCCCGCAGAGTTTTTGTATGGTACCTCATTACGTTTACCAGGTGAATTTTTTGTACAAAGTCAAAGCAAGGACAACCACATAGAATTTTTACAGAAACTACGACAAGTTATGAATGATGTCCGTTGCTCTAGTCCCTCGTGGCATGAAAACAAAAATCATTATGTAGATCCAAATTTGAACAAATGTAATTTTGTTTTTGTACGAGTAGATCGTGTTCGCAAGCCGCATAAAGGAGTAACTACACGGCAAACTGAGGATCTATACAAAAGGCTTAATTTCACCTGATCAGAAAAAAACAAAACGATAATACCTCCAAGATATCACACACTTGTATCTAATTAGCAGTTCTATGTGCCTACCATATGTCTCTGGAATACTATCTCACCATCTATAAGGAAGATTAGCAACGTTTTACTTTAAAAAATATTCTCCAAGTGGAGATTCTTCTGCGTTGTCTTCACATCTCTCGTGTACGGCTAGAAGCAAGAGTGTCCTTCCTTCTCAGTGTGCACTCTATAATGTACTATGTGGTTCTGAATGGTAGTAAATTTTTGTATGTATGTTGCCACGTATTTGAAATCATTGTTTTAATCAGAGGAACGTCTAGATCTTGATGAATAAGTAAATTTTTAACATACCAGGGAGCGGCTGTAATCATACGCAGAATTTTATTTTGGCGATTTGCTGAGATGACGCTCGACAACTGAATTCCATAGCATCTTATTGGTTTTAGGATCGCATTGTATAGAATAGGTTTATAATATAGTCTTAGTGTTGAATTTCTCCCCATAAGCCATTTAGTTTCATTTCCTATGTTTCCTCTTAAAACCAAATTGATGATATGGGATACACCCTCTGTCATTTAGTAATGGGGTCAGCCTACTCACAAGTTATTTCACAAATAGCTTTGTCATGTTAGAGAACAGGCTTAAAGGACTGCATGACTCCACAATTGATAGGTGCTTCTCAAGCTTGGGTATCATGGCAATCATCGACAGCTTCCATTCTGATGAATAGTGATGGAGGTATTCGTAGCTCTGAGATTACCCTGTTGCTAATATTATCAACATCTGACACCTTCCTCGCGTTCTGGCCAGCAATAGGATTTTCAATTTAAAGAATATCAAATCGTAGGAGAACAGCAGCTTCCCTATCGACTATATCAGGGCATTTGTTTGGCGTGAGTACTTTCTTAAGTGGTTAATGAAACATTTCCTTTTTGAGTGTCAGTCCATGCGCAATCTCCGTTCAGAGACAACGCAGAATGGGCCTCTGTATTATGGATCTTCTGAGTCATTTGGCTATTTACTTTAATGATCTTAATCCTTCAATATCTTTATAAAAAATAGTCACCAGTCATATCTTTATACATATGTTTATTACTTTTCATATACCATAAATAGGCTTATTTAAAAATACCATTGACATATTTGGAAAAAGATGTCAATGTTGCGCTTTGCCAATACGAAAAGTGAAAATTATATGAATTAATTTTACGGCGGAAAAGAATCTTATGATATTAATGTTATTATGTACAATATATACAGTTGTACAAATGTCCGCCATTGCTTTGCCTGGTGGCGCACATGCGAAATGCCTCTGACACATAAATCAGGCTGAATTTGACAGATGGCATGGGTTGGGTTGGCTTTTAAGTCAGCTATAAGTTGTGGCTTATTCGTTTAGACTTGCGACTGCAATACAATGTGAATTCGAATCGCCTGATCTTAATGACCTTCACTTGAGATGAACATGCTCTCACATATCACTCGTGCAAAATATCGAATGTGGCATGAGCGCCGTCCTATTAAGACCATATGTAGCTGGTCTAAATATCATCCGGTGATTGCCTGGCCAACGATGTTCTCAAAGAATTATGGACTAATGACAAAGCCAGCCCGAAATCCATACCAAACAGTTACTTTTTCGGTATTCGCTGCATATTCCTGGATTGTATGCGGATTTGTATCGTTTCAAATTCGACAATTTTGGTTGTTGACGTACCCATGGCAAGATTTTATCTGTTTTTTAACCGACTTCAAAAGAGGATTAGATTATCAATTCGTACGTAAGTTTTTAATTTTTCTATTAAGAAATTCTTTTTAAGGATTAAAAAAGGAGGATGTTTAAATTCGTCTATTTTTTATGTTTATACATGCAAAATAATATAATTTGTGAACAGGTGAAAACAAATTTAAGTGTATGCTTACAGATTGATCCCACAAAATTCTTTTTCTGAAAATCAAACAGACAATTCGCTGGCCCAAATGTTTATTATTGCATGACTCCTCCATTTATGGACCGATTTTGAAACAGTGGCCGCCCAAAATATTTATTGTCGCATAAATCTCTAATTCATATAAATGGATATTTCAATCTGCCCTGAGAGTAAAATATAAGTTAGAAATGGATGACATCGGATTTTAAACTCACCCATAGTTGCGTCCGCTTTTTAAACTGAGCGATTGACTCATTGTATTGAAGTTGTTTTTCTTATAAGAATCACTAAGAATGCACTTGTTAATTTTTTTATGAAATTTGGCAGCTGTAAAAACTTATTACAAAAATTTGGAAAGTTATGCTGAAACCGCTCGCAAACTTCGAAGAATTTTCAGTCGAGAAAGTGCACCTAATGAGTCAACCATTCGTAGAGTGGTAAAAAAATTTAAGAACCTTATTCGGTTATGGATTGTAAGACTTCTCTGCGTCAATGTACCGGTCGGTCTGTTGAAAACATCAATTCGGCATCATTCTCAAAAACTTCGAATTTCAGGAAGCTATACGCAGCGAATTTTGACAAAAGACCTCCACCTTCATGCGTACAACATTCAACTTAATCAGGAGACCAGAACATGCATGTGGGCAGCGCGGGCACTTCCTTCAATGGGCAATAGAGAAAAGAGAAGTCAATGCCAAATTTTTCGGAAAAAGTCATCGTTTCCAATGAAGCATATTTTTATCTAAATGACTACGTGAATACACAAAACTGCCGAACTTGGTGCATAGCTAATCCTCAAACAATGCATGAGAAACAAATGCACCCACAACGAGCAACTACCTGGTGCGGATTTTGGTCAAGCTGAGTGATTGGGCCTTACTGGCCCATTTCAGCAACGATTTTCAGAACATTTTATCACGCTCACGCGTTGGGTTTTTGTAAAATCTCGGGCTTATGCGAAAAACCAGAAACAATTTTTGAGCTCAAGTCTGAGATTCAATGCATCATCGGTGAGATACAGCCACATCTTTGTGAAAAGTCATGCAATATTTTATGAAGAGCTGGGAAGGGCCATTTGATGGATTTAATGAATGGATTCCATATTTAAACGGAACATGCCTTTTTTATAATCCAATAAAAAAAACGAAAAAGTGCATTCTTACTGAGACACCCTTGATGTACTTATATTTTTCTTGACAGTTTTACATCACTAGCATTGTGCCTCAAAACTTCGTTTAGCGTCCTGCAGTTTGAAAGTGGGGCACACAACTTCATCTTGTATTTATTGGAATTAAAAATGTGGCACTCATATTAGTCTGGTATCTAATCTAGTGTTCGGTCTGCATTTAGGTCTGGCCTGAAAATACGAAATATGCCATCAATTTCAAATATTTAAACAATCACTGAAATTAATTAAATATCAAATAAACTAAAATCGGCACAATACAACGGGGAGGAAGTCCAAAAAATAGCAAAAAAAACATTTTAATTGAAAATGGCTTAATGTGTGAAAAGTGGCCAATGGGCACTAGTGTTTGCTTTTATAAATAAATAATTTAATTTATTAAATGTATTAAATTTTGAAGATTTTCTGGATTGAAACGGACATATTTTCTTCTGTTATTATCTTAAATTCATCATGTGTACAAAAATTACAAAAAAAAAAATAATAATAATAAAATAATAAATATATGACTCATCAATCATTTGAAATACGTTTTCTTTTCTATTCCGTCTTTTTTAAAGCCTGATTGAGTAGGAAGAAATTACACTTGGAGACATGCTTTCAGAAATATTTGTTCACTTTGCATAAAATATAAAAAAACAAGTAGGTTAATTTTCATGTCGCATTCATCAGCAGAAAAAAAGAAATATTAAAACAACTCCACAATTTTTAAACAGATGGCGCTTGTTATCGCTTAGATATCCAGTAATTTCTGAAAAAATAAACTTCTAAAAAATCATAAATTCTGCAGCTTGTGATCCGGAAGTAGTGAAAATTGGGACCTTTTTGTATTTGAAGTCATATTCAAGATGTCGTAAAAAATCGATTTTTCGGAAGTACTTCAGATGTTGTTTGTCATTTATTTTACACTGAAATTTTTTAGAGAAGCATTTTTATTATGTAAAACTTTTATTTAAGTAATTTAATGTTTTTAATGATATTTTTGTCGCCTGGACTTGGACTCGACAATATCATTCTATCACCGTGGATTTAATAATATAAATAACGGTCAGTTATTTTTAGTACAACTAAAAATCGCGGTTTGGAAAGATTAAAAATTTAATACATAGTTTCAGTTAAAAATAAAATTTTATTCTATTTTCATATAAACTTAAAGAAATAAGTAGTTTTTGTATATTTAATCAGTATATTCTTAATTTAACCTTCTAAGAAGTTGAAAAACTGCGCTTTGGATTCAATGAAAATTTCATATCTTAAGAACAACTTCCACCTTTTTACGTGGTGTTAATAAATACCAAATCTATACCTGCCTTTAATAACCTCAACATTTCTTGTCGGATTTGCTTAAAATTAATACCAAATTGGTTGAAGGAAATCCATTATTTTTCTTTTGAGGGTATTGACATTCAAAAAAAAGTAGATGTGGCCTTATAGAGTCCCATTAAATGATTGAAACTAAAAGAAATATTTATTTTTAATATCCAGAATTAAAAAAATAAAAAATAAAAAATTTGATACACTTATTAAAACGTTTCAAAATTTAAGCCACAATGTTTACAGTGGCTTATATAAAGCAACAACCTTTACACTAATAAAAGTTAACATATCTTGGCCTTCTTTACAAAAATGTTCGTATACAAACAACTCTTCACACCAAAAATATATTAAATATGTGGTCATCTACCAACTCAGTTCATAAAATACTTTCAACACACACAAATAGTATTATCCTACTTGAGGGCATTCCAATAAGTGTCACATCAACCCAATAGTTTTTCTTCCACTTATAGGAAAATATCAAAATAAAAAATCTTCCCTGTATTTTTGCTAAGAAAAATGTTCTCCTTCAGCTAGTAGCAGTGAAACACCATGACTTCCTCTTGTTAAGACAAATTTTTATTTGAAATAGAATAACATTCATTCACTCATTTGCTGCCCTCGCACGTTGGGGCCAAATGGTACTAAAAGTAGAGAATATTTGAAATTTTGTAATGTACTTTCCAAATAAAGTTTTTACCGAATAAAATTAGGGAACATTACAAGTCCTCAAGGGTAAAAATAATTTTAAAAATGATACCTTTTCCAAGTTTTTTTAAAAGCAAACAAAAATTAAGAACATCTCTTTTATTCAGGTATTTGAGTGTCCAATTGTGAATGGTCTGTGTAGTCATATCGTAATTTGGACTGACTGCCGTTTTTTATAGATGGAAAAAAGAACTCTGCTTTTATAAAAAGTTTATTTAAAAATGTAAAATTAATGACACCAAATGGAAAAAATTATATCGCTCAAATTACCACCTCCCGAGTTGACGCATAATGGCGCTCACTTTACGGCATTTTGAATTGTTGTTCGCAAAACATCTGGCTTCAAATATGAGATTTCTTCTTCAATGTTGGCTTTCAAGACCTGCAAGGTTCGTGGTTTGTTGTGGTAAATGCGAAATTTCGAAAAGCTCCAAAGGAAGACGTCTGGTGCTTATAGATCTGGTGAATTTCCAAAATGGAAGATCACTCGACCTGCTAATTAGTGTCTCATAGTCGTAATCTCCATCGTTGCCTAAGCTGTGTGAGCGGTTGCCCCATCCTTTGAAAATCAACAATGATCAATAACCAATGTAGCGGTAAAAAAATCGTTTAGCATCTACCTGTAATGACGGTGCCATCGGACTCTTCAACAATCAATTTGAGTAGATGCATTGGGTCTTCACGCATTTCATGTGGACTCTCTGTGTTAAAGAATCTATGTCCTGTCTCTTGTCTTTAGTTTATATTTATATATCCTCGACGAAGAATAAACTAAAGGCAATATTGGCAGGACATAGATTGCACCGAAAATATAAAAATAATATTTCTTCGTAAAAATGGCTTTGTTCTCATTGTCTTAATAATAATCATTACCCGGACTTTGAGAATAGAACTATTTAGATACAGAAAACAATTACAAATGTCGTTGTTTGTTAGAAATGTTAGAAATAATTATGTACCATTAGCATAGAGAATGAATTTCAAAACAGATGCAGATAACTGAGCTGAAAGTTATAGGCATTTACTTTAAAAGAGCAGAAACGGAAGCTGAAAGAAAATATATTAGAGTGACTTCGTAGACTAGTGTATTATACTGGTAGTCTGAGGTCGCAGGTTCGACTCCTGCCGCAGACTCCAGGTGTCTTTGCAGATAAGCCAAGTAGCTTCGCAGTTTGTGTTTGTTAATTAATTTAAAGAAATTAATTTTTGGTATTTAAAACTTTTATAAATTGTTTTATGTAGAATTTTAGAATAAATATTTATTAATTTCTACATTTGTAAATTTTTTGTATTGACAATTTTTCTTTTTATTACATGTGTTTGAAATTTTGTTGAAACAGAATACACCCACAGAGTGTAGAAATATTGAATAATTTTAAATAAATATATTCTGTTAAAAAAAGACCTCAAGCTCAAAAAATAATTCAATAAATTAATGAAACAAAATCTAAATAATAAATATACACGCAAAAGAAAAATAAAGTCAACCATTCTTGAATCAAGCTTGACTCAGGAATGGATTGATGACTGATTTTGAGAGAAAAGAAATTAACTTTTTTTCGTTGGGTGTCTTAAGGCAGAGACCAAGTTTTTTGGCACACAATCCAGGAGATACTATGCGGGCTTATTCTTTTTGTTTTCAACTCTGTAACAGACCTGCGGCTCGTTTATGGTTGCCAACCGAACTTCAGTTGGTAACCTACAGTTACTGTCACTCCAGTGTCCTGCGGGCAGGATTCGGCCAACTTTGTAACTCGGCCTTCGCAGCTTCAAAGGGCCTTGCATCACTGTCCGCAATGCTCTGGCCTTGATAGCCTGGCTGTTAGCTCGTCCATTCCCGATTACAGCATAGTAGGCCAGCACACAAAATTGTAATCGTACTTTTGCAATCCAATTTCTTCTAGAATTATTCCTGTCAAACCCAATTGCATCAATTGCGAATTTAGACCTATTTAGACCTAAAGCATGCGCTGAGCCATCTTATGCACCCTGTATTCGCACGGACTTCTGCCAGTAAGACCGTGTTGTGGTCAAGCAAAGTAAATTTCGGTCTCTGGTCTTCTTCTATAAAAACTTAAAGACCAAGTTGGATGTTGATAAATAGACAGGCAGCTGCTGGTTAACGCTCAAAAAATTTGTCTAGCTGAAATATTTATTCTAGTTTTTTCCCTTCTTTAATTTAAAAGTTATTGTATCATTTAAGTTTTCAGCCTTTTTATTTATTGATATATCAATATCTTAGTGCTTTTTGAGTATTACCTACAGGATATTTGTTTGTTTAATTTTTTTAATAATATTTTTTTATACGAATATTGATATATAAATAAATAAAAAATAAAAAGCAAACTGAATACAATAACAAATTCATTTTTTATTTATTTGCTTATAAAAGTAAATCCCTAATCGATCGCTCTTTCCTCAACCTATTTCGCCCCAACGTGCATCGTGAAGACTGTTTTTTTTAAATGACTGTAACTGCAGGCATTTATTAGATTTTTAATTAATTATTTTTGGTTTTTATTTTCTCGTTAAACAGCTTTTTACTCAATTATTGAATAATAAACTTTTAAAGAAACTGAAAGTAAAATGCCAAAGTATAATTTCTGAATGCGAAGCTTTTTATGCATTCCCGACCATCAAATCGTCTAGAAATTGTGTATAGATGTTTTTAAAAAGTCATCCAAATTTTAATAATATTTATTGAAAGCAATCTGATCGTTTAAATTTAGTCCAGTCTTTTTGTTTTTCCTCTACTTTAGTTCCTACTACTCTGGTCTTCAGTATGGCGCCAAGTTCGGTCTCTAGGCCAGTCTTTTATCCAGTTAGGCTTAGTCTAGTTTCTGGTCTAGTATTTAATGTCTAGTTTCTAATCATGTCTCTAGTTTTTATGTTCATTACTAGTCTAGTGCAATTTTCAGTCTAGTGGAACCTCTTGTCTAGTTTCTAGTCTAGTGTTTAATCCAGTTTCTAGTTCAGCGAAATTCAACTTCCGACTAGTCTTTACTGTGAGTTAAACTGTAACCCAGCACAGGACATGGAGGATATATAAGCTTTCGCCACATATTCAGACAAGATGACTTCTCTAGGTATACAGTGTGTTTAAAGGAGGACAAAAAAGCAAAGCACGTAACATTCAAATCATTTTTATCAACTTCGATGCTCCATTTTGGAGAAAAGTAATAACATATAAATCTCAAGAAAACTGGGATGCATTTAACACGTTTGTAACGGTTGTACACTTAAACTAAGGAACGTTGCTCCATGCGTACATGGAAAATAATCTATAATTGGCCGACGGACACGTCGAGACATTAGTAGGCTTGGCATGTAGCCGATTAGGCGAATCGTGCATGCTTTCCAATACTGTCTCCAGTCTAATCTAGTTCTCTTCCCTTGTCTAGTCTTTAACTTAATCTAGTTCTAGTCTCTTATCTCGTCCTTAGATTTAAATGTAGTCTCTAGTGTTCGCCCAGTGGTTGAAATTCAACCATTATTGCAATAATACAAAACCGCTCAGATAAAATGTCATATTTTTCTTCATTTCTAATAAAATGTATTACCGTACTTAGTCCATTCTTTCATAGTTGTATCTATTAACGTAAGCTTTCCAAATAAATAATAGAAACGGTTTTGATGTTTATTTAAGAAACATAAATTTATTGCCTATATTAAAAATATTAAATTTTTTTGATTAATTGAAGAAAAACTAAAACTAAAAAAAATTAATTTTATTCTAAATATAAATAGTTGTACAACTGGCATCTTTATCTAAGGAAAATTTCTTTATATACAATATTCTTGTAAAAACTCTATTGTCATTGAGTATGTTTCCTTGACAATTTTCATTTGAAATATAAAATTTTTTGCCGTCTTTGACTTGTTAATGGTCATAGCAAATGCGGGTATAATTGGAAATCGTGTTCGCTGAAATTTAAATGGAAGAATTGTTCCAGAAAATGGTAAATTTATTCGTGGAATCAAAATTCTTTTATTACGAACTACTCCCGTTAATACTTCGCAATCTATGGTGTTGCGGTGCAAGCATTTTACTCTCATTCCATTTACTATGGCTTGTGCATAACAATGGAGTTTATTTTCAATTTCAATTTATACGGTGGCATTCCGCTGAATTTAAAATTTGAGAAGGATATTCATTTACGTCATTAACATCATTAGAAACTTTATCGAAACTGTAATAAACCTTCTCCTCCCTTGAAAGACGATTAAGTATATCATTATTTATTGAAGCGCAGTCTTCATTGGTAGGAGCTAAAATTACGGAATTAAGAATTTGATCCGATAATATATCCTCACGAATATTACCATAGATATCAGTAACTAAATTATCAAAACAATCAATTATTTGTTGTGGCAATTCAATAATGTCATCACCTATCTCTGGATAATTTCTTAATTCACCATTACCAAGTTTATTTATGAAATCCGACAAATTCTACTTCTTCTGGTCTAGCTCTCATATTTTGTGTTAAGGTAACTTTGTGAAAAGAATTAAATTCCTTCCAACTAATGATGCAATTTTCAATTAAATTAAATAGGGTCCCGTGTGGAAATTTGCCTCAAATCGTACTTTACTATTCTAGTTTTACCACCAAATGGTGGAAGAGAATGAACAAATAAGTTTTTCCTTCTCAGTGTTTACGGAGTTGCCAAGCCAAATTTACTTTAGTTAATTTGAGTTGTTTGTTGTAATTTTTAGCAAATTAAGAGAGAAAGAGAGATCATGGCTTTATAATTGGCTAATATTCTTAACTGTTTTTAAATATCTTAGGCACAAAAATGTAGAATAAAAAATACATTCTGCACTCCTCCTACTGACAATCTATCAAAAAAAATTCAAGCGAATACGTTGACTTTAAGTCAGTTAAAATGGTTCTTAACTTTTTCCACTTGCCTATTTATATATAGATAATCTCTTTTCTAGTTTTCAATCGTATTTACTCCAGACTCTGCTCTGGTCTCTAGTCTAGCCTCTAGTATAGTTTCCAGTCTCCTTCTAGTCTGGTCTATACTTAAGTCTTTAGTCTTGCCCCTGGCTTAGTCGTTAGCCTGGTTTTTAGTATAGACATTAGTGTAGGGTCTAGGGTAATCTATTCTCTAGTTTTCAGTCTACAGTCCAGTTTGCAGTCAACCAGTTCGCAGTCAACTCATTAGTGTAGTGTTTCTTAGAGTAGCATTAACTATTGGCTCAATCCCTATTTATAACCTATTTCCTTGACGCATTTCTAGCTAAATTGAAAACTTTATTGCAAATATAGTGATTTATATATTAAAACTTCCAGTTTACTTACTCTGTCAGGGGTCTAGTTAATCTGCAAAGCTGTAATATTCTAAATTATAGAAGCCAGTTTGGGCTGAGAAGGAAGGATACTCTGGATCTCAACCGAACACGAGAGATGTGAAGTCATCACGGAAGAAGCTAGAAATGGTTATTTTTTGTGTGGAATTGACTAGACATAAATAATTAAACTTTAATTAAAGATTCAATAAATAAAAATACATGAAAAAAATATTGGTTTACATGTGCTCGTTGTGCCCATCAGCGGGAGATCCACTTCCATTTGCCCCGAATTGAATTATATAGAAAAATTAAAATGACGCTTCGCAGAACACATGCCTCTGGCTTCTGACATTTTTTTAAGAAGTGTGAAAAACCATTCTGAAAGAGAAAAAAATGTATGAGAGAAGTTTTCGTTAAACTTGGAATGAATCAATCCGTTTCTTGGTCTGTTTCCTATTGTAAGAAATATTTATCTCAGTTGTCGTAAAAATTTGAGTTGGTGGTCCTTGGAAATAAATAAATCACACAGGATCCTTTCAAAATTGGAAACGATTTCTATTACGCAATATATCTACTCTATTTAAAAATCGATCCAGTCTTATGTTTTTATTATTATACAAAAGGAACAATTCTAACTACAATAGGGTCCGCAAAGCTTTAGAGATTAGATAGTCGATTAGTTTTTCTTTTACAAAAAGGTTTGAGTATATGGCTTTGAAAATAAGTAGTAAAGAAAAACTAACGACTAAAGAAAGTAGTAAAGGAATTCTAATGGTAAAAAAGATTAGTGATCTATAGCAGGCCACTAGTCGGTATGCAGTAAACCATTAGTACACAAGACCCAAACGATACGGCTTTGTGTACTACATTATCAGAATATATGTCAAGGATTCAACTCAGTACTTGTCATAAGGACTAACCTGTCGGTGCTCTTCCCAATGGATGAATAAAACCGTTCACCACCGTTCCCATCGTCCCTCTCCGATCCACATTTGGGGAGTAAGAAGTCCTCCTATCATGAACCACTCACCAACCGCATCCGCCAAGGCAGCCTTGTCGAATAGCAACAGCACATAGAGATATATGGCCTGAAAAGAGCATCTAAGCTACACGATCACTAGCGCAATATTGCAGACACACTGATCCGTCTCCATAACTCTTCCCGCGTATCTTTGGGTTTCAACTAGAGGCACCATGTGATCACCGAAGGGGCTTCACCAATAACCAGCTTACGACTAGTCCCAGGGACTACTGGTTCCCGTGGTACCAGATAGGATCTCTGGTTGGCTTTGTGTTAAAAACAGGTCCGATTTTAGGTCCATTGCAAACCTCTACGAAAGTCTCCGTAGGACCTCTGCCCAGACTATCGTATACAAGCCTACTTATATGCACACCCGTTACCCTATTATTTCAGGGAATGGGTAGTAACATAACAAGTTTTATGGGTAACTAGTCAAACGTCAAGGTCTGGAAAGACCGTATTACCCATCCGGACGAGCGGCCGAATCCACTTTTACCTTTAATTTACTTGCGTGCGCGCCCGTTACCCTGTTATTTCAGGGATTGGGTAGCAACATACAAGTTTTTAGGTATTATCAGCAAAAAGGCCTAGGCCCGGAAACCTGATAATCCTTTGCCACAGGAAGCACAACACCATGACAGGATGTATAAACTGCGGCCCCGGGGGATGATCCGGGTATATGAGAGGTTGGAATGTCTCTGCCTTCCTTCGAGCTTATGTTTAGTTCAGTTTTTAGTCTTTGATTCAACATTGTTTCTAGCTTAGCCTACTCATTAGCTTTTAATCCAGCATCTCTTTGGTAGTTTTCAAGTAAGTAAACTTCAGTTCTATTCCAGGCAAAGACAAGCTGCTAATTTACTATTTAGTTTCGAATCGGGTGCAGCCTCTCTTGCTCTTATCACTAGCAAAATTTTTCTAAAGTCTACTGGTATCTTCTAATTTGTTTTCGAGCTTGTGCGCCTTCGTTTTGGCTTCAGATTACATTCTTTTCTTGCTAGCAATTGCTTTAAATACTACATTTACGATACTAAGTATTGCTATTGTTATTTTTAATTGAATCGCTGGTGGACCCCTTCTCTCAACTTAATGTTCAAACTTCATAGAAAACAATGCATGGCATATATTTTGCCTACAATACGTACACACCATTAATAACAATGTATTGAAGTCTCTTACACACACTCCCACACAATTCACGCCTTTAGTTTAAAACAACAAAATTTACTTAAACATCCTCATGAAGCCTTCATCAACACGGCTGAATATTTGATTACGTGTTGGTGTGCGATTTCCAAACAACTCATTTTAATTCCTTATTTATAGATTAAAATACATTCAAGTATAAGAGCTTTAATAATGTTGACTCTATTCTTTTGTACGTCATGGCTTGTTTAGTGAACGAACGAACGAGTGAGTGTGTTAGTCAGCCAACCAGGCAGTCATTGATAATGATGATTGTTGTGTTAAATTAAACTTGTAAGGCGGAGATAGTTGAGTTGTTGTTTTGCTTAATAGCAAAAGGTTCTTTAGAGCATGTAAAGAAACATTAATTTTATATTTCAGTGGCAGAATGGCATTTTGAAAAGTATATTTAGATAAATATAAATAGGATATGCAAGGATATGTGTTACAGGTTTTCCTTGCAGTTGAGAAAAAATTAGAGAGTAAGTTGTAAGCGGATTACGAGGAATGCAAAATGTTTCAAAATTTCAAAATGTTTTTGGAAGTCTGACTTGTCAAGAAGAAAAGCAATAATTTAAATTCCTTTTTTTTTGCAAAGGAGCACAGCAATTTAATTAAATTGTAAATTTTTACTTTTAAAAATATTTGTCTTTCTTTAATGTATTTTCAAAGCCTATTTTTAGGCATTAAAACATTGAATACAATTGTTGCTATTTGCATTTTCTTTGCTTTTCATTTTCATTCTCTGCGTGTGCAATTCAGTTAATAATAGTTGCCTTAAAGAAAATTGTGAGAAATTTATTCTTTACATGGTTTTCATGTTGCGCATTAATTTGTGCAATAATTTTTACCTCAACGCCACAAAGGCCTTTATAAAAAAAGTTCCTAAAGAAATTATGCGAATTTCTTACATCTTAGTTTTGATATCAAAGCAATGTTCTTGTTGCCGTTTTGTGTGCTTTCCTTTAGAGGATAATTGCATTAAGTAAAAGCCTAATAATAGGCAAGAATATTCAAAATAATTAGAAAGTAAAATACTATAAAATTTTTAACACATTCCCAAAAAAAGCTTCAACGTAGTCCATGAAAATTCGCGCAAAGAAAATGGTATATGAATATTAAAAGTGCTGAAAAATAAATAATACAGCATACTATACATTTGGGACGGAGGGTAAATATATATTTAACATAATTATGCAGGAGTAAATATTTTTTATGCAGTTTGTGATGATAATTTTCTTTTCCATACATTTATTTTCTTTGCATACAATGTCAACCCCTCCACTAATTACGTGAAAAAAGTTTTTCCAAAAAATATGTTATATTCTAGTGGCGTTTTTATTTCCGTTTTATGCGGAGGTCCCGAAAAAAGTTACAATATAAATACTCGATCCTATGCAGCAAAGGCCCATTTACAGCTAAAGCAATTCTTCCCCTTTGTCATGTAGACAGTTCTTTCAGAGTTTCTGTCCTGAGTTTCTTCCAGTGTCAACAAGTTCCGTTTTTTGACATCTTTATTTAATGAGAGCCAAAGAGTGCTGCATATCTTACAAATGCGAATTGCTTAAGACTTTTATTCCATTTTCTATCTTACTCAACAATTCGATCTGAGGAACCTTGGAATTATTTGAATTACCTTGTGAGTCTGATATATTAAAGATTGAATCGGCTCTTACTCCCCCATTGACCAATGTCTTACCCTTAGCTAACCTATCGTGCTCAAGCTTAGGGTATACAAACACTATAATAGGGTCAGAGATTAAATATAAGAGAGAACAAACTTCACTTTCTTCTGTTAGGTCCCGGCTATTTCTTATTCATATGAATGTAGATTTTAATTGTTGGTCTTTGAGACAAGCTTATCAACTCCATTTGGCTATAATTTATGGTAAATATCCTCCGTGTTAAAGTCATGTCATGTCCAGTATCCAAAGATTGAAACTTTACTATATCGAATAAATTAGCTTATTTCCAATCGCTCTTATTCATCAGATTGGCTACGTAGAGCTTGTCAAAGGTCCTGACGGGAGTCATCATAATGTTCGATTGATATGGATTTAAGAAAAGAATCAATGCAATCTTCTCAATTGACCAACGAATTCGTTGTTCTGTCGAAATTGCACTTAATATGTTCACCATTCTGAATAAAGTTAAAGAATTTGTTAATCAATTTATAAAAAAAAAATAAAAAACTTTCAACGCTCTTATTTGAAATATTTAAAATATTTAGTATTAAGCTCTAAACACATTGACGACAGCAGACTTTACGACTTCACGGCTTCAAATGCAGCCAACTTCAAATGCTGCTCTGAAGTCAGCTTCATAATTATTTTGAAGACAGCAACAGCATAATAATCAGGTGATGTGTATTTTAGCAATACAAATTTCAGGGATGCCGGATATATATTTTATAATGAATAAAATTAAAGATATTAATAAAAATGTAATAATATCAAGAAAAACTATAAAAAACACATAAATTTATTTCTTTATTGTATTTTTGTAATGTTCTCTTATGTTTAATATTAAAAAAAATTTTTTGTTTTTATTTATCCAATTTATATATATAGTGGCAACACTATATTTGTTTAGTGCTGCCCGTCAAAATAGAAAATAGCCTAAGTTGGCAGCAGCAGCAAATGCTGTTGTGCAGTCGTGCTGCTGTGCTGCCGTTAAAATAATCGTTTTCATTTAAATACATGGATTTTATTTTTGTCATATTGCTGCTTGCTGTCTGCTGTCGTCTATGTGTTTAGTGCTTTACGGGCTCTTTTTTTAATACGATTGTGTTTGCTGAAGAGCACCAAATTCCATTTTTTCTTTTCAAAGGGCAAAAAATATTACACCATTTTTTAGAAAAAGAGGCTCTATGTAGTTTACTTTTAAAATTCTATTTAACAAGACAATATCCTTCCTGATATTTAATTGATCTATGAGTAAGAGTGGACTTAATTATTATTATTATTATTTATTAGAATAATATACAATATTAGCTTAATTTACAAAACACACTAGCTACTAGGGCCTACACTTTCGTAGACTAAATTAAATATTTATTGAATGAAAATATATAAGAAGTTAAGAAGCAGCCCAGTAAAAAATGGCTTCCAAAACAGTTATGAAAATGTGGAAATTAGGATACGGATGTAGTGTATATTTGGATCATTTCCAAAACTTGTCATTGCATAATGTTCTCTTTTACCATTCCATTTCACCGATTTGGAAGCCGTCCTTTTTTTCATTTTGCTTGTAAAGAAATTAATTCTTTTATTAATAAACTTTATTTTATTTTTTATTAAGCTTAAGGTCTTAAATTTTTATTTTAAATTATTTTCGATATTTCGGTACTCATTGAGTACCATCTTCAGGATATTTATTATTTGTTTGTTTTATATAAATTGAAAAAATTTTAACATTTGAAAAATAATAATGAAAATTTTTGTCATTTTTGAAATTCTAATCACATATTTAGAAAATATTTAAAGTAATTATAATATACATTTGTACATTAAATAACAACATTAAAAAACTCATGTATGTAACAAAACATATATGCAAGTATTTTTATACCATGTTATTGGTACACGTGCATTTATGTTGATTTAACATTAAATTATAATTTATGTTATTTCAACATTGAAAAATTAAGTGTGATAAAATTTAACATTTCTTATTTATTAAATGTCTATAACTATGCGCAACATTGTCTGTGTCTGTTTTAAAATTAATTTTAATCAATGGTGGAATTTTTATAATTTGTAACATTTCTAAAATTAGTCTTCTTTTGTAATTTGTTTCTGTGTTTAGTACTGAAACATTTTCAAAGTTAGGATAGTGTTTCAATTCCTTACAATGTGTCGACAACGCCGTCCTCTGTGTAACATTATCTCTATTTCTTTGATCTGACTTATGCCCAGCAAGTCTAACTTTCAATTTATTTTTAGTTGTTCCTATATATACCTTATCACATTCTTCACTATCATTGCCCTTACACGGTATTTTATATACTATATTAGATCTATCAATTTTATTAATACTATCCTTTGTCCTATTGAACAATCTGTTCAATGTGTTGTTTGTCCTATAAGCCATCTTATATTTTTCTGTATCATATACTCCTGATCTTTCTATACGTTCAGATATTCCTGGTACATAAACTATAAACTATAGCTTTATAAATCTTATGTTTTGTTACATACATGAGTTTTTTAATGTTGTTATTTAATGTACAAATGTATATTATAATTACTTTAAATATTTTCTAAATATGTGATTAGAATTTCAAAAATGACAAAAAATTTTCATTATTATTTTTCAAATGTTAAAATTTTTTCAATTTATATAAAACAAACAAATAATAAATATCCTGAAGATGGTACTCAATGAGTACCGAAATATCGAAAATAATTTAAAATAAAAATTTAAGACCTTAAGCTTAATAAAAAATAAAATAAAGTTTATTAATTAAACAGAAACGGTCGAAAAAATAGAACATATATTTAATTCTTTTATTAAATAACTATTGGTAATTTACCACTAGTAATAAATTTTACATCTAGAAGTTGTATAAATTTGCTACAAATCATAATTTCTTTTTCTTTATCTACAATTTTTTCGTTTATTGATTAAAAAAAAATTATTTGCGTATCACAGATTTGTAGAAGTAATTTATATTTTTAATCATAATTATTCCCAACTTGACTTTCTAGGAAGTTGAGAAAATGCACTATTGGAGGCTTTTTTGGACGCGGTGAAAATGTCGTTGCTTGAGAATGACTTCTATTACCCGATCATTTATGTAAAGGTATACAGAATTTACAAATTCAGGAAAACTGATACAGGGGGCTTAGAATTTTTAAATAACGTATACTTTAAACCAAATGAACTTCACCACACTATGATGTAATGAGCAACATGGTATTTCGAGAGTACTCTGCAGACGACCTATGTCGTCTGTCACACCGATCCTCTAGTGTGCAGTCCAAAATCGAACCCTTTTCCTCCCGTGCTGCTAAAGTTGGCTTACAAATTAACATTACGAAAACCACAATTCCAGATTTCGGCGCAAACTATTAACGAGATTGGTAACTTACGCTGTCTAAGGAGTTCAGTTGCAAAAAGTGGAGACAGTAAAGACAACATATAGAAAACAAGGCAAAGAGATACACTCAAGAAATTCTGGAGGTCCCAAAATATTGCAATAAACACCAAATTTAAAGTTTTTAACTTCAATGTAAAAGCCGTGCTTCTATATGGATGCAAAACATGGAACATATCGATTGAGAGATGAACAGTTTACAAACATTGATCAATCGGTGCCTCAGACGTATTCCCAGAATTTTCTTTCCAGTTACTATCACAAATTTTGATCTATTGAGACGTACTGATCAAGTTTCGATTTATATGAATATACTTTTACGCATTTTGGCTAGGACACACTATGAGAAAGCTGATTGCTAACATTACTGGATAATCCTTTTAATAGCCCAGGCTCTGGGAGATCTAACAAACCAGTAAGTACTTGGAGACGAGTTGAGGGAGTTTCATGGAACGAGATGAACCCGTTGTGTTATAACAAACTGAATTGTAAATCATTTGTTAATAAGTGCTTCAATTTCTATAGGACAGCAACAAATCATTTACAATTTAATTTGTCACAGCACAACGTCTTAAGTGGTGTTTAATGATTATAAATTACAGAAATAGTAAATTTGATTTCTAGCTGGGCAACAGTAGTCAGATTTACTTTGTATGTCATTTGTAATACATTAAAAGAAATATATACATCAATCCCTACTGGGGTATGATGAGATTTGAACTCTAACCCACAAAGAAAAATTATATTCGTATTAAATTCATAAATTTGTATAAATCCACTTTACAGTTTTTTCCTGGAATTCATCTAAAGAAATTGGACTTAAGAAAAACAAAACTCCCTCTATTGGGTATTCTCACCACCGGGGATCATTAAGTCTTTAAATAACATAATACACCTGCACTTTATAATCCTTTAGATAATATAAAATTTCTTACATGTGATGTAGTCGTATCCATATTTTTATTAAAAATAAATTTCTGGAGTACGTAGTATATCTGTTTATTATCTATTCCCTTGGCACTATCGGAAAATGAAAGATATTGAGGCCTCATTCTAGGCAGCAGAATATCCTCAAAGGACGAGCTATAGTCTAAAGCAATAAAATTAGACACAATTGTGTTGGCTTTCATCGGACACAATGGCAAAGAAGCTGCACACACCCATTACATCTAAAGCGATAGATCTTGGCATATATCGTTATTCTGGAGAACAAAGAGAATTTCAAACCTCCATAGAAGCCTCCAGAAGGGTAAATAGAGCTGGGGGTCATATCTACATTAAATAAGTCGGGTTAAAAATGTTTTTTAGACTCCCAAAGAAATGTAACATCATACAGGCAAACTATCTGATATCAAAAGAGGAGCTTATTAGATCAGGTTTCTTTGGATATAGAATAGAGATGTCCTCGCTGTAACTGCAAAAGCAAAGCTGCTGTTGTTAGTGCCTACGATACATCAAGCTTTATAAATGAATGCAGGGCATCCCCAAAACGGTAATATAGGAGCAGAGCAGGCCTAGCAAATGGGGGAACTGTGCTGTAAGATGCCGAATAGACAACATCTATGGCATCTCCCTTTCATCTTGCTGCACAGACATTGACGACGCGCTAATGCAGGTGGCTCAAATAAGATGGGAGAACAATCTGGGTCTGCGTTGATTAGAATAGAATAACGCAACTTCTGACTTTTAACAGAATGTAGCTTGGGGACACAATTACTTCATCTATTGTAATCAAGAGGAACTAGAGACGGTATACAATCTCACATGGGCCTGTCTCCCACTGGATATAGCCCACATACGTCATCGGGGAGACAGTCGCTTCAGTAGGCACATGAAATTCCAAGCAATAGACTCCTTAAAATAATTATTTCATCAGCAGTAGCAACGCCGTCCTCCTTCAGGTCAACTGATGCCTTCCTTCAAAAGGGGTGAACACTGTAACTACTTTGTCCTGCGTATCCTACCCTTCGACTAACGCACCTTTTATCATTCTCTACAGCCCTAATTCGTTTTTACACCCCACTATCTACTTGTTTATCTTCCATATCTATTTCCACAGGCATCGCAAGAACCCAAGGCAGCTGATCGATTTCCTCCTATCTATCAGCAATATTGTAACTTAACCTAACAAACACATTTATGAAGCTAATTTTCGCTTGCTTGCGTAAGCCTCATGCCCGATATGAAACCCGAAAGCTCCCAACTGATAGTCTAGTCTAATACACTTGCTTCTATTTTAAATCTTTCTGCGTTACCTTGAGTTTAAAATCACTCTACTTCTGCATTTTTTCATTCCATTTTTAATAATAAACTCATTCCGAGTTTTTACGTATTTAGGAACAATAATTAATTGTAGTCGAATCAGTGTTTTTTGTAGGACAAACATTTTTTCAATAGTCCTTCTACACAACCCCGATTTTTATGTGCCAGATCTCATTGTTACGAAAGTAAATAACTGTGAACCAAAATTGCCTACAATTGTCTTAAATCACAAACCAAATAAGCACCGTGCCGAGTAAGTTTATCACCCTAATAATAAAGAAAAAATTATTTGTGTGTATATCGAGTAACAAACACATTTTCCAACACAAGCCGCCTAATATTTCAACACTTTCACTTTGCATTGGAGTAAAGGATGGTCCATACACAAGCATTTTTAAAAAAATCAAATAAAATGAACTCGTATATACTCGTATTATGACTTTATTAGAAGCCATAAATATTATTTTTGGAACACGATGTTATTCATGCGACTGCCACGCCTGGCCTCGCATTATCTCATTTTGTCAGTCTAATTTTCCAAGACTTTGTTGACGGTTCTGGTTCTTTCTCTCGAATGACGCCAACGATAATAACCTTAAGGGTGTGGATCGCTTCTAAACTATTCAGATACCATCAGTCTTTAACAGCAACCCATAAGAAAAAGTCTAAAGGACTCAAATCGCAGCTCCGTGGAGGACAGTTGACAACGCCAAAACGGTTGATAACACAATTATGGAACTTAGTACACAAAATATCGATTACTAAATGGGCTGTGTGACATCATACTCAATCCTGCTTCATCCAAAGGTTATCCAAGTTCATATCTGCAATTTCAGGCCATAAAAAGTCTGCAGCGCTCGTCTTTGAGCGAAATGGCGTTTCCAGTATCATGTTTCTCAAACAAAAAAAAAAAAAAAAAAAAAAATAGTACAAAATCCACAGCGAAATATTATTTTCTGTGGATGTATTGGCCTGAAGACAATGACATGCGAGCCTTACGATCCCAAGATGCGGAAATCGTATGTTGACCGCCAAAATAAAAATTCACCTTGTCAGAAAAGATGACGAAAAGATGCAAGGCCCAAACGTAAAGTTACTCATTTTGGTCCGCGGAGGTACGAGTATGTTATTGATTCATATTCAGTATTAGGGTTAGAAAAAATATCAGTATCGAAACAACATACGATTTATAGAGATACTTGTATTTGGACCACCCGTTACCGCCATTTCTAAGCAAATAAATATGCCAGCACATGCACGAACTTACATAACAAATAAATAAATTAATGCAAACATTTATTTGGGGGAAAATATTACATTCACACACACAAACACACGCACACTCACAAACACTAGGAAATACTTTGACTCCGCCATGTAATAAAAATCAATCCAAAAACAACCACTAGTAAACAAAAAGTATTTTCCTGACTAAATTGTTGTTACATTTTTACACGTTGTAAGTGTGTGTGTGTGATTGTGGAAGTGTATTTGTATTGAAGTATTTACGAATTATTTGCATGCAAAAATAACATTTATTTGTTTGAGTCCCTCATTCCTCGCAGAGTTTTTAACATGTTTGTTACTCAAATATTTACAATTTAGTGGAAATGTGCAGGAATGTGTGCGTATTAGCATTTGATACATTATAAACGAGGGTGAACCAACAAGTACTTAAAATTAATAAGACATCCTGATTACAGGGCCCAGAATATTAAACACTAACTTTTGGCCTCTTCAATTATATTAATGCGGTATGCGTGTAAATTCATTGATTTTGAGTTCTTTTTAAAGACCACAAGAGACATTCTTGGTATCAACAGTTTTTAATTAATTAATTTCTTTTTTTTGATCTGAAATGATTTGTTGATATTAACAGCTGTTTTGTTTATCTTTATGGCTTGAGCGTACATATTTGCAAATGATGAACAAAAAATGTCTATAAGAAAGTTGTTTTTCTTACAAATGTCCTGAAAATTTGCAAATGAATGTCAAACAATATGGAAAAATTATGAATCTAGCTTTTATATAGGCGGATCCTGTCATATATCCTTTTTTATGACAAATTCTAAAAAGGAGCTAAATAACTTATTATTTGCAATATTTACAAAAATAATGTATTTAAAGTCAGAAGAATCCATTTTTATCTTAAAAAGTGCCCAGCAAATATGACCTTCCAAAAAAGAATCCGAAAGTTTTGCATAAGAACTATATTAAATTAAGATTGTTTATTTGCCATTGACAATACGCCTTACATCTGTAAGGCGTACGAATTTGCTAGTCAGGATCTCTTTTTTCGTGTGTGAAAGTAATTTTATCATTATTGGTTGCAAAAAAGGATTATGTTTTCGTTTAGATCTAAGGAAATAAATAACAATATTAATTTTTTGTTGTGGCTTTAGCTGGTCATATGTCGACATTTCATTGGTCGCTAAACGAAATCGTCAGTTCAATTTAAGCACTTTGTTTATGCCAAACAAATCACATACAATATGAGAATTCTGTGTTGTATATAAAATCATTACAAAATACATTATCATATTAGGCTTAGAATGCTTTTGTACAAACAACACAACAAACAGTTATACTCAACGTGCAACATCTATAGAATTAAACACCCTTTCGTCGTTAATGATTGTATTTAATCAAGCAAAACGAAAAATATAATATTTCTTTTGAATAATTAATATTGAAATTTATTAACTTGGGACATTCTCCCCAACTTATTGTTTAAACAATTATTCCAAAGTAAGAAAAAAAAATAAAAAAATAATATTAAGTATTTGGTAATAAAAATATTTTGTTGTTTTATTTTTTGTTTTGTTTTAAAATCGATTTTCACGAATATGTGGAAGCCATATCACTTTTAAATCAACCTTTTGTCAATTGTAGCCTAAAGAGACCAAAAAAGTCACTTGCACATCATTTGGAAGCTACGAAAATGTCATTACTTGAGAATAACTTCCATTTTTTCAGTGAGTTAGATATATATGTTCCTTTTACTCCTGGGAGGAGCATAGGGCCATTCTGGTTTAATTAATAGGTTAACATTTAAGACATACGGCTTATTTGACCATAGCGTCCGATCCTGGTGTTGTGGCTGCCAACATCGCCACCAGGCCTGCAGTAGTATGTAGGTATTTAGCCATACAAGACATTAGGGTTTTCTGCCCAAGGTCGGTTGTCAGAGCCTCGTTAGCGTGACAGGGGTCACCAAGTCTTTTAGACAGTGGGTGAGGATGACATTAAGAAAGGAGTGGCTATGTGGAAATTTGCTTGTGCTTCACTTTCCCATTAGACCCCCAAGTCCATTCATTTCAATAATAATAATAATGTTAGATTAAAGCGTATTGAGTCCGAAGTAACAAATCGCAATGTTATCGATGATGTTATAAGAAGACATGGCAATAAGATGTTGATAAATGTTGAACTAAATAACCAAAATATACAATTCCAAATTGATACTGGAGCCCGTCGACCCATTATAAGTTTAAACAAATATAATTCACTAAATAATGCTCATTTTTAAATCCAACTTCACTTAATCTGCGTGGTTTCGGTAATGAAGTAATTCCAGTTTTGGGATCATGTGAAGCAAATGTGAAAATCCGTGAAGAATCAAAAATTTTAGAAGTTCAGGTGCACCAAAAAATGTACGCTGATTCACTAAAATTTGTTGAGCCCATTGTTGCTGCATAGTAAGGACTTGATTCAGAACTTGCTCCATATTTCAGCTATAAATATCCTCGTCGCCAATGAAATGTTTTTTTTATTTTTGAAATTAAGTTCTTGAATGAATAACATATTTTACAGTAGCTGACAAACAAATTATAAATTAAAAAAAACAATGAATAGTTGATTAAAAACAATATTTAAATAAAGTAAATATGTTTTTTAGTAATTTAAAGTAAAACTTAACATTTCCCCCTCGCCTATTATGAATAAGTTTGATAAATATTACAAGACCATCAATTTCAATGGTAAAAAGAAGTGGTTTACTAAATTTCGATGTGGTCGTACAAGCGCGGAACATGCCGAACATTCTGGATGCCAAGTTGAGGTCTATACAACTGAAAAAAAATTTAAATTTCACGAATGGCTGATTGAAGATTGCCTCAGTCGTTTCAATTTTGAATGATCACTTGAGTGTGAGAAATATTTCTGCAAGATGGGTGCAGCGATTTCTCACAATCAACCATAAAAGCAATCGTGTGATAACTTCGCAGGAGTTAGCTTCTCGAGGTGAATCGGTGCCAAAGAAAGCCAAGTTGGGTTTGTCAGTCTAAAGTCGGTAATAAAGTCATGGCGACTTAATGAGAATTTGAAAAGAAAAACGATTGCATTTGCCCCAGGAAAAAGTACTTTCTCTTACTCTGCTTACTCAGGTTCAGCCCCTAGTTTGATAATAAAAAAATTGGAGAAATGTAGGATAATGAGTATAGAGCTCCAAGAAGACTATGTTGAAAAAACATAGTAGTAAATTTATAAAATTTTGATGTTTTTAATTTGTAAATTAAATAGACAAGTTTCTGGATAAAGTGAACACAACATTCACGAAACGTTGGAAAATATGAGATAAAAAACTTTACATTTTAATTCTCAAAAAAAAAGAAAACACGTAACGCCAAATTAGCCAAATAAAATAAATAATAATTAAGATTAAACTTGGCCAAGAAGAAAAGCAACATGAAAAATAATGTTGTTTTTTTATACCAAATCCTGTGTTTCATTCAAAAAGTCACTGACTTATTGACCAACCGTCGTACATACATACGAACATATTTATAAATTCATAATCTTATTGTGTATAATATTTACGTTGATGTTATTTCTTTACTTTATTGGCTTGTGGCACAATAAAAAATAAATTTTCTATACCAAAAATATAAATAAATAAAAATTCAAATTAAAAAAATTAATATGCATGCATTGACATGCTCTTATATATACAAATGCAGTATTTAAAATTTTTGCAAAAAAGGTAACGACATCAATTGCTATCAATTTCAGTGTCACAATTCATTAGAATAAGAAATAATATTTTTAGGATAACACGTGAGCTGTTACCAAAAATATTATTTTACTTTTAGACAACATCGTCTTTCCGCTTAATAAAGGATTTTGCAGTAGACATTTTTACAAAATTTTATAGCAAATCAAGGATCCATGATCACCTCTTAGCATTATTAGATATTTTGCAAAATTCCTAAGTATATACATATATATTCCTTTTTACTCTTGCAAGGAGCATACGTCCTTTAAATCTAACAATTGCATTCAATTGCGTTACATTCTTAAATTCTAACAACAAGGGCTGAAAGAAATCCTTTTATTTTGGTAACAATCCATACTTTATTTTTAATGCGGACTGAAAAATTTTGAAAAGTTTTGAAATTGCATTTAAAAAAGGATATATGGCAAGCTTTTGCTTCAAAGGAGGTTTTTCAATTGCTTTTCGTTTCTAGCCATTAGAAGGATATTTTTCTAATTTCAAAATTTCTTATTCTAATGTATGTGACACTCCTTTCTTAATGTCAACCTCACCCACTGTCTAAAAGACTTGGTGACCCCTGTCACGCTAACAAGGCTTTGACGACCGACCTTGGGCGGGATAACCCTAATGTCTTGTATGGCTAAATAACTACATACTACTGCAGGCCTGGTGGCGATGCTGGCAGCCCCAACATCAGGATCAGACGCTATGGTCTAATAAGCCATACGTCTTAAATATAAACCTATTAATTAAACCGGAATGGTCCTATGCTCTCTCCAGGAGTGAAAGGGACATATCTTTATATAAATGAATTTACTTACATACTGATGAAGTGTAACCCTAACGTTTGCATTTATAACATTGTGTTTTGAGAAATTTGCAGTTGATCTTCTCGTGTGTTAAAAAACACCGATTACAAGCCGTTAGTACTTTCCTTTGAGATTTTAAAATTTTGCTATGATTGTTATCCTTGATCTTGCGATGCTGACCGTAAGAATGTTTAACAGAATGAACTTGAATGTTCAAAGTTGCTAAAGTTCTTTGTGTTTCTTCGTACGTCTCAGCGGTTTGTGGCACTTCTTAAAGAGAAGAATCGTCTTTGTGTAATGCGGCAGTACGTACGGTTTCATCAGGAGTATATATTATTATAATACACTTATTAAATTCCACTCTCTTGCGTTACTTCGTAATTCCATAACCCACTGGCTATACGTTTCGGCCTCATGCTTTTCTCTTTTATAAAACTAATACCTACTCTTAATAACATGATTTTTGCTTTTGTAATGGTCGTCCAACTGTATACGTTGAATTTTGGAGATTATTATTGTCAATTAATTTTTGAATAAGATGAACAGTTTTTAAGCAGTAACATCCTCACTTCTACATTTGCCGATGATACAGCCTGCCTTAGTATGCATGAAATCCCTCACGAGGCATCCCGTTATCTCCAAGAACATATTAACCTGTTGGAACTGTGGTTGAACTTATGGAGAATAAAAGTAAATAAACAAAAGTGCGTTAATGTCACATTTACTCTACGAAGAGACACCAAGTTGTTCCTCAACATTCACAGGTGAAATACCTTGGTATACACCTTGACCGACGGCTTACATGGAAACAACACATTGACTCTAAACTAACACAAATGAAGCTTAAATTAACCCAGATACGTTGGCTGATTGGTAGAAATTCAACCCTCAGTCTAGATTGTAAACTTTTAATATACAAGTCGCTTTTGAAACCCATATGGTGTTACGGAATTCAGCTATGGGGCACTGCTTTAGCTTCCAATGTAGACAGAATCCAACGAAGGCAAAACAAAATTTTAAGGTTAATAACATCGGCTCCTTGGTACATGAAAAATTCTATTTTACATCGTGATTTAAATATGCCACTTGTGACTGCTGAAATTGCCAAATATGCAGGCAAATATTTAACAAAACTCGAGTCCCATCCTAATCCCCTTGCTCGTAACATCTTGAACTTTAAGGGATACTACGGCTTTAATACGCCACACTCCAGATGAAATTTTTGAAAATATTTTTGTGCTTAACACGACATTTATGTATTATTAATTACTAACACTAAGTTTATGTCTGACACTGGTTGGGCCTGATAATTATATATATATTTAAGATTTGAATACTTATTGTTAGTTCAGTTTTGAAGATACAATAAATAAATATTAGCGTGAATTTTTTTTTTTTTTTGAAATTAAGTTCTTGAATGAATAATATATTTTTCAGTAGCAGACAAATTATAAAAAACAATCAATAGTTAATTTAAAACAATATTTAAATAAAGTAAATATGTATTTTAGCAATTTAAAATAAAACATAACAGTTTGATGTTTTGTTTCTGAAAAAAAATAATGGTTTATGAGCACACGGAATTCATTTTCAACATTTTCTTCTCAAATCATTCAGTAGTCTGCCGTCAATGGCTGTCAAACACAAACTAAATGACGCATTATGATGAAATATTGCCAATAGAGAACTTACAGATGGTTTTTGATAGGAGCACTGTTACCCTTTCAGTTAATAGACGGGAAATTCAAAAAAGTCTCGCAATTATTGACCCATCCTCGTATGTAAATAGAACAATTCTATATAAATATGCAATCCTATTTCGCGTACACCACTTTTGGTTAAAAAATATTTTTATTGTAAATTAAACGATTATTTCTTAGTTAAAAAAATTAATACAATAAATAAAATCTTCTTGGCGCCATTTGGCTTGAAGCCAATAAACCTGTGGATTAAAGGAATCAACATTCATTCATACAGAAGTAAATAATTCAAAAAAGGATTAAATTATTTATGGAGAAATTAATTTGAGAAAGGCTGCTTAAATAATTCCTTTAGACTCATAAATCTCTTCTAGCTTTTACAATCGTTAATCTTGTCAATTTGTTAAAGACATGTTTGTCTTTTTAAGATATGAAGGACATAAATATGAGGTAATAAATGCTGCTTTTTTCAGGAACACCAGAAATATATTTAAAAACAAATGTATCATATAAATTTGATCTCCTCACCACATGAAGGAGTTGATTCTCTCCCCTAACTAATTCTCTCTAATTTCTTCCATCTCTACGACGTTGTAGCTTGACGTAAGTATCAAGGTCCCACAACTGCGAGTTTCATTGTGCTCTTCTTATTGGTGCAAGGCCAAAGGATTCTCGTCATATTCCAATTGATCAGAGCCAGCCTCAGTAGAACGTCATCGATACGTTTCCAGCAGCAAGAAGGATTATACCCACATATGGTGTCAATATCCCCATCTTGAAGCCGAGTACATTTTTTCACCAGATCATCCTTCGATTATAATACCTTGAAAGGTAACATGTCCATGTACCAACATTAAGAATGACATGTCATCCAATTTAAGGATATCCGGCGATGATGTGGTGTATACGAGTACATCTGTGAGGGAGCTGATTACAACTTTGCCGTTGGTATTGATGTGGATATTCAGTCCGTTATCTAGTAAAACCTTAGCCAATCAGCTGTTCGTTTGGTGGTAGTAATTTTTGCCTCTAGGATGCTACATTCTTTCGAAAGTTTGAAATATAAAAGTATTTTGATGCCGAGCTCTTTAATGTGGACACCTCCGCCAATTACTTCTTCCATATTGTTCGAACCGTCCATGTAAATACGAATCGCCTCAGTTGATCGGTTGAGGAGGGATGATCTCAGTGAGATAAAGAGAGAGAGAGAGAGAGAGATAGAGAGTGCAATAGTAACATAGCCCTCATTCCAGAAAGGGTATCATAGTATGGGAATGTTGTGTCCAAGATCTGGGGTTCCTTTTTGGGCCATTTGCTTAGCAAATTTTTTAATGCTTACATAAATAAATCTATAATGTCAAAAGATTGCTAATATGGGTGTTGGAAATAAAAGTCCTGTCATATGTAATTTTTCTAATTTTTTCAATATTTTTGTGTCTTATCTATGTCTACATCCTCTAAATTATGCAAATAATAATTCGTGTTACCTTTCGTGTTGATAAAACATTGACAACCTGTCGCTATATGATATTATCAAATATAATTTCATAAATTTTATTTTATGATATTTTAATCCTTATGTTGTCTTTAAACAATGAAATTACAACTTTACTTTACATACACATCTAAAGACTCATTCCAAGGTATTGTTTCACATAAACTACATCAAAACCACAAGCTTTAACATACTCATATGGAACATGGTTATGAGGAAGACAATAATTTTTTAGGTATTTGCTCTAGGGATATACTTATGTGTCGCCGTCATCTCATTTTATATACGCACATGAGGATATCTTGTTTATATTTTATGTAAAAGCAATTACCTTTAGATATTGAATGAATATGCATGCATGTTCATTCCAAAGGACTCTTATTATATTGTCTACGTTATAATATAAAGGACATGGTATTTGCGAGGGTCCATTTTTATACATACATATGTATTTGTGCTTTTCTTTCAATGTTGATTCAACAATTATTTTGATGATGTTAATGAGTTCTGTCAACTTTTTATGGTAGTTACATATATTATCCTTTTTCCATATTGACAAGCCAAATAAAGCTTTTAGCTAGTTTTTAGACCTTTACGTTAATTATAACAAATGTGGGATCTTAAAACAAAAACAAACACACGCTCTCTTTCACACAGACACACGCTCGCACTCACATGCTTGTTTGGCCTCCTTTGTGGCATGTTAAGCTGACTAATTGTTTGTTTATGTGAAAGTTCATGTATGTCCTTAGCTTATGGACTTGAGCAACCATATAATAGAAGCCCATAAAATTACCGTTTGTGATTAAGGGGCTCAACGTTTCCTATTGTATTACTTTCCGGTTGTTGGCATTACCAAAGAACATTTAATATAAAAATACAGCAGGATATTTTTTTATATGTATTTCCTTGTTTTCAGGCATTAGTGCTTACGAAGCTTTTAAGATTTACTTCCTTTGTATATAATAATTGGGGTAATATTAATATATTACTTTTGCTGATAAAAGCATTCCCCTCAGCTAAGAACAAAATGTTTAATCTATGACTTCATAAGCCGTATATATGCAGACATTTGTATGAAAATAAAATGTAATTTTTATTAAATTTGTCCCAAAAAATCAAATTCGGCCAGCTGAATTTAAAATTTTTAAAACTTGGCTTGGAAGACAAAAATTCTTAATTTAAGTCAAATTATATTTAACTTAATTGAATGAATGCTAAATAGTCGTAGTGTCATAATGATAATTATGACAAATAATTGTGTGAATAAAAAATTAATGTAATACGGACGATTTTCATACACATACATGTATGTACCTTACGATGCATATAATATACTATGGGACTAATAACAATTGTATTACTTCCAAAAAAAAATCGATTTTTCATAATATCTTTAACATCACAGCAATTCTAGTGAATCGGATCCAAAATATCATTAGAAAAAAATCCGAATTTTCAACATTTCTTTTTTACTCGGTCTAAATATTAAAAAGTAAAGGTATAATATGTAGTCTTGGACATGTAACATATTTATATGTTTTTTGTGCAACATATTTTAAAATAAACATGATCTGCTTTGTACTATTTCATTTTTTTAAAGATAATATCGACATCTCGGAGGGGCAGAAACTTTTCTCAGAAAGGGGAAGCCAATTATATTTTTGTGTCAATTTTCTAGAAGCCAGCGCCTGCTGTCACTGAAAATGTCAACGCGCAGTGGCATAAAACAACAGTGTTTAATAGTTGAAAGCATTCAAATTAATCAACTGATTAACATAAAATAAATTATGATTCTGAGAAAAAGTCCTAAATCTTTTCACTGTATATATTGAGACTTACTGCCACAGCAGAAGGTAGATCAAAAATTCGTCTAATTGACTACTTGTAAACCTGTAGGTAACACATTTTTCTCATACAAACTTAGTCCTTACGATCCTTACGAAATTAAACAGTAAACACATTTTAAGTTTTGACTTTTTACTGGCATTTAAGTTAAACTTTCAGTCTTGGTGTGTTCAAGGTTGTATGGCAAATTTTTATAAAGGACAATTTATCTCGATATATATATATATATATATATATATATATATATATATATATATATATATATATATATACATATATATATATATATATATATATATATATATATATATATATATATATATATATATATATATATAGATATATATATATATATATATATATATATATATATATATAGATATATATATATATATATATATATATATATATATATATATATATATATATATATATATATATATATATATATATATATATATATATATATATTTACATATATATATATATATATATATATATATATATATATATATATATATATATATATATATATATATATAGTTTGTAAAGAGAGAAGCAAAAATTTTTCCAGAAATATACCGGGAAGTGCTTGAGGATTAAAATGTTTATCTCAAAAAAAAACATTTTTTTCTCCTAGAAACAATTGAAAGTTTAACTAAAAAATAAAAAATTAAAGAAAAAAAATTTTTAGTAAAAAAGTAAGACTATTTGGATTTTTTTTATTTCAAATTAAACACGTCAGTGCTACAGCACTTGGAATATTAGAAAAAATTTAAGTGCAAACCTAATTTTTAAGTAATTTTCGTTAGAAAGTTAAAATTAGCGGGCCAATAACCTTAAAAATAAGGCAAACAAATCCAAAAATAAAAATTAAGTCAAATTGTATTTAAGCATGTCTTGGTTTAGAAATTGTTTTACATTTACTGAATGTATAAGTTCCGAAAATAATTACAGAAGCGCCAGTTGACTGTGACTGGCACTGCGAGAGGTTGTCCCAAAATATAACAGCGAAAAAGTTTAGAACTTCTTCTCGTAATCGTAATTCTGTATCGGTTGAGTAGTTCCCGCAGATCGGTTGAGTAGTTCAAAAGTTACCAATTTGTTACGACTTTTTCTTTGTTTTACGACACTGTGCAATAGTAGGCTTAAATTGAACAATACGAAAACAAATGTAACTAAAGTAGTAAAAATTACAATTTTAAATAAAACTTGATTTGAATGGTGGCACAAACTGGGTAGGGTTGATTTGAACGACAAAGAAAAATATTGTGCAATAATATTGTGTCATATATCTAGAGTGATTTCCTGTAAAATTTTCTTTCAATTTCAATAATAGAGACTTTGAAATAGACAACCAAAATTGTGACTATTGGTAATTACATATTCCTTCTAGACGTATTTAACTCAATTTCCAATAGAAAATAATTGATTGCAATTTAATATAAAGTTCATATTCAGCAGGGTAACATTTTCTTTTATAATAATTTTTTCTCTACTATCTGAATTTAAGATTTGGTATAAATGTTTAAAATATTAATAGTGCAATTGTTGCTATTGTTGTGACAGAATTGGTAATTTGCAAATTTAGAAATACGAATATCTGCTATTGTTGTTTAATATACAAAAAGCATGTCTGCATTTTATGATGATCTAAATTGAATGTCGTTGACAAAATTAGCATTTGTGTTAGAGAGTAAATATTAGCTATTTTTTCCATGTATAAGTCTATTTGCTCACATACATACATATTCTAACGCGTGAATAAACGTAATCAAATTGCGATATTTATGCAAATTGTTATAAATTGCTGTGCATATTAATATGCATATTATCAGATGTTGAACGTAACAACCAAGAGGTTTTCGTTTTTAGGGACATTATATTTTTGTTGTCGTACGAATATAAAAAAACTCATTAGCAGCCTACAAGTTGCAGACAGACATTAGCATTAAATGTATAAAAAATAAGAGAAATAAGAGAAAATAAGTATAATAAGGCACATAAAAATTTGAAAAAAAGTGAAAATAAGTTTGGAATACAATTGAAAAAAGTTTAATGTATTTTTTATTATCTTATTTTTTACAGAAACTGCTTTACTTCTCCCAGCTTCCTTGACTCACAGTCATCATCTTAATGACAGCCATGCTAGACATAATTCAAGAGTTCACAACAGGGAAACATTACAGCACAGCAGAGAACAAGAGTAAGTAATTAAATTTTAGTTTAATTTGAAAAATTAAATATGAAGTAAAATAATAAATATTATTCGGAAAATATGATACGATTTCCTTTAGAATAATCCTAGCAAAAGGATTTGAAAGAAATTTTAAAATTTTCTATAATTGTAGCAATAATTTTTCATTTCTTTCAATATAAATTGAAACTGTTACAACCGGAAATAAAAGAGCAATAACAATTTGATAGAACAAGAAATGGAAAAAAGCAACTTTAAAAACTTATTAAACAGAAACAAAAGGGAAAAATGAAATTGAAAATAATTTGAAATAATCATTGGAATGAAAATTTAAACTTTCCTTTTTATACAATTTCTTCTACTATATCCGTTTCCTTTTATTATAAAGAAAATCATGAGGACTATTTTTTCTCCCATTTGCCACACTTAAGGATTGACCTTCCACAGCATATGACTTAAAGCCAAAGATACATAAAATACAAAAGAATGTATGAAATTTGTTAAAATCAAAAGAAATATGGGCCCTAACAATATCAACTGGTGGACCTGACAGAAAAAAAGTTTAAAAGCCCTTAAATCTTTTCTTCTCCCTACAAATGTTAGTTAAAAAAAATAAATAAATAAAAATAAAGAATGAAATAAAATAATGACCGATACAAATGGTACATAAAAAATATTCTCATTTTTATGAGGAAACTATCGAGAAAACATTACAATCGGTAAAAAAGAGAAACAACAACTAAATCTAGATTATGAAGAAGTTGCAAGAAATAAGCAGACAGTTTTATGGAACTTTCATTTTAAAAGTCTAATAAGAAGGGAAAATTAAAGCAAAAACTTTTTTGATTTAGGAGCACAGTGGTTTTTGCTATTCAGCTTGCTGAATTGAGTTTCAAAACTATTATGATTTGTTATGAGCAAATGCGGCATCCAGCTTGCGAAAAGCTATCTCATACCCAACCGATCATTTGAAATTGAGGCCTACGGCTTCCACAATTTCTCAAATTTTTAGTATACAATCGGCCTATAGTATATCGTAAATTTTTTGCAATTGTTTCGTGTGCAGAGACCTCAACAAGGCGTCAGGAATGTTCGGCATCTGCCGTTCTTGTACGGCCGCAACGAAAGTCAGTAAACTCAGCCTTGGTTCTAGTCATATTCTCCTTAAATCACACGGCAGTCTGAAATCAATGGCTGTCAGATACAAAATAAATGACGCAGCCAGTTCATATTTTGTCGAAAGTCATTAGACAGATGCCTGTTCATAGAAACAGTGTTGCTGTTTCAGTTAAGAAGCGGAAAATCAAAACATTGTCCAGCCCTCGCAATTTGAAAATAAACAAATTCGCCATTATATATTGAGTAAAATTTTCGATTCTATAAACTAAATTGATTTAATTTCTTACTCTGCTTCTATTCAGCTAACGACCTTTCTTATACAGATAGCTGAATTAGGTTCTTACAAAGACATTGAAATTTTAACATCCTCCTTCTCAACAGATTTGCTGAATAAATTTGCTATTGAGATGGCTAAATTAGTTTTTTTTTTGAGAATTATTTTATAAATTTTTGCTGACCCACTGTTGCTCTTCTTTTCATATTTGCTTGAAATGACTAAAAGTTTCTCTTGCATAATATATTTTTTCCAAGTTCCTGCATTTTCTGCGGAAAACTTAAACTGTCATAGTGTCATATGTTCTGATTTTAACTTTCTGCCATCATCAGTAGCATCAGACATTTCTACATTGTTTTTAGCAGTTTGGATTAAAAAGTTCTTCATAATATTTATGCTGTTTGCCTTACCTTATTCTTTTCTTTGTTCTTGCATCTCGGCAGCCTTAAAAGTATGCAACATGTTTTATCCAAGTACCAGAAAAAGAAAAAAATTTTTTTCAATATGATAAAAGACCAGAAAAATTCAATTTAAAAAAAAAACTTAAAGGCAAAAAGGAATCAATATAAAATGTCTTACTAGTTTTTTTTTACAAAGTCCCCTTGGATGAATTTGTCATAAAAAAAGGAATAGTAAAAGGATGTTAAAGGAAAAGTTCTGGAAGCTTAGCGGAAAACACTTTTGAACAATAATTGTGGACATTTGTTGTAGTCATTTTGAAAATGTATTTTTAGTTAATGAAACGTTTACAGGAAATGTTTTATTTTATTCCCTTAATGACCCCTTAAATGTGACCCTTTTTATGGATCCACAATATTGAACATGGTACAATATAAGCCTGTCATCTCCCAAAGATTCTGAACAATTTTATTTTCTTGTTTTTTTTTTGCTTCCTGCAGACTAACATTAAAACGCAAAGATAATTTAAGGGAGAAAGACCAAAATAAATTGAAATTAAATTGGCGTAAAATCAGGACTTTTCGTAAATATTTAAATTATACAAGTAACAAGTGTATTAAAATTTATTTAGGACCATCAGAAACAGGAAAATTTGGGATTTGTCCGAAAATAAAAACATTAAATAAAATTTATAATAAGAAAATTAAAAAAATTATTGTTTATGAAATCGAAATAAGATTGTGAAAGCAGGAAGATTGCGAAAATGAATAAATGGGCAACATTAGCTTCACCTCCTTTATAATCAATTTTATTTGAAGCTGAACTGTAAAATTTTTTATTGACTTACGATTGTATTTGATTCCAATTTAACAAGACTCTTTTAGTTGAATAGCAGAACACTTGTCGAATAGCATATCATTGCCACAAATATTGAATTCAGCCATAACCATGGCTTAAATTTCATCTTCATGAATGGCATTTTTCCGATTTCATGTTAAAATTAAGGTAGCGTAATACCATCTACTCAGCTAAAAAATAGAATAGCAACTATGGCTTTTATTTAACTTTGTCGACTTCTCTGGATGGCACGCATCCAAATTATCCGATTTTGTTGGCATGGGTTATGTTGGCTGTGAGGTCCACTGTAGCTTCTGTATTATTCGCATAGATCTACGACTTAAGAGAAAACTCAATAAGGAAATAATCGAATGGGCTTCAATTTCGGTGGCATGCTTTCAAATCGCTCGTGTAGAATATATTGTGTAGCACGTGACGCCGTCCTGTTGAAAACACATGTCGTTGGTGTCCATATCATCCAATTTAGGCCAAAAGAAACTGGTAGTCATCGACTTGTAGTGCTCTTCGCTTACAGTGATGGCCGGGCCAATTTTGTTCTCAAAGAAATATGGAACGATGACGCCGCAAGCCTAAAATTCAGACCAGCATGTACCCTATGGGTCTCATAAGGATGGTATCGTCCTAATTCGAACATTTTTCGAATTTTTTCGATTGAACCAGTAATCAGGGAATGACCCCTATTTATGCAGTGCATTGTGCTGGAACTAGGAAAATAGGATATGATATGGAGGATAGAGCGAGTATTATTTGTGGACATACGATTGGAATCTGTCCACGTTGGGTAAGGTAGGAAAGACATCTGTAGGTAGCTCGTTCCACATACGAGCCGTTCGATCAAAGAACGAATTACTTCAATAGAGCACATGCCATTGTAGTACCGATAAAACTGCGTAATACATCCTAAGTTGCAACGATGCTCCAGTTAGTCAATACTATTGTCACCAATGAGTATTTTCGCCCTCTCCTATACTTGGTCCAGTAGCTTCAAAATAGACTTTGAAGCACCCATTCAAATGGAAATGTAGAAGGATTATGGGGACCGTAAAATGGAAAAAACGTGTGGAACGTTGTCCGAACAGAACATTTATTTTGATAAAAATAATTTTATCTTTTTCACATATTGTTGAATGTTACATCCGATGGTGAGTTGGCAAAACAGACTAAATAAATGACAGCCAATTTGTCAAATGTTGATTGAACAATGTGGCCGCTATCAACTGTTAAACTTTAGAAGTCCCATAGAAGAAGTGCACATAGAATAGAAAGAAGATTGTCTATTAATCGACTTCAAAAAAGGAGGAGGTTATCAATTGGTGTGTATTTTTTATTTTTTTAATGTTCGGTCATATGTGAACCGATTATCAAAAATCTTTTTGTTTGAAATTGTTTGTTTGCAGGTTGATCACACAATTTTTTTTAAATCGGACATGCGATTGATTATCGCATAACTTCTTAATTTTTCCAATGGACAGGAGATTTATAATCTCTTCGATTGGCTCTTTGTATTGAAGTCGGTATTATTTCCAGAATTATTTTGTTTTGTTTTAGTGACACATATGATCGATCGCTAACTTAAGCTACAGTTTTCGGGGGGAGGGAAATTTTCCCGTTACTTTAAAAATAGGTTAGGTTAGGTTAGGTTGATTGGAGGGGTATGATAGCCCATATCATACGACATACACCTAAGCCAGTGAAGGCTTGTTGTGCGCTCCCTTGGGTTTAACCATAACATATTGACCCAAAGGTCTAGAGAAACTCCGTGTCACTCACAAAGTTCCTTAATTTCCTCCAGCATATTCCCCGTAATCGGCTTATGTCCGGTAAGATGTCACCCCAAAAATATCGGGACCATATTTGGGAGAAGGCGGGGCATTGGCACAAATAGTGTTCCAATGTTTCGCTCTCTTCCCCACATGCTCTACATTCATCTCCTTCCGCTATTCCCATGCGTTTAAGATGTGCCAGTAGTTAAGAGTGTCCTGTGACAACTCCCAATATTCTACTTAGTTTGGGCTTGCTAAGTCTTAGCAGCTCCCGCGTTCTTCTCTCGTCTGGATCTCCCCATATAATTTTTGTATTGATTCCCGTGGTTCCGTCATTCCAGAGAGTTGAATGGGCTCTATGTGCCCAAGTCTTTAGCTCGGATTTAACCGCATCGAAAGGTATCGCGCATTCCAAGGTTATATTGCCTAACTCTATTGCCCTAGAAGCAAGTGAGTTTGCCCTCTCTTTTCCAGTTATCCCCGCGTGCCCTGGCACCCATATGATGCGCAGTTCACCATGTGTCGAGTAACTTTTAATAGCGTTTTGCAATCCCAAACTGTACGTGATTTAGTGCGTTCCGCTGAGATTGCTCTAATGGCCATCTGACTATCTGTGAATATATTCACAAGTCCTGACCTTCTCATTACATTGAGTTCCCTGATACACTCCGTTATCGCCAGAACTTCCGCCTGCAAAACTGTGCAATATTCCGGCAGACGGAAAAACAGTTCCGTGGTGTTTTCTATATAAACAACAAGTCACGTTTTCCCTCTCGACCTTGATCCATCCGTGTAACAATGAAGCCCCATGGGGATCTGGTTCCAAGGGTCGGTCAACCAGGAATGGATGTCGGGGATCAATGTTCCGCAGTTGGCCTCTAGTCTAGTCTCCGGTATGCGGTCATTTGCAACATTATCCGGTATGGACTCTCCTATGGCCATAAAGATTCGTTGATGATGCGTATTTTTTACGAATTTCGATTGGCTGGATAGATAATATTGTTTCCATCGCCCCTGTTGATGTCGCTCCGAAGGCCCCACTTATACTAAGACAGTAGGTACTCTGAACTTTCTGTATTGTTTTGATGTTGCATTTATATTCCATCGATGTCCACCACAGTATAGAAGCATTGGTCATAATCGGCCTGATAACGCTACTATAAAGCTAGTGTTTCATCTCTGGATTCATCCCCCATCTTATGCCTATGGCCCGTTTACAGATTGAGCCTTTTTGACTCTTTCGTTTATGTGGTCTTTCCATTTTAATTTTAATCTCCTAGATACTTCACCCTGTCGGAAATATTTATTGTCCCTTCAAGAAAGCGCAGCTCACCATGTGGAGCTATCCTCGTCTTACTTGTAAATAAGCCAATTTCAGTTTTTTCCGGGTTAACGTTCAACCCTCTTGGTTGGGCCCAGTTGTGTGCCATGGTTAATGCCTTCTCGACCTTCCTGCACAATTGTTATCCCCTTCCTTTCAGAAGTATCATGACGTCATCTGCGTGCAGACTGTCTCGAATCCCTCATCGGTCAGAGTCCTAATAAGGGTATGTATTGTTGTGGTCCATAGAAGGGGTGATAAAATCCCCCCTTGTGGAGTCCCACATTGCACCCTTTTTCTCATACTTACATTGTGCGCCTCACAATTAATCCATCTGTTCCTTAGCATGCTGCCAATCCAGTCGCGTATCGCCCGGTTGACATTAAACTGGTCCAGAGAATGGATAAGTGTGTCGGTATGCATGTTGTTGAAAGCCCCCTCAATATCAATGCAAACCGCGAGTGTGTACATCTTTTCATTAAGTGACCTTTCCATAAAGTACACCACATTATACAATGCAGTGTCCACTGATCTACCTTTGACGTATGCGTGTTGCCTGAACCTCAGCATATGGCCTGCGATCCTGTCTTTAACCATGTCGTCGATTATCCTCTCCATGGTTTTCAGCAAGAAGGAAGTTAGCTTATTGGCCTTTCTTGAAGAATAATATGGCTTGCCAAATAAACACTACCCTTTAATTTTAAAACATCGCTTACACTGTTCACCTGTTCACAGAAAAGCCTCCAGGATGTACGTTTAGCTGTTATTATTCTCTTGTAATTTCGGAGTTTATCACGATAATCCTCCCGATATACTGGTAATCTTTTACGTTTCGGTCCTTTAAAAATAAGGGCAACTAGTTTTTTAAAGAATATCTTGCGAACTGTAAGGAAAATGAACATTGTGAAAAAAAGCTTTTTTCGATAGTAATATTATCTACAATTGTCTTAAATATGTTTCTATTTTTATAGTTAATATTGTTAATATAGTTAATAAAATAAAAACCTATTGTTTTTAAAAGTGTATTGTACTGGACTAGTAGTCCGAAGGTTGTTCTGCAGACCAGCCAAGTAGCTTTGCAGTTTGTGTTTTTTAATTTAATTAAAAAAATAAGTTTAATTTAAATTTATGTGCAGCTTTTTTTTATTTTTTGCTAATATAGATGAATAATAAATTTAGTAAAAATTGTAATTTAAGTTTAATTCAAATATAAGACTAAGAATCCTGAATTTTCGCTATAGCATAAGTGACGGAGAAGGCATTGCTTTATAAATATTCTTAGAAATGTATACATACATACATATATTTTTTTTAATTTTTTACTTAAGGATGACCATACACACATAATTATTTACATTTTTGCATTTGTGTAAACGCACACAAAAAGTCGTCGCACACATACGATGTGTGTACGAGTAATATTAAAGAATATGAAAATGGTTTTGGTTTTCGTTAAAAAAATTAACAGTTCAATATAGTGTGACGCTGTTATTGTCAATCGTGAATTTCATAATGAGAGACTATCAAATGAACATCATGGAATTTCAGGTCAAGAAACGACACAAAGAAATTTTATATAATTTTATATAATTTTATATCTTCTCTATGAAATGTAAAAAGTAAAGGCTATAGTGATCACAATATAAAAATATGTTCTTAAAAATTATATTGGAAAAAATTTCATTTATGACAAACGGAAAACATTTTGCCTAATGGAAGTTTTTGTGTGCTAAAAAATGGAACAAGGAAATTTTATAATAAGGTTTTTCCATAAATACAACAACGATTTAGCACTTCTTTTTCATTCATCACATTTTTATTAAAATTCACTCCCGATGGGGGAAATTCACATTTACTTAAGGGAAATTGTTTCTCTTTGCACTTTAAAAATCTCATAAATATTAAAATTGATGGATAACATTGACGTCGTCTGTCACGTTGCTTCAATGTTGTTACTAACACAAACGCAAAGACTGTAGACAATTATTGATTTGTCTATCATCCGCTCTATATTGTCCACAAATACAGGCGCATCAAAAGAAAATGAAGAAAAATCATCATTATGCATTTAAAAAAAAAGCTTGAGTTGAAAACCAAATAGTTAATAGCAAATCGAAAAAATCCATTTAAATGAATGAAAGAGATCCACATTTTTCTCTCTTATAAAGATTTTATTTTAATGGAAAAATATGTTATCCTGTGAACTGTATATCCTTGTCGTAGATAATGTACTATAAGGCCGGAAGCTATATATCATCATCTTGTGGTAAATACAAATATAAAATACAATATGCCTTCATTGCTTCTCTTTGCCATTAATATTTAATTTAAGATGAAAAGCCACAACATTTTCTTAAGGAAAACCAAAATAAATGGTGTGGGAAAAGGCAACAAATTTTTTAAGTGAGGAACAGAATAATTTTCAAAAAAATAAAACAAATTAATATTTAGCCAGCGAATGGAAATGCTTATAAGTAAATGTACATATTTTTTTTTTGTTACAAAGGGGCACCCTTGTACTCATGTATTATGAAAATAAACGTTTATTTTTTTAATATTCTTCGTTTTAATTTAAAACATTTTATATATATTTAGTATTAAAACCTGACACAACAAAAAAAGTTTATGGCATAAAAGAAATTTAAATTGGTTTACAACAATTTTCATCGTTTAATCTTTTCGGTAGCATGTTTGTCTTTTCGAATGCCAGAGCGTTTTTTTTAATTTGTTTCTTATTTTGTGGAGTTAAAAATAAAGGTACAATTTTGTCCACAAAATCATTTTAGTTTCAAATTGTTATGCGTTCAATTAAATTTGAACACACCAACAAAACAAAACATAATGTTTTTATAGTGTCACTAACAGCTGTGTTCGATAAAAAAAATAACATTTATGCAAACAAAAGAAACAAAAATTGTCAACCATCTGCAAATTAGAAAAAGTGTATCGAAATAAATGAACGGAAAGCGAGAATAGTTAAATTCGTTTAATCGTTTTACGAAATTGAGGTGGACAAAAATTGCAATTAAAAGCTGGCTTAATACAAGGGCGGATCAACAATTCCGAAACTTTTTGAATTTTACTCCTCTTAACTGAAAGGGTAACTCTTCCTCTGTCAGTTGATTCGTGTGAAAATTTGAACTCGATGTGTCATTTTGTTTGTGTATGGGAACCATTGATATTTGCAGACTATCGCCTAATTTAAAAAGAAATTGTGAAAAAGGCATAAAATGAAGCCTAATCTTGATACATACTCGAAGTTACGCACCATCAATTAAAATTTTTTTAGGAAGATGCCGAAAGCTCTACAACCAATTGAAAAATTTAGAGATTGAAATTGAATGCGATTATGGAAGTCATAAGCATATCGAGTGTCTCAGTGGTTTAAAGTTTGAATGATCACTTGGATATGAGGAAGCTTTCCGCAAGACGGGTGCCGCGTTTGTTCGATTGTGAGCAAATGCAATCGTGTGACAAGTGTTTGGCGTTGTTAAACCGCAATATTGACGAGTTTTCCCATTATTTCGCAATGGTGGATCTACCACAACACATCAAAAACCAAACAGCACTCGAAACAGTGGCTTTCTCGGGGTAAATCGGAGCCAAAAAAGGTCATTTTATGAGATGCACGTGGTATAATCCACATTGAATACCTTCAAAATGGTAAAACAATCAATGGCGAATATTATGCTAAATTATTGGGTCGATTTAATGAGAATTTGAAAAAAAACAAGAAAAAAGTTATTTTCCACCAGTTCGATGCAAGGGTGTACACATCTGCAGCTTTCTTGGCCAAATTCCTATAAATGGCTTCCTCATCCAATTTAGCCCCTAGTGACTATTGTTTGCTTACAAACCTGAAGAAATGGCTCCGCGGAAAATATATTTGACTCCAAACCTGAAATCATCTCACAAACATATACCCACATTGATGACCTCGACAAATCTTATTTCTTGGAAGGGATAAAAAATGGAGAAACGTTAGATAAAGGAAACTATATTAGAAAATAATATGGTTTTTATACGAGAACCTATTTTTCATTCAATAGGTCACGGACTTATTGATCTGACCTCGTATCAGTAATTGCTATTAAATACTCCACTTAAAAATGTCAATAGCAAAACTTTTGTGGCTAAAACTTAACTTGTTAACAGAATATTCGGCTAATTTCAGCTGTCATAACAATAGATTATCAACCTCATTCTCTAATTCAGAATGTTATAAATTTTCTCAGCTCTAAATTCAATTCAGCTAAAAAGAAATTATACCTTAATATTCAATTCTGCAATCAAAACAAATCGTTTTATAAAGCTCAACATGTATGACTAAGCTGAATAGCCTAATATTCGATTCAGCCAGTAATAGATTAACGAAAATATATGAATTCATTGTATTAAGTAAATTAATTAATTAATTAATTAAGGCATCCAAAAAAATTATTGCGCTAAAGTGTCCCACATATTCAGCTAAATTAATATTAAATATTTGAAATTTCTACGTCAGAAGGCTTTATATATAAAGCTGTCTTTCGAATGATAATTTTTTAGACTTACTAAGAGCTTTTAATTAATAATCGCAATTAAGAAACGGTTTCATACAATTCAGATTTATAAATAGATATCAAATTAGCGAAATAGCAGCTGACATGAAGCAATTAAGCAAAGACAATAATGTTAAATCCTTTAAAATATTTACTTACGACAGCTGAATATTAATATTTTCTTTCAATTCAGCTATCATATTTATTTTTCGTTTTTGATTCAGCAATTTTTATAGCATAAATTGAATCTTCCCGATTAAATTGGTTAGCTGAATAACAAAATTTATTTACCAAGATAAATGATCATTTTCAATCTTTTATCCCTAACTATACTAATTCAGCTAGCTGTTGTTGTTTGATCACAAATTCTAAAAATTCAGCTAGCTGAATAGCGGTATTTTGTTATTTTATCAACAATTGTAGGAATTCAGCGAGCTGCATATCGATATTTTGTTATTTTATCACTAATTCTAGAAATGCAGCTAGCTGAATAGATATGTTTTGTTATTTTATCACTTATTCTAGAAATTCAGCTGGCTGAATAGCGGTATTTTGTCATTTATTACCAATTCTAGAAATTCAGCTAATTGAATAGAGGTATTTCGTCATTTTATCAGTAAGTCTAAAAACTCAGCTAGCTGAATAGCGATATTTTGTTATTTTATCAATAATTGTAGAAATTCAGCTAGCTGAATATCGATATTTTGTTATTTTATCACGAATTCTAGAAATTCAGCTAGCTGAATAGAGGTATTTTGTCATTTTATCAGTAAGTCTAAAAATTCAGCTAGCTGAATAGTGATATTTTGTTATTTTATCAATAATTGTAGAAATTCAGCTAGCTGAATAGAGGTATTTCGTTATGTTATCAGAAAATCTAAAAACTCAGCTAGCTGAATAGCGATTATTTGTTATTTTATCAATAATTGTAGAAATTCAGCGTGCTGAATATCGATATTTTGTTATTTTATCGCTAATTCTAGAAATTCAGCTAGCTGAATAGCGATATTTTGTTACTTATTACCATTTCTAGAAATTCAGCTAATTGAGTAGCGATATTTTGTTATTTTATCAATAATTGTAGAAATTCAGCTAGCTGAATATCGATATTTTGTTATTTTATCACTAATTCTATAAATTCAGCTAGCTGAATAAAGGTATTTCGTTATGTTATCAGTAAATCTAAAAACTCAGCTAGCTGAATATCGATATTTTGTTATTTTATCACTAATTCTATAAATTCAGCTAGCTGAATAAAGGTATTTCGTTATGTTATCAGTAAATCTAAAAACTCAGCTAGCTGAATATCGATATTTTGTTATTTTATCACTAATTCTATAAATTCAGCTAGCTGAATAAAGGTATTTCGTTATGTTATCAGTAAATCTAAAAACTCAGCTAGTTGAATAGCGATATTTTGTTATTTTATCAATAATTGTAGGGATTAATTATTTTAATTATTTTGGCAATACTAATTAAAACACAGGGAAATATGAAGTTATTTTATATGAATGCATTTCCTTTCTTTAATTCCATTATTGTTCATGTATATACCTTTCGATTATTGTTAACCCAGCCAATAAAAGTAATTGTCCAGTTCAAAAAACAAAATGGTGCAAACAATATCACGTAATAATTTTAATTCAATAATTATCCTTTTAATTGTTTTTATTGCTAAAAATTATATTTTCAAATATGCCAAATATTCCAACAGAAAGTTTTCGTTTATTACATATAAAACAGATCTAATGCGTATAGAGTAGCAAAATTACATGAACTTGCAAAGAAATCGCCTAATAAAATTATGGAAAAGAAAAGCTAGAAATCCTTTTTCCTCAATTGGTTTTCATGATATAAGTTAATTTTTCCTGATTGCTGTTTGTGAAAATAGCAAAAGTCTAGGATGATGTATTTTTCGCTCTCTTTATCTAAAAAATAAAATTTATTTAAAAAGTAAAAAATTTTTAAATTCCATATATTTAAGTACCCAAACATTTCTTAACAATATGTTTTTGATAAATTAATGAAAGAATTAATGGCTTAAATGCTTAGAATCTCTAATTATATTCAAAATGTTGAAACATTAAGGAACTCTGGAATGGTGTTCGATATTTAAGTGGACATGCATTTAAAAAAATAAAGATATAATATTGTGTTTCAAGGCAAGGCTACTTAAATTAAGTATTTTCGGAGAACTTCTTTAAATGGGATATATGTCAGAAGAGAAGTATGTTAGAAATACAGCAAAAAGCTTAGTTTGCCATATAACAAACATTATATACAGTTTTCATCAAAAAGGCTCTTAAAATTTTATGTTCAATTATGTTGGAGTAATAAAAAAGGATATATCGCAAGCTTTTCAAACATAACATTTTTATAAACAGTTGTTAAGGGACAATAAAAATTAATATGATTCGCCAATCGTTATCCTAGTTTCAAGACATCCAAAGGACTCTTAAGGATTTTCTTATATTTTCTATGATTAAGAAATGCTAATTTTAATATGTTATTGTTTGTTGTTGGCTTAGCTAGGTATATGCCTGCATTTCATTGGCGCTAACCAAATCATCAGTACCCTTTTAGCCAAATCATGATTGAAAGCATTCAAAGCTCGTATACTTATGCAAACAATTACAAATATATATGAGAATTCTATCAGAACTCTATCATATTTTACTATTTGTAATCAACAAAAACAAAAGTATAAATAGCTATAGAAGCTTTTGTACAATCACAACACAACAAACAATTATAATTGACTTGCGTCCTTTTGTTTTTTCTTTTTACGCCTTTATACAATTAATCGCCCGTTGGGTGATAATGAAAGTATTTATAAGGCAATGAAAAAACAAAATTTATAATAACAATATTTATCAAATTTGTTATTCGAGATATTCTCCAAAATAACTATTTTAATATGTTATTGTTTGTTGTTAGCGCCAATGAAATGCAGGCATATACCTAGCTAAGCCAACAACAAACAATAACATATTAAAATAGTTATTTTGGAGAATATCTCGAATAACAAATTTGATAAATATTAAGAAATGCTTTTAATATGAAATAATATTTCAGGGTGAGGCTTCATAGAACACCAACTTAGTTGAAAATATTTGGTGAACTTTATTAAAAAGGCAAGAAGGGATTATAAGTCCCTGAAAGATATTTAAAGTTGGTCAGTTCACTTGGATCCAGTAGCTATGATCCTTTTGGGATACTTGGGGGAAGAGAGATAAGGAAATGAGAGGACTGATAGGCTTAGAAGTTTAAGGTACTGTTACAGAGGACGAGAAAGCGACGGTAAAGACCGTATTAGGAGTGGCCATGGATTATCGTGGGGGGAGCGTGCGCGAATACCACTCTCTGTTCTTGATGAAAAACTTACTTCACGCAGTGCTTTTTATGACAGTTCCGATAAGCTACTAAATCAAATGTTGCTCAGATGACATAATTGGAGTCTCTTCTGTGCGAAGCAGAGGCATAAGAGGAGAATAATGTACCTTCTTCCAGGCATCTGCTTCGTCTTCACCATCATGACAGCAGTAGTCATTATATGGGAGGCCTAATCTCTTGGCATGATTGCCGAACTTGCAATGTCGGTAATCTTCAATCTGGAAGGGTTGACTGACTCCTTCTTCCATGTGATTTAAGCCTTCTGCATGAGAGCATCGTGAGTGTGCAGCAAGATGAGAGGAAAATATTGTCGGGAGGTATTGTCGATTTTGGCGTCTTACAGCGTAGTTTCCCACATTTTCTAAATCAATCGTTTCATGTCTGACACTGATATTTGAATATTTCGCCATTCCTTTTAGGAATGTCCTGCATTCATGGACCAAGGTTAATGTACCGTACATGTCTATGAAGGATCTAAATGCCGCTTTATTCTATGTTACAGTTTGGATATCTGTACTCAATATCCTATGAAATGTTAGTTAATTTGCAGCTCTTTCGATGGCACATAGGACGATACATTTGGTCGAGAGTCCAAAAGAAATTTTGGTACCTAATTATACAATGTATACACCCCCACCAATCCTATATTTCATACTAAGCCCATTCGGCTTGGAAATTGTTTATCGAAGTAGCCTCCGGAATCGCGCTGGTCCCCAAGTCTCGGAGTTCTATGATCCCGTCGCGCTTAGTCTGATGGCCGAGAGAAGTGCCAGCACAAGCTCAGCGAATAATTGCATTGAGTTGGTTTATATATTAAACAACCTGCTTTGATAATTGCTGTGACTCGGAAAATCAATCCCCCTCCTAGCGGGACTGATTTGCTGCAGAATTTTGTGCCTTCCGCCAAACCAATACTCGGCAGAATAGTGTTTCCAATAATCAAGTGTTTCCAATAATCAATTCGCCCATTGGCGCTGATGCCACAGGCTAGGGTAATTTAATTCGTGCAAACGTAAATGGCCGTCGTAAACTTCGTTACTTTAATCTGGAGGTTGTCTTTCCAGGATAATTAGCTGCCAGAATGGGGCCTAAGCATTTTGCGTTCTTTACTGTGTTAGAGTCTTATTTTTCCTGTATAAAAAAACAAGTTGCAATTTGTCCGATCTGTAAACACCATCTTATTAAAAAGGATATATGACATTATCTAATATGTTAAATTTACAACAACAGTTTTTGATTGTCATGTTACAAATACGACATAATTTTCATATATTGATTTTCTAGTGATCAAAAACCTTTTGGGATTTTATATTCAATTTTGTTGAATGAAGAGAAAAAGTTTTGGTAATATAAGGAGCATAGGGCCATATAAGTAATATTTTTACTTTTATTATTTCGAAAGTAGTTTTAAGTATTTTTATGTACAATATTTAAAAAGTTAATGATATAAAAAGGGGCGAAAAGTAATTTCGTAATTTAAACTGGCTGCCATATTTTTATAAATGAAAAAAAAAGGATCTTTTGTTTTCCTAAAAAGCTTTTTCGCAAATGTAAAATTGATTGAAAAAAAAAGAATTGTAACCACCTCCCGAAATGATGCATAATTGCTCTCGTTTAAAGCACAGTGACACTTGGAGCCATCTGAAAAACAGCAGCCAATTCAAATTATGACAATGATTGGCACCATCGCTATTGAAATTTTTTTTAAAGAAAATTTTCGTTTAATACAAATTCAAATAATATTTTGGCAAATTGTATTATTATTCAGTATAGTATTTTTTTCTTAAAAAGGATATATGTCTGGCTTTTAAAATACAGCAACAACTTTTGATTAAATATTATATTATTGCGAATTTCCAAAGGATCAAAGAAATGTTTGGAATTTTGTGTTCAATTGAGTCGAACTAACAAAAAAAGGATATGTGACAATCCTTGTTAATGTCGCACATATCCTTAAAATTTTTGCTGAATATACATATATTCTATAAATCTCTAAACATATTCGAAGGACTTTTAAGGATTTTCTTTTATATTTAAATTAACATTGCTTTGTTAAAAACATTTAATTAATTCTTCAAAGCTTTAATAAAAGCAAACATTTTTTACATTATGGGCCAAGTTAAATATTTTTAGGAGATTTCATTAAAAAGGAGCAGCAACAATTTTATTCTGCCGTAATGTAAATTTATATAAATTTCTATAATCAAATTTCTAATGACTCGATTTCAATTTATACACTTTTGCGAGTATTTTATGGTGTTATTCTACAATTATATACGAACTTTCAAAACATTTAAAGGACTTTGAAGGATATAAATTAGAATTTTATAAACTATCTAAAAAGGATATACTTCTCAACTGTTGGCTGTTTAAAATAAAAAAAAACTGTTTTTGCTAGTTATTATAAAATAAGCATGATATGATGTCCTTACTTCCATTTTTAACTAATAAATTGAACGATTGTTGAAGATTATACGTTTAATTTTGTTTAATAAAAAATTAAGGATATATGATCACATTTACTTAAAAGATTCTGGCCAATACATAAATATTTTCATGCATTTAGATTATTTCTACAATCAAAGAAGTCTTTAGGTTTTTTTTTCATCAAATTCATAATTATTGTTTATTTAATCTTTAGGAAAAAACAATTTTAAGATTAAATATAATTAAAAAGCTGTAAATATATTGCCAACATTCAACACTTAAATCAACAACACTTTGTAAATTATAAAAAAAAATCTTGTCTGGCACAATCCTCGCAGTTCTCATTTGGTATTAAATTTCTAGTCCTTTTTTATATTTCTTTCATTTTTTTATAGTTTTAATGAAATTTTAGTGAAATGCTTGTGCTATTGCTTTATAGCAGACATTATCTGATGCGTTTTTAGTGTCTAATTAAAAAGTTTTTCTCCACAACAAATAAGTTTAAGTTTCATGGGCCAAAAGAATTGCAAACTTTTTTGAGCCAGAGCCATTAAAGGACTTTAAAAAACGTTATTCTTTTTTATAGACTCTTGCATTATTACGAGTGTTTTTTTGAGAGAAAACTTTTGCGTACTAAATATTCATGATGTTGTTTGCAAAATGACTCTGGTATGATTTTTTTCTTTTTACATTTATGACAGATATTACGAGTTGAAATCGGATAAGAAATAAAAAAAAGGAAAAAATCCGTGGCTTTTTTTCCTCTTTTCCAGTTTCTGAATGACTCATTAAACTTATTTGCTCTAACTATTCTCTATGTGTCACTTTATTTTCCCTTTTAATGAAAACGTTGTCACTTATCCTTTTCGCTAAATGTTTTTCTATGACTTATCGCTTTTCTATGACTTATAGTTTATGTATTTAACTTTGTGTAAAGCTTATTTAAGGATTATGACTCTAAAATACTGGTGTATGTACATGCATGAGGACAACTTGAACTAAGAAAACTACAAATATTCAAATGGAATCTGTAAAGCGTATAGCCAAAGGAAATAAATGATAGTGGAATAGAAGAAAAACAGCTCCATGGAATAATGTTGCTACATCATGAAGATTTATGACAACACAAATGAAGACAAGGAAGTCATTTTGTTGCTGAGAAAAGTACATGCAACAGAAGGGTCCGGTTAACGTCTATCATTTAACACAAATGTTTGCGGATTTAAAAGTTTCTTTTGAATTTTTTAGTGCAATAGATATTTTCCATTCGACTAATGTAATTTGCCACTCCCTGCTTATTGTTTAATGAAATAATATTAAACAGCTGCTAATCTGAAATGTCAAGCTCAGCTCTGAAAGTTGATACCGAATAGCTAAATGTTTGTGGCAAGAGATTACAAATGGTTTTACATGAAGCACTTCCTACAAATAAATTTAAATAAAACAAAGTGCGTATGTGTATGTTCTGTATCAAATATAACATCGCGTGAATTCCCGCGAGCTTCTTTGCATCCAAAATGTCCAATTTTTCATGACTCTGGCGCATAAATTAATTTAAATTCGACCGATGGCATGGCGAACTGGATCAAACCGCACAATATCGCTGGCCAGTTCACATCACATCACGAGAAAAATGCCCACTAATCGTTCGTGCAGTATGTTTAATGTGTCATGAGCTGTGTTGCACGTAGCGCTGTCATATTGAGATCATATGTCTTTGGCATTGGTAATCATCGATCTATAGCGCTCGATATTGATCTATTACCATCAATGATCAGCGTTATCAAAGAAACCTGAACCGATGACGATGAACACAGGAAACACTTACTAGATCAACACTAGGGCAGGCTTCTGTGATGACATATTGCTACACGTATGGCTCTAAACTAGGGGAAAAGTCCTGCTTATGATTATTTATTATAGAAGAATCAGACAGCGAAATTCACTTACGCCTACAAACAGCATCCCGCATGATTATAGATTGAGTGAAAATGCTCAGTGTAAATTTTACGCAGACGAAGTTCAACATTTTCACGAACAACCAATCGGAAAGTCGGGCGCAACTTGTATACAGGACACTGTGTAATAACGGAGCTGTGGGGCGACGCAGACGAGGATAAAACCGGGGGCATGTTGAGGTTAAGAAAGCCCGTGTTAAGTAAGTTTATTACCATATTGACGGGATACTCCAACTTACGAGCATATTTGCACCTGATGGCGCTTCGTAAGAGGATAAATTCAGTAAATCTGGGGAGGAGGCTAAGACTGTGAAACACTCCCTCTGTCATTGCTCAACTTTTGTGCAGGCGTCATTCCGATTTATGCACGAATGACACCTTACCAGACTTTACACACCTTAGCGATATTGACTGGAGAGAATTGAGAAATTACTTCCATGGCACGCAATTTCTAAAGGGTTATAGGTTTTGGTCTTGCACGTGGAAACGCATAAAATGCCTTTTTACTGCCCTATGAATTAGTCTTTTCACATGAAATGAATAACCTCTTCTTAACCTTAAGAGTTATCGATGATGAAAAATTTCAAAACGATAGGGGCGATATACACAAAAACTTCAAAAATTCTTGTCATTTCAATTTTGAAGACTCGTTCATTTATCAAAATTTGTAAAGCTGAATCGCAGGCCGCGAAATATTATATAAATCGATTTATTTGTTTTATGAACATCGATATGAAATTTTTCAAAAACCGTGATAGATAATTACTCTACTCGAACTTGATGTTAGCGGAATTTTCTATGGAGATCAATATTTTTCATAAATATATTTTTGTAAATTTTGCATAAAATAGGTACCATGGAGGTACCTTGTTGTTTCATTAGTCAGAATGTTTTGAATTTAATTCCCGATCTATCGTACTTTATGATCCATGTACATGTCTTGGTTTCCATTGTCAGCAACGGCTTTGAGCTGTTTTACTGAAATGAACGAAGACTCCTTGGTATTATGCTCGATATAGTATGTCGCAATATTTTTTTATAATTCTTTTTCAATATTCAAAATTGATAGACAATTTATTTCATTTGTTAATTTCGTTGCATTAATTTTTTTTCCAATACTACCTTCAGCAGATCCTTAAGGACCTTTGCTATAAACGATTTAAAATTTTGCCAAAACTTTAAAATTTTTACAATTTCCATTTTAATTGTATAAAAAGAAAACAAAAACGTGGACACAATATGCGGTAAGCAAGACTATAAACAAAGAGAATAACTTTTCTCAAGTGAATAAGAATTTAATTTAAACAAAAACAATTTTTCTATAAAAGCGCACAAAAAACAAAGTTCTCATCATATTTTATCATTTTATTTACCTTTATTGCATCACAGTCATAACAAAACTTCTACAATAAACAAAATTGAAATAATGAAAATAAAAGCTCCTCAGGATTTCACAACTACATTCACAAAATTTAATTTGCATAATGGAAATAAAGTGGAAACATATTTCGCTAAGAACTTCAAGAAAACGACAATAAACTCATGCATAAATTTCTTTTATGCCCAAACCGATTCGTTCTGTTCGAAGGATCTTCTCGAACATTGTATTTTTTTAAAATACAACATGAGCAAAATAAAAATAAAATAAAATTATTAAACACTGGCAAGGTGACTTTACAACAACCACACGATAGTGGCTGCTGGCCCCTGCAGCTAAACTCCCTGACAATGGCCAGAGCAGTAAAGTTGTTAATTTGAAAAATAAAATAAAATTTAATAAAATAACAAGAACTCGCTTTTGCACAAGACAAAAAAAAAAACAAGAAATTAGCACAATAAATATAGTGCACGTTTGCTGCGAAATCGTCATAAATAACAAAATATATTTTCGATTAAAAAGTGCACAATTAATTTCAAATAAATAAAATCATATCTTTTTAAATTGTTCCAAGTAAGTCGTGTTTAAATACAAAACATCGACTTAGTTTTCAATAAAAAAAGTTTTTTCTAGGACTTATGGCTTTTTGCAACAAATAAGCGATATGTAGATAGAGTTGCCAGATGCCGGAAGTGAAATTACTGAACACCCACCAAAAATTTCCTGGATTTAAAAAAAAAAATCCTGGACGAATAAAGAAGTAGTGTTGCATTTATTTTATAAAAAAACATTAAAAGCAAAACAAAACAACACAAAAGGACAATAAACATTCAGTTTAGTCTTATATTATTTAACATGTACATATATACATACGTATGTATACACATAAGTATATAAAATATAAAGTTTTTATATTTTATATTTTAGGTTTAAGATTTCTCTTTATTTATGAACATTTTTCTTGTTTGTAATCCTGTACACGTGTGTCTTTGGTGTAATTTGTTCTTTGATAACTATCACATGTAATTTGGCTTATAAAATACGATTGAACTAAGTAGCCTATTTAAATTTAAATAAAAAGGATTATAAAGTTTTTATTTAGTATTACATACTGAGGTTATTATATTACAAAGTAGACATAACAAAACAAAAGCTTTAAAATTCAGTCTTAAAGGTAAATGTACAAAAAATTTGGATTATTTTTCAATAGGTATTTTGAGTTTTTTGATACTGAACTCAAAACTTCTTTATCCTTACTTGTCGACAAAAAGTTTAAAAAATCTTTGCAATTTTCATCAAAGTTTAATCTAATTAACAGTTCGCCTTTTATAAGTTCAAACGATATTCTATTCCTTTCTTTAGAATATAAATTATTAAGAATACTAAACGTTCTTTCACAAAAAGCGTTACTAATAGGTACAGATAAAACAAAGGAGATCAATTTATATATATTTATTAAGTTGTTTTTATCACTTTTTAAAAAAAAATAAGACCATATTTTGTCGGCTGAAATAGCTTTTGGCAATTGGTCATACACTTCACGAAGGCAGCAGTAATCTGTATATAAAATGTCGTTGTTTATGGAATTTGATATTTGTAATATTTTTGGAAGCTCGGACAAATTACCCTACGACAAAAGGGATTGCTTCAAATTTAAAAATTAAAGTCTTTTGTGAAGTGATTCCTCTCCGAAGTCATACCGTTGGTCCAAATACGGAACAGCCATTTGTGGAAATTTATTAGCTTCTTGTTTGAATATATTACCTTCATCATGAGTGATGGTTTTAAAAATGGCACTAACCGTGCTGCTATAAAAGCAATCTTTTAAACGTGTTTGAAGACTGTTCAGCAGTTTACACATAAAATTGTACAGGAATCACTTTCAAGAGCTAAAATGGCGGAATTAAAATCTTGCATGATATTATATATATAAAATATAAATAGGCCTCCGACAAAACCTCTGAAAAACATTCTTCATTCTAGCCGATTAGTCCATTACCAGTAACTCCATGTGACACAAACTTCCAGATAGCTTTCCGACAGGTTTTGTCCCCTTTTAGTAAAAAGTATTTTTTCGCAGCAGGCCAAGAACGTAGCAATCGATCTAACGCCGGCAAGAAAGAAAGCCATCTCGTGGAAACATGCCGAAGTAGATTTTTGCAAATTCAAAGCATTTTTTTTAATTTTTAATTCCACAATGCTGAAGAACTGAACTTATTAAATGTTTGGATTACAATAACTTCTATATCAACATACAAAGCATTTAAAGCATATTTAATACAATTATTAATTATATGGCAGTTGCAATTTACTTTTATGATTTTCTTTTTTTCTTCACAGAATTCTGAGCGCTATAATTCACTGATGCATTATCTGCACTACAAGCTGTTAATTGATCAACGTGTAGTCCATTTCCGTCAGTTATTCTAATGATATTTTAATATATATCTTTAGAAGTCTCATTTCGATCTTCATAAAAATCTAAAATTTTCTTACATATTCCGGTTTCGGCGTCAAAATACTGCACGGCATATGTATAAGTTTTATTGTTTCCTATGTTTGAAGCTTCACTGCCTACAGAAATGTAAAGGCTTTATTTCAAGCCGTATGGGCCCAAAATGTTTCGCGTTATGGCAGCCGCTTTGGTACGTCCACAAGACACCTTTTTTCCAATTATGCTATCGCAGTATATACCATCACTTAGTTTGATTTGCCAGTCCAGACTATTGTAACTTAGCCCATGCACAACATTGTAAAAAACACTTACTATTTCAGCTCGAGAAATATCTTAATTTTCTTTAGACTCTACTGGCACAACGAAGTTGGCAATACTTTTTGACAATTTTTGAAATGAATCTAGTTTTATATACCATTTTGTTTGCATATGTCTATTGAAAGCTCGGCTACCTTCATATTTGATGGTTGTATAATTCTGGCAAAATTTGCAAAACGCTGCAAATTCATCTTTTTTTAATCCATTTAGAGCATTTCTGCTGGAGCACGCCATCTGTCGCAAAAGTTCACCAATCTTTTTTTTGAAGTTCCAGCCTCAAAGTTGTTTTCCATGCTTATGGTCACAATAAACAAATATTATTGTCGTTCTGAAATAAAGAAATCATTAAATAAGTTTAATGGTAAAATCAAAACAATAAAAACTTACCCCTTATTTGCAAATATTTTCCCACAACAACAGCTCTACACACAATAAGAATTTTGGATAAATAAACAAATCAGCGCTGAATGCAGAGTTTGAAGTCGATGGGAAATTATCGGCGGCGGCGGCGGCTAAATCTCTTCGTAGGCGTCTCAACTATCGGTTCATTGAGCGAAGTTCAAACAAAACTTTTACCGTCAAATTAGTTGTTTATATTTTTAAATTTTTTTTTTTGTTACATTGCATTTTTTTGAATTTATTGGAGCCACGCCTTGGAAAAAAAGTAAAAATCTAATATTTCCTGGACATAAGTAATTTTTCCTGAACCCGGGACAAGATCTAAAAAAGAAATCCAGGGGAGGCCAGGGCATATGGCAACCCTATATGTAGAGGGAAGGAGGAGAGATATTGCAGACAATGCAACTAAACGCCCAAGTGTTTGTAATGCCAAAATAAAAACAGCAACAACAAATATTATGGTAATGAATATAATTTCTACTCGAAATGCAGACAAGTATCACAAACACTATGGGCTGTTTAAGTAATAACACTGAAATCATGTTTTCTTATGGACAACAAATTTTATAAAAATTATAAAAATTTTAGCACTGAGTCACTAAATTGAAATTTTTTAAAATTCGTTTCTCAACTAAATTTTTAACTTTGGAAAGCAGAATTCAGTTCTAGCCATTTTTTTTAACCAATATCAGTTGCAAAGCCCTCCCAACTAGTTGACAGAAGCCTTCGAAATTTTTGGCAAAAATCGAAGCCTCAAAATTACATGCCGGACGCCCGAGAGCTCGTATTTAGGGAAATAAAATTTTCAAAGATCTTTCAATCTCTGCTCTTCATAGTTCATTGTGTCAATGAAATTCACTATTTAAACGAATTTTCTTTTTAACAAATTAGTGGGAAATTATAAATTTAAATTTATTTCTTCTTATTATTTTATTTTTTTTTTTTTTTCAAACAAATCTATATGATTACAAATACGGTGAATATATTTATAATGAAATATTCTTGATATAAAATGATCATATTGTTAGATTTTGCATCTGCATGTCTCCTTTTGTGTACGTGACACTTTTGAGAGTTTTTTTTATTATTGTTTGTTGCACTCATTTAGAGTGTAGGGCAAGTTATAATATTTTTTTTTTCTTTTTGAACTGGCACATATTTATCCTGAACTATTAAATAGATGGTTGTTGGTTGGAGCCCAGCTGTAGTGTAAATTGATAAAAATTTGTTTTACAATTTATTATGGTATTATGGTTTCAAATAATTAATAAAATCTTTCGTTCCATTGATTTATTCCTTCTCCAATGAAAAATTTTTTCACTTGGAAGAATTAGTTGAAGAAATCTATGACCTAGAACTTAACAAGGACTACTAAAGTAATTTTAATCATTTATTCCATGAATGAAATTTTTTCGTAAATACAACAATAAATTCTTCATTGATCCAAGGAAGGGCCCTTCATTAGTTCACATTCAATGGAAAATTTCGTTGATACAACAAAAAAATTCATTGCTTGAATGAATGTTTTTTTTTTTTTTGCATAAATACAATGGAAATGTTGAATAAAAATTTTGAAAAAGAAATTCAAGATTTCGTAACTATCATTGCATTATGCAACTATTTTTAAAATTAAAAGTAAATGCACTATGGGCCGAACATTCATACGAACATTTCATGCATTTTTCAATCCCATATGACATATTATAGATTCTGTTTCATATAAGTATACCTCCATTCTATATAAAATTTCATGCGGAGAGGCATAGAAGGAAATGCACAAAAAGCCACCCCTGGGAGTGCCAGTTGGTGGCAGGATGTTCAGGTCTTTTTAGATCCAGCTTGATATATGGAATAGATATTTCTGTCAAATAATGCCAGAAATCTTTGGAGTAGACGTATTAGGTTGGAACTCGAAATTCGAAGTGAAATTTTATCTGATGTAAACGTGACCAGGTGTGATATAAGGTTTACTTGGATACTCACAGTTGCCAATATTTGGGAGCAAATTAGAATTTCCACAAGTCTGTATTATTTTGTACAATGCAGTAGCGTAGTTGGAGTACTTTTTACGAGATCTATTAACATCTACGAGTAATAATTTTTCTGGGGCTAGAACCATTTAATGAAGAAGAAAATAATGCTATTTAGTAGATGTTATATGAAAAAAAGCAGTTCTTTGTTCTAAGATGGACTAGGACCCAACCCACTATAGCGCATTATCTACGCCTTTGGTGGACGGATCGAAAACAAAAATATAAAGCTGGTGCGCGTTTTGATTAAAAGATCCTAAATACATAAATACATATGTCTATCAAACACCGGAATTAATTAAGAACTAGACCGTCGTGAGTGGGACCATTTTTTAGGGAAACGGCAGATCTTAGAGTCTTGAAATGGTTCAAAGACGGTTTCCCGAGTATAGAATTAGTTCAAGTTGAGATGGGAGAAAATAATTGGGAGAAAATCAGACTGAGAAGGATGAATTTAGAACGTCGCCATATCGTATAGATCACGTGCTGCCTAATTATTTGTCGCTGAAAAACGAAGGTCCAAAAGCGCAAATAAAGTGAGAATAGATACTTTGGACTGAACACGACATTAACACGATTCATGCAGAGTGCTGCTGGACATGCTACAGGACAGATAGCAAACTCGCCGTCCTAGATACCAATACTTGGATGAGAGATAGTGGTGCTGCGGAAATTTCAGCTAAAAGATGGTCATTAATAAACCGAACGCAATATTGTAGATAAGGCGACATTCTGGGAACTTTCGAAACTGTTTAGCAAAACATTTAAAGTTGCCATACTGGATAGGCCTACTTAGGGAAAAGAAAGTCCTGCTGTCACTTTTAGAAACCTAAAATGGAATGCAAAAATAAACAAGGGGAGTAAGGTTTGGAACCGATGAATGAAGGCTTGCAATGTGGTTCAAAGTCACCATACTGAATAGGGCTACAGAAAAGGAAGATGATTTCCCCTCCATATGTCGTTGGCAGATAGCTTACGGTCGAATTTTAAGCTGAGCTGGAGCGGACGTTCTTTAATCGAATACAATAATGTAAATAATATGTCATGCACGAACCTGCTGACTGTGCTAAAGGACAGAATACACTGTGAAACATGTTTTGGCAGGATGTTAAAATTCGTAATAAGAAAACTCTACTTGGGACGAATATACTTTTTCTATATACATATATTAAAAATACAAAATGACTTGTGGATGGATCCAAGTCTCAGGATGAAGTTGAAAATATTTGCTGGCAGGCGTTTAAAAGTCCTAATGTCGGATATGACTGCTTCGAATGAACATGATCCTTTGCTAGAAACATAAGATGATTTGTGGAGGGATCAACATAATAAGTTATAGCGATTATTTTCGGACGGATGAAAGAAATCTCCGAAATCTGGATACATGTTTGTGAAGCAAACTTATGTGCATAACAGGGAACAGAATTAATTTTATTAATGCGACTTTGAAAGAGTTCCAACACAGAGGCCGGAGATGGCTTGTGCATCGATCTAATACCTAAGATGTAGAAAGAGCGCCCTCCTTTGAGCCAATGTTCATGGACATGTAATCCATAAGTGTTCATTGTACCCATTTTCTTTTATATCCAAGTGGCCTTGAATCAACCCAAACTTTTTCTATGTGTACTCGTATGTATAAACAGTCTAGAAAAATAAGGATTCCATTTATAAATATACTTTATTACATACATACATATGTTTTTGTGTACTGTGCACAATGGTCCAATTTAAATGAAAAATTTATATTGTAAATCTTATGAGACCTTCTTGCTTAAATATTGGCCTAGAAAATGTGGCAAATATTCATATAAGCTTATAGTCTTGCACAGTAGATCGTATTAGACAAGTATATAAATTCATTCATTCATTTAACTAATTTGTTTTTGGCTTCGCTTTCAAGCAGAACACAGTTTTCCTTATATAATTGTATATAAGTCTTGTAAAGGAAGTTAAAAAGAAGATCCCCAAACACGGAGAGGTACTTCTGCTTTCAGTCAACGACTCTCAAGTGAATTTATACAATATTTGTTTAATATACATATTTATTCCTCTGGCACAAGTATTATTCAACTTCATTTACACTTTAAATGCGGAAATTTGCATTACTTTTGGGAAACAAAAGCAAACAAAACTCTGTTAAGGACTCATAAACACATAGACAGCCACAGGATAACAAAACAACTTACCTCAAAAAATTAGCATGGGAAATGTAATGTAATAAGACAGAATATTTCAAAGCAAATAAACATAAGGATAGGCCAAACCAACCTTTAGTCAAATCGAAGGCAATGCCTGGTAAAATTGACAGGATAAGGGCAAAAAGAAAATGAAAATTAACCCCTTCTACAAGTTTAGCGAAAGAACAAACAAGCAAATTTTTTTAAACAATATGGAGCCTTTATTTAATAAATTTCCTTTATTTGTGTCTAATTTATTTTTCTATTTGTTTTGGCTTCTTATTGTATATAAGATCAAAACGATAAGGGGATAACAAACCTTTTAAATGTATTAAAAAAGCAGAAAAGGTATTGAAACTTTCGTAATCTTGGTAAATCTGTTACTAAAAGGCTTTCCATTAAGTGTGGGTCGGGTCGATGTTAAAGATAAACTAAACTACTCGCGATACCTGGTTCTAAAGAAACTACATTTTATATGAAAGGTACGTGATATTGTGTGTTTTTACGGATCCAAGAGATGTTATTTTTGTGAGCTCTGCTTTAAAAATTTTTTTAGCCTTGACTTTAAGAACTTCGGCTTATTGTCATAGTCTTGTGACTTTAGAATAACCCACAACAAAAATTGTAGTGGAGTCGATTAATTGTACTTGGTTGGCCAAATGACGTTACTATTTATGAGAGTGAAGAAAATATCTAGCCAAGTCATGTAATTGGAAGACATCTATACTTTCACGTCTCTCAGGCCGAAAATTAATTTTACTATGTATTGTTTGACACACGCCGCTGTGCCGCTGCACAAACTTGTGTACCTTAATCAATTTGGTCCAGAGATTATATACATATATCACTCTTCAATGGCGATGATGTGCCAACCAATATTGCTAATATTATCCTTTACGGATAGCAAAAACAAGTCTTTTTCGAACTTAGTTTTTTCAACTTTCTTAAATTGTTTTGGACATCAGGCTCCATCACGTACCTTTCATCAAAACACCAGCTGAAGCTGAACTATGAACTATTTCAATCTGAATGATAAGCCTGTCAGTATGCCTTGACAGAACTTTTATCTGGACTCTGCAGCTGTACTCAACTACTCATAAGTACAGCAGTGATTCGAAAGCAATTTCTTTCTGAATATGGAATGCAATCCACTTATTCATACTTCGTTTTACGAAATAGAATATAAAAATATACAAAGCCAATTGTTTGTGGAAACTGTATAAAATAATAAAATGGTATCCATACTTTAGACTTATTTGTAATTTTTGCAAGCGAAATAGAAGATGTCAGCAACTTCTAATATATTGGGAGCATTATATCGGGTCAGGATATCGATAATCGATTGAAGAAAGTTCGTCAAATTTGTGGCCGCCTAAAGTCTTTTTGGAAATCATTCTCTCTATCTGTGCGTATGAAAATTGCAATCCACAATGCAAAAAATATACGCTTTTGTACGGTTGTGCGACCTGAAACGCTGCCACTAATGACATGCGTAAAATGCAAGCATTCGTGAATCACTGTATTTGCAAAATTCTACGTTCATTTTGGCCGAGAACTATATTAAATTATACGCTCTGGTGAAGAACAGGCTAACAAGCTTAATACGTTGAAATTGGGAGACGCAAATGGCGCTGCATTGGTCACACTCCTAGAAGGGAGAAATCACTAGAATTGCCATAGATTAGAAACCGCAAGGGAACAGCTCATATATGGGGGAGACAGATTGTGACCGAAGCAAACCGCAATGGCAAAAGTTGGAGAGAAGTAAAGGCGTTGGCTCAAAATGAACGACGAGAACTTACTATTATTATTACTTAATTACGCGAATATGTTATAATTTTAGAGGCCCCTCCGTGGTAGTTGCAATTACTATAGCCGTAATTTTTTTATATATAATTTACTATTTGACACTTTTAAACTAAGACACAATAAACCTCCAGCTTTATATTTGCTATACTCAATCGAGTACAGAGGCGCCGAATGGTATCCTTTTATTATATATTAATTAGTTACGCCCTCCCTAGATCTTAATTTTTATACAGTGTGTTGTACCAGTCCCTTACTAATTTTGCAATGTAGCTATTGAAGTCCTCAAGAAAATTTCTTAAAAGAGATTTTTTTTACAAAATTTTGACAACCTTCTAAAATAATTCTAGATGTCCCACTATGTTGAGGTGCTCTGTATACGTATAACTGATACATGGCCAGTACTCTCCTCAATAAATTTTCTTAAAATAAAGTCTATTCTTAATTATTTTTATGTTATCATCTCAAATTAATTCGGATATATTTGTATATATATCATATAAATGTTATTTGAAGCAATTATTATATATAATGTGTTGAACTAGCCCCTCGGGCCACTAATATTTTCAATAAATTTTCTTAAGCTAGTCTCCTTTTCTTATATTTTTAACCTTCTAAAATAATTTTTCGTATCCCTTTGCTATATAATAATTAGGTATTCACTGTGCCTAATTTACTATGACGTGTTTTATATCATCTGCTTTCCGTTTATTCTATATTAGCGCGGAGGTTTTGGGTTCAGTGCCCACCTAAAAGTTTGGCCTGCTGCACTACAAACGATTGAAGGTCTCTATTACTATGTTCGTCAATTCCAAGTTATAAATTGTAATTGTATTCATAATATTTAGATTTTGCCATAAATAACACATTTATTCAAAAAAATTTTATAATGACTAGCACTTTTCCGTCTAAATGGAAATACGCAAAAATAGTGCCGATACCGAAAAATAACTACGAGTTGAGGTCAATTGCCATCCTTTACTTCTTATCCAAGGCTCTTGGAAAAATTCTTCAAAATCAAGTGTCACTATATATCAAAAATAATAATTTGTTGTCTGACAGCAGTCAGGGTTTCGGCTTTACTGGACGTATCTGAAAATATACGACATGAACTCGATGGAAGAAAAATAAATTAATTGGTTCTTCTTGATTATTCCAAGGCCTTTGACCACAGCACCCTTTGCATGAAACTTCGACACTTCTTTAACTTCTCCTCAACTTCTACACGATTGCTTTCTTCATACCTCTGTAGTCGTCGGAAAATTGTGTATTCGAAAAGTATTCATTCATCGGTATTAAACTTATCTAGGGGTGTATTCCCAAGGTTCAGTTTCTGGACCACTCTCTTTTTTTCTATTTATATAAATGCATTCCAGAATTCATTTGTACGCACACAACGTGAAGTTGTATTTCAGCAGTTCAGTCAGTTCTGTCGCTCAAAATATTTCAAGACTTAATTACTATCTCACTGACCTTCGTAGACTAGTAGGTAGTGTACTAGACTCGTAGTGCGAAGGTCCCAGGTTCGAATCCTGCCGGAGAACTCTGGCAGTTGTGTTTGAAATAATTAAAGGGAGCGCACAACAAGCCTTCACTGGCTTAAGTGTATGTCGTATGACATGGGCTATCACACCCCTCCAATCAACCTAACCTAACCTAATCACTATCTCAATAAAATATATTGCTGGGCAACTGCGAATGCACTTTGCTTAAACCCTCACAAATCAAAGTGTATCATAATTTGTAAGAAAACTATCAATCTTATTTAAAATGTTGATGTTTTAATAAATGGAGAAAAGATCGCTATTAGAAATGCTGCCAAAAACCTTGGACTAATCTTTGATAACTTGTCTTAACTTGGAATTTATCTTCACATGCATCCAAGAATGCGACCCACTAAAGACAACTTTTCTTTTAATTGCTTCGCTATCCAGTTAGCGGGGAAAAATTTGTATACGTTCCATTAATTCAGAAATTCTAATTCAATGGGAGAGGGAGCAAGTCAAAGTCGCGAACAAAATTTGTCAATTTAAAGGCCGAAAAAAATCAAATTCTAATGCATCCACTGCCTCCCTCGGGCCCTTCTGTGCTAATATTCTGGAGCAATCTGGAGTGCATTTGTAATACTGCTGCTCAACATGAGTCAATAGTGAATTTAAATATATTTGCTCTAGCGATTACTTATACATGTCATGTGACATGTCCCAGTTGTCTAATTTAATGAAAATATTTTTGTTGGGCTCGAGCCCAGTCTCCACAACAGAATATTGGAATATTGTTTCTTTTTTTCTAAATTTTTATAACAAAAAGAGGCAGGAAATATAAATATAAACACTAATTGGGAAACATGCGCATATTTGCATATTTTCAGTAGCATGGACAGTCTTTGTTTCAAGCATCATTTTGTTATGGTTACTTGGTTTCCGTGTATGAATAATAACAGCCTCCATAGACATTTACTATCGCAACATTCTTATGGGAAAATCCTTTAATTGCCTTTTTAACAAAAATCTAACAAGCTCTGTAACTTTCCTTCCTATTTCTTTTGTACTTTCGTTTTTTAACAAAAATCTCTTATGCATTTAAAAAAATAATGCCCACAAAATGTTTAATTTCACATTTATCCCTCCTTTCCCTACTGAAGTCTAAAATGATAATCCATGTATGTATATCGCACAATACTCCTCATAAATAATAGAGGAACAGAATGGAAAGAAAATAGAAGCAATAGAAATAGAATGACGTCTACAACGAAATTATGTGCTTTATGATGGCAATAGAAATTAACAATGGGCCGAAAATAGATGAAATATTTTAATGGATTTGAAAGCACTCATATATTCCATTTTAAGAAGACTGTTTTGATATGAATAAGAAAATGCGCTAGAAAAATTATTGTCTTTAATGATAGAATACACAAAGTAAATGTTGTTAATAACGAAAATATAAAAAAGGATATTGACTTGCGATAAGCGAAAGATCCTTTCTTTACCATATTTACCATTGGCCACAATAACCTCCATAAACCTTTGTAATCCGTTGATAATAGATAATAAATCACTTAGAGTAGAGTCATACTAATGTGCATATCAGGATAATCTACTGTTGTTGCAAGGATACTAACAATTTTATGTTTTTAGGTTTAGTCCTTCAAACATTTTTTTAGTTTTCTGAAATCAAAACAAATAATTCTTATGTATTTATTAAAATAGGACACTATTCTAACATCTCTATTTTTTATTTCAGAAATACTTAATTTTCCATTTCTAATGCAACATCTATCAATTTCCTAGTCAATACAATCCAAGTAGCCTGTGATTATATCTTCACACAGTATCGCAAATCTATCACATAAAAGTATTTTATTGTTATTTCTTATACTATTTTAAACGTAGATATTTGATTGAAAAATTAAGTTCTTTGCTAAATATTTCAGCATCCTTTCAATGGATTTCTAATATTTTGTAAATATAATTACTTGACATAACTTAAATTTTACGAACAACAATAATAGGAGCTTTTAAAGTTGTAAGGGATAAACTTAAGAGACACAATAATGAATATCCTTCAACAGCAAATCAAGATATCCTTAAACACAAATCGACATGATTCCGTTAAATAAAAGACACTCTTGTGTAGAAAAAATACTTTAAGACTTGGAGCGTCGTGAAAATATGGTGCAAATTCTGCTAAAGATACTAGAAAGAAAATCCTAATCATACTTAATAATTAATAATAATTAAGCCAAACAATCTGAACAAAAGTTTTAAATTTTTCAGTGCTCCCCCGTGTAATTGATACAATTACTTTCGCATAGAAAAGGAAAACTATGACTATTCGTGGCCTTTTCAAACGTAAAATCTATTTTAAGTTGTTAACAGCTCATCGCAATTTAATATTGAACAATTTTCTTTAAAACAAAACAGTTCTACCATTATATGCCAGACAGCTTTTAAATGATTGTTTAGGCATAAAAGAGAATATCCTGCAAGGACAAGCCTATTTTAAAATAATTGAAAATGGTCCAAATTGCCAATACTTTCGTATCATATTTTTTTAACAACAATTTTTTTATTTACTGAATCTTCAGTCCAGAGGAAAAAAAATATTATTTTCTGCTATTTCCTCTGTATTGTCTTAACATCTGTCGTGATCGGCTAAGAGGAAGAGTGGCCCTTCTTCTCAGCCGAGTGTGGCCTCTGTAATGCAGAATGTGGCGGGTTAGTGGCTTCGCATGATACTCTAGTTTCTTTAAGGATGTTGTCACGTGTTTTGTAACCATAATTTTAACCAAAGGAACGTCTAAATCTTGATGAATGCGCGACTTTTCAACATACCAGGGGGTGGCTGTAATTATACGGAGGGCTTTATTTTGGTGCCTTTGTATTTTTTTTTTCTATTTTAGACGCTCGTGCGATGTCCCACAACGCATTTTCATGACATTTTTGAGAGCACTTTTCTTGTTGGGCTTTCAGTTTTTAAGGTAAACAAAATTTTTTTTAAGACATCTGAGGTTCACAATGATTTCTTTTCTTCACACATCTTTTATAAAGATGTGCAGAAACATAGTTTGAAATGTCGTTTTTTTCCTAAACTATCAACGAAGATAATTAAAGAAAATAGAAAGTGAAGAGCAGAACCCAAAGTTTATTATCGCGAATGTTGCTTGTCCTTCAAGATACGCAAAAAAATTAACTGAAGGACTCCGTACCGCTTAGAATTGTATTTTTAAATCTTTCCAATAAACGTTGTTAAGATTGATTTATGGGGGATCACATCAAGGTGTTGCTCAGCAGAAACTAAAAAATAGAATACTATTCTATACCTCTCGATATACTCGAGTACAATTTCTCTATCTCTTATGGTTTCTAGGATATTATGAATTTTTTTATATAAAAAAACTATTAAAAAATCATTTTAATTTAATTGCAGCCACATACGTTACAACATCACGTACAACTTGTACAGGTTACAACCGACGTTGTACGCTGGTTGTATCGTTTTGGGACGGGTTGCATGAAATTGTGTCTTAGATCGTTATGAAAATAATCTTAATTTAATTAGAAGAGATGCAAAACATATTTCTTAGTAGAGCAGGTTAGTTTAGTTTAGGATAATGTTTTCCTGGGGCTCAGAGGCCTCCGGAGGAATAATAGGGCCAATGAGCTAGCTAGACATGATGTCATATTACAAATTTCAGCAGAACTGGAACACATGGGCTTACCTTTGTCCTCTAGCAGACTAAGACATAGGTGGGAAAATAACCTCCTCGCTCTATAGAAATTGGAAACGAAAATCAATACTGTTGTCTGTGATAACTGGACATTGCCTCTTCAGCATGCATTTACAAATATAAAGAGTTGAGCGCAACAATTTCTGTCGTCATAGATGAAAAAGAGAGTAAATAACACTTCGTATGTCAATGCCTCGGACTAGCAAGAAAATAAATTTGGCGATATCTTTGATGTTGTAGACATGAAACTGCAACGCATAATGCGCTTGATAATAAGATTGGGTTGCTGCGATGGTGGGAACTCTATTCAGGCAGAGTGTCCGTCGTATTCCAAGAGACCAAGAGGAATAATGGAATTCTGACTACCTCTCTTACGATACCTATCCTACACTAGCGTGTAATTGTAATAGCTGAAGTGTGAACTCCCTTGAGCTACACGACAACTTTCAGGCACAGTGCAAAATATGTCATGAGTGTGCATGAACAATGTACATATACATATGCTTTTGCTCTTTAGTAAAAATTTACTCCCGAGCTTATCTTGCTAGAATTATCCGTCAAAAGGCATGAGAAAGCTACTATCTTGTTGATTAAAAATCATTAACGATTCTGACAAAATTCCTTGCATCTCAGGGCTATTGAAGTGAGAAAATATTATTTCGCCTTCCCTTCTCCACTGTCTTGATGTAAAAATCTGTTGTTTCAGTTCTGATTTCCCTTTCCAAAAGCTCAATCTGTATCCCAACTTTCCTTTAAAGTACAGAATTTGTCTTTCAATATTCTTGTAAATTCCAAATCCAAATTTTTTATTTCAGTCGATTTCGAAAAGAAAAAAGTTAAGGGTAAATAAAATTTCACCTTAAATCCGTTATCTTATCCCGAAATTTCCATCGGCAGTTTTATATTGCTGACTCCCACCAATATTTTTTTTGTTTATGAGAAATAGTGGCATTTTTTACTTTAAAAATCTCAATAACGCTTTTATATAAAAAATGTATCTCTTTAAAGAAAATTCGTGCTCTTGCATAAAAAGTGTGCGTGCGCTTATTTCGTTTCTAAAAAAAATGTTTCATATATTTTGCCCCTTCTGCATGTCTGTGTTCTATTCTAACACAAATATGCAGAAATGCAAAAAAGAACACACAACATTTAAATATGTTACTTTTTTGCACTCAACTTCATTTTAGAGTTGTGAGTCTCCAACTGTGTTAAATACTTTGTTTTATTTTCTTTAAAACATTTATTTTTGTGTGAATAGTTCATTAAAAAAGAATAAAATTCAATATAATTTAATTGAGGCCCTATGCTCCTTATAGGATCGATTGGAACATATATATAATTTAATTTAATATTTGAAGCAACTAATTTTGTTCTATAATGAGTTTAAAAAAAGGTATCACATTGCATTTGTTGCACGTGTTCTCCATTTTTATATTAAATCCCTGTTTTTTCTTCGAAAGTGCAGAAAATGTAACACTATTTTTAAAGAAAAGAAAACGTCATAAGTCACACGACTAATATGTTCAGCTTTTATTCACGATTAGGATGTAAGTTAAAATTTCTGTGAGGATCACAACGCAGTTTAAAGGGAGCGCACAACAAGCCTTGTATCCTAACCTAACCTACAACGGATTTGTTCTAAGTGGTACATAAAGAGAGAGAGAGAGATATGCATGATCACAAGTATGTACTCGTACTTGGTAGTTTATGCTCCTCATTATATTGATTCAAAAAGTCAAAAATTTGTAGTCTTTTATTTTGCTTTATTATCATAATGCTTGATGTATATTTTGATCTTTAACATATTCGCCCCATGGATCTCTTACAGCCCAATGAAAAAAATGGAAGTCAATCCCAAGGAGTGACATTTTCATTGCTGCCAAAAGTATGAGAGTGCATTTTAAACCTTCTGAGAAGTACAATCGACCAAATTTTCATTAGAAAAATTTATCACTATTACAAATTTGTCAAATTCAATTTGAAATATTTTTTTTATTAATTTTTTGCCTTAATATTACATGAAAACGTTATTTTTTTATCAATAAGTCTTAAAATTTTTCACATTAGGGAAAATTTCTGTAATTTTCAATTTTAAAATCTATTCCCAGTCTTATTTTAATATAAAATTAATTAAACACAAAAAAAAAATACTTTTCTCAGCATATTGAAGACAGGTTCCAAATCGATGAATAGGAATCAAAAGGGAGAACATCCTGTTATAAAATAATTGGGAACTGTTCGTACTTGCACTACTTTCGGATCCTAATTACAGTATTTAAATTAGTTTTATGAAAATCTTAAATTCGTATTTTCGCCATAACTCATTCTACTCATAAATCATAAATTAAAAAGTTAAATTTTCATTTTTATTAAAAAGTTCCCTTAAATCAAGGCAAACCTCAGACATGCCCTAAACAAGTGTGCGGCCGCTAATTCGATTTATTATGTAAATTTGGCAGAAACAAAACATTCCTTTGTGGTCTGCAATATGAAAAGTATGTTTGTGCCACTAAGCAATTCCTAACAATTCTTTGTTTCATCCATCTGTTGTGGGTTTCATTGGAATCTAGCTACAAATTTATTTTTTTATTGGAAAAAGTTAATGCTACACCAAGGCTTATTGTGTCTTTTTGAGTGTGTGTTTGTTAATTTACAAAAAAAAACTTTTGCTTCCCGATTATATACAAGAAAAAAAGCGAAAATCCTAAAATAAGCAACAACTCTTGCATTGTTATTCTGAGTCCATCCATAGATTTATGAAAATATGAAAATTATGTTGAATTTCCTTAAAGAATTTCCTGCCATTTTGTTTGCATAATTTTGAGGCTTAAGTGTTGTAAAGAAAGTAAAACAAAATAAAGTTGCATTATTATTTTTGTTGTTGATATTGTACATTTCTTAATAAGGATTTGCTTATAATAGAAATAAGTTCCTTGCAAGGTATTATCCTTTTTATTAAAAAAAAATTATAGAAATGGAATAAAATGTTATTATGTGAAGCAATTTAAAAAGTTGTAAATTGATTCGTTTTTTCTGTTCAAAAAATATTTATTTAAAGTAAAAGAACTTCAAAAGTAAAAAATATGTAAAGAAACTCCTGTGAGTTACTGTGAGTTTTCAGTCGGGGCTTAGGTTAGGTTAGGATAGGTTGGGTTGATTGGAGGGATGTGATAACCCATGTCATACGACATACACTTAAGCCAGTGAAGGCTTGTTGTGCGCTCCCTTTAATTATCAGACACAAACTGCCAGAGTTCTGCGGCAGCATTCGAACCTGGGACCTTCGCACAACGAGTCTAGTACACTACCTACTACTCTACGAAGGTCAGTCCGGACTTAACTCATTCTTTTACCCCATTGTGGGCAACAAAAACGGCATAGAAGATACTTCCGATTGCGTAATTGGTGAGATTCGTCTATGTTGTGGTTCTAGCTTCCGCATTGTTTTTGTCTTCGTGAACGTTGGCTATAAGCCTGGTCTCATTTCCTATACCACTACTGTCACGACTGTCTATGTCGAACTCTTCGAGCTGGACTAGTTCGTCAGTATAACGACGTTTGATCCTAGGTTACTGATACTTCCATAATATTAACTTACATTCTTTTATTAATTTTTTTTTAATTTTGTCGTTTTAAAACTTGAAAGAAATTGCTATGCGCCAACATGGAAAACTTCCAATCAGTCTGGGTTTTCAGCTGGGGCTTAGCTAAATCTTTCAAGTCTTCTTTGTACAAATTATTATGACATAAAGCTTGTTGGTTGTATTATTGTTCGCTTTTTTCTTATACCTATTTACTGAGTCACTAGACAATTGATGTCTACTTTCTGGAGTTGTTTGCTGGTCAGCGACGATCAGCGGTAATGTTTACAGGTGCAGTGAGCACTTCTCACCTCGGCCTTTCTATTCTTAGTTATTCCCCAATTTTATTCAAAGCCTGCTTATTTTTGTGGTCTTCCTATTAGTGATATAAGGTGGATATGATCCGTCTTGATCAAGTCCTGACTGTAGGGTTGGTGTCACTAGTCAATATTCATTTAAGTCATTATTCGAGATGTTGTCAAAAATAATTATTACAAATACTTAATGTTAAAATTTATTGGGATATTATCCCCAACTAATCGTTTATTCAACAATTTATTGGTCCTCATGTGAACAGCTAAAGCCACAAGAAACAATAGAAAAAAATTAAGCTCTGATTGTTCCAAAAAAAAATATATTTCAATGTTTTTCAAGCATGAATTGTCTAAAGTGTACTGATGATTTGGTTAATGCCAATAAAATGTATGTACGCAGATAAGCCTACAATAAATAATAATAGTTTTTGAGTCAATAACCCCACTATTACAATCGGTCTGACTACTTTCAACTCCTTAATTTGCTTCTTATCGGCATCAATCACAACGCCTTTACATATTCACTTTCACAGCACCAAAGAAGAGACAGGACTCCAAAATTATTACTTCAAGCCACAATCGGTCTTCTACCAGATGCATTTACTACAATCTTTTAGTTGCTTTATACCTTTTGCTGGTTATCGTTTGTCTGGTTCTTAGTTTATATCCTGTTTGTTCTGGTTTGTTCGTTTCCTTTTCTCTTGTCTTCTCCAATATATTTTTACGTTCAGCTTCATGTTGCTACTTCTCTCCTGTTCTTACACTATACTGTCTCGATTCTTCGTTGCATATGTACTTTTCTGTCTTCACTCCCCTGCCTCTGCATGTCTGATATGTACGAGTGAACCGTTGTTATCTAACCCAGAGTGTGCAAAACGTGTGTCACCTACATCCCCTGACTTGAAATTGCTGTGCGTCCTCTTGTGCCCCATCGTCGTCCTGCATTGAATGTTGGCTCCACTTACCCACCTCAATGACCTCTGGTTCAATCTGATATGAAGTAAACCTTTTGGGCAAATGTTGTTCGCCCCAATGTATGTCTTTACTCCTCTGCTTCTACAATTCTGCTATATACGAGTCAACTGGTGTTATGTTACCCAGAGTGTACCTACCTATACCGACGTGTTTTCTCCTCTTGTGCCTAATCTTTCTTCTGCATTATATAATTGCTCCACTTATACCGCAATGACCTCTGGTTCGATCTGATAGGAGTTAACCATGTGTCTACTGCTGTCACGTTACCCAGAGTGTACCTATCTACCCCGACACATTTTCTCCTCTTGTGCCTAATCTTCCTGCAGCATTATATGTTGGCTCCACTTATACCTCAATGCCCTCTGGTTCGATCTGATAGGAAGTAATCATTTTGGTGCAAGACTGTTTGCCCCCAATGTATCAACTTTGCTTTTAATTTTGGATTACGTTTGTATTGTTCGTAAGTCCAAATTCCAATAAGGACATTGTGATTGATAAGGAGTCCTCAAAGAGATTACAAATATTATAGGAAATGAGTCTAAGCAGGTCTATATGACTGCATATCATTACTGCTCATGCCAACTCATTCCTTAAACTTCAACTTCATATTATGCAGGTATATCGATACAACAAATAGTAATTTTTAAATATTTAATTAGAAGAATATTTCGAATAATTTTACGAGTATAACAAAAATTTTAATTTTAAATAAAGCTTTATAAAACAGCTTTTTTATAAATCTTATTGCATGTACTCCGTTATTTTAATGAAGACAGTTCAATTTCAATACAATAAAACGGAAAATGAGCTCATTTGTATTGATTTTTCTTTTCCTTATCCTCATCCTTATATTTTATTTTTATTATTTTTAATTATTAAATCATTTTTATATTTTCTTTGCCTCATTTCCATTTGCCTTATTCACTCGAAAACGGCAATTCAATGAAATTTTGCGTGCGATTTCCATTCATTTACTTTTCCGGCTTGAAAAACAAAATCAGGCAAACGAATTTATAATTAATACGGCAAATGTATAAATAAATATACAACTCATTTACAGGTCTTTTTCAATTTCCCATTAAATATTTTTACAATTTTCATTACGATTCCTCTGCTGTACTATTTTGTTTTTCGTAATTAACAAAACCACAAATTGGTGCAATGGGGTGGCAAGGGTAATAAAATAAAGTAACGAAGAAAAACAAAAAAACCAAATTACAGAATTAAGCCACAAATGAATGACTGACTGAATCCGTAGAGTATAAAAGAAAGAAAAAAATTATTTTCCTTTCATTATGTGGCTAAAGATGATGACGACGTTGTGTTTATTGTACGTGTTGGAACGAATAAAAATATAAAAAAGCGAACCACAATCGCACCTCTAACGAAAACATACACAATAAAAAGTACATTTACCGCAGTAAATGGATTTGGGCACACCTAAAGAATAATTCGTGTAAATATTAGCCTTGAACATGTAAATGCTTCGCAGCTTTAATTGCATAAAATAAAATGGAAATTATGAGCTTTACAGCTATTCATTTTAACAAAAGCCAATTCAGTGAAAGCCAATTTTGGAATGTAAGTATTTTTAGAAAATTAAGACAAAACCAACCAACCGCTTAAAGAATTTAACAGACGTCCTAAAAGTATGCTTTGAATTTGAAAAATTCAGTCCGCCTTATTTACGTACCCAGTAAAAAAGAACTTACAAGGAAGTCCAAAAAATCTACACCTTGTGATCCATAAGTAATGAAAACTTAAATCTTTCCCAATCATTTCAACATAAGCTGTTAATCCCTTTTTTGGATTCTGTTCACTGGATCTAAAATGATGTGCAAGAGGTTATGAAGAAGCGATATTTTAGACGAACTTTATATGAAAATCAGCCTTATTACATATTACATTTTTTCACATAATTAAATTATTAATTATTATTAATATCTATGTCGACGGAGCTTGAAAATATTTTTCAACGCTTTAATCTGTTTGACCTCAACCAGATCACCATAAAGCAGTAACACTACTAAGTTGATATATACAAAGAATAGTTGTATAAACGTTTGTGGAGAGGCACATTTAAAAAGAGCTTCTTAGGAAGTCATGAAAATGCAGAGATGTTCATGTGGAAAAAATTCTCATTCTGATTATTTTCAAATGATTTTAATATAGACTTCTCATTACAACATTTTTTTTAAATGCCCTTAAGTGAACTATGAGCTATTTTTAGTATATTAAGAAGAGTAGATTTCTTAAGAAGAAAGTATTTTTTTATCACATAAGGAATAAGTTGTTTACTTACACAAACATAAATCTTGGAAGGATGAAAACTGTCCAATAGTTAAAATTTATTTTTTCTAATGGGATAGTAAAGCTTCGTTTACAAATTAAAAAAATTAGGTTAGGTTAGGTTGATTGAAGGGGTGTGATAGCCCATGTCATACGACATACACTTAAGCCAGTGAACGCTTGTTGTGCGCTCCCTTTAATTATCAGACAAAACTGCCAGAGTTCTGCAGCAGGATTCGAACCTGGGACCTTCGCAGTACGAGTCTAGTACACTACCTACTAGTCTACAAATAAAAAAAAATAAATTTTTATGTAAATAAAATTCATTAAGCACTTTTTCCATTTAATCAAAATTTTTTAACACAACTTTTTATGAAGTCGAAAAAATACACTAACGGATGAAAATGTCTTTCCTTAAGAACAACTTAAATTTTTTTTCAATTGACATTTTTCCGAATTCTTTTTAATGATAAATGTAATGAGGTGATGTTACGATGATGATGGTTTGCCACAGTTGGACTTAAAAACAATATCAAACGTGGTTAAATGTAAATAATTTTGTATAAAAGAAATTCTTAAAAAAAAATATACCTGAAGTCAGATCCAACTATAAGTCCCCTTTCACACACATCAGGTTTTCTTGATCAAGTTTTTATTCAGCTGTGAGAATGATAGAGAACGTATGTACTACCTTCTCTATCTTTCTCACAGCTGAATTGAAACTTGATCAAGAAAACCTGATGTGTGTGAAAGGGGACTTAGATTGAAAGGTAATCGAGCCTCTAATCTGGAAGGAACGTCCACACCAATTAATCGCCATCTTAGATTTATTGTGTTCAAACACAATGATAATTACAGTTTTTAACAAGTCAGTACAAGTAAATAAATGAAATAAGTAAAACATTTTCGAAACCTACCAAGATTTTTGGAAATTGAAATAAATTTAATCAAATGTTTGTTTAACGTATGTATACGTCTACGTATACTTAATATTTTCGTATATTCATTCAAAATCCATCATACGTAGTGAAGGGTGAAACTAATTTTTAATTTTTAACATTTTATATTAAATATGTTTGAAATCAAACTATTTAGGCCAAAAAATGTATCCTTGTACAGCATAATTTTATGTCACCGCAAGACAAATCGCTCAACATCATGCTTGTAATATATTATTATTTAAACCTTTCATAAAATTGATAAGGCTTTAGATATAGTTCTTTTTTTATAAAAGTTTTATAAGCTTGTGTGCCTTCATCTGAAAAATTTAAATTACTATTATTATGTGTTTGCTTTATACAATCAATTTAAAAGAAGTTTTAATTGTGGGAAAAATTTTATTTCAGTTGTATAAGTTTAAGCGAACAAAAGTTATGGGAACTAAAAATATTAAAAAGAAAATATTCGAATAGAACTTACTCGATCATTTTTAGTTTGTAGATATCTGTGAACATAAAAACTATTAGATTAAAATTAAACGATTAAAATTAATCGAATTAAGATTATTTATTTATTTTATTTATTTATTTCAAATTTATTATAATTAAAACTATAATAAATAATATACAAAAGCACTAGCTACTACAGGCTATCGGCTTCGGAATTAAGATTATTCGAAGCAAACTGTGTGTGCCTTCATCTGAAAAATATAAACTAGTATTATTGTGTTTTTCTTTATTACAATCAGTTTCAAAGAAGTTATAGTTGTTGGAAAAATTTTATTAATTTTATTTATTTTATTATTTTTGGAGAAAAATATTAAAAGGAAAATATGCGAATAGGACTTTTTCGATCGTTTTAATTTGTAGATATTTTGTGTTATTTAAATGATATGAAAATGTGGCAGCATTCCGTAGCTTCAAAAACAGCTGTTTAATATAAAAAAATAAAAGAAAACGTTTCTAATTTTGATACCAAATAAAATGTGTAAGATAAATAGTTCAAAATCACAAACCCTTGGATAAAAAATTTTTATAATGTAATTTATCATCAAATGACATATTAAAGCTGATTTTTGTGAAATCTGAAAAAATTGCACATCAAAACAAAAATTGTCAGAATCATATGGTCAATGTATTTAACTTAGAATTTAAATAATCAATGTCGACTATTTAATTACGAGTATCATTTAAGTTTCATATAAAAAAGAAATTTCGTATTTAAGTGGAACTTGAAGATAAATGATATTTAAATACGATAACTGGCTTCACAGGATACAACTCGCCCCAAAAGAGATGAAAAGAGTTTCCAAAAATTGGGAAACTATTTCACTAAAATTTTCCATTTGAAATAAGGCCCAATTTAAGAAAAGAAATAAGTCCACAAAACAATATCGAAACATATATTAATATGGCAAATAATCATTGAAGTCTTAATTTGAATGAAAAATTGACTATATGAAATAATGCCCAACGAAAAAATTCTAAAAAACGAAAAAAAAACTAAATAAATCTACATAAAATTTAATAAAATAAATCTCAAAGAATTATTCCCAAATCTGTGAATTTTAAGAAATTTTCGATAAAGCAATAACTCCCATGTAAAAAAATTAAATAAGATCTAATGAAATACAATCCAAAAATGAGGAATAATTCGGAAATGTAGAAATGCTTCAGAAAGTTAAGCCGACCTTTTACATGCCTCATAGGAGTAAGTCCTTTAGATATACTTATCGATTGAACTTTTTGTAAATTAATTAATGAAATAAATTTATAAGTAATTTTATAATGCAATAACTGCTTATTTTATTTTTATTTCTAAACATTATTTCATACAGCGGAAATAACACAAAAAATTGGTTTTCATAAAATGAAATTATTCTAAAAAGAAAATTATATTATTTCCAATTACAAAAAAAAAAAAAACTTGAATAAATTCCAAAAAAAAAATGTATGAAAATTTTTTGGGAATAACTTAATATTTATTTTTGGTCGTTTTTGTCTTGAGCATTATTTCATACAGCTAAAAAAAAGTAAAAAAATGTTTTAAATTTAATTTTTTAAATTAATTTATGGTTTTTTCTTTATATGAAATTTGGCCCCAAAATAGAATGAAATAAAAGCCCCAAAAATATTATTAAGCTCCGAAAAACTTGGTTTTTGTGAACTTGTTTAATTTTTGCTTTGGGGAATTATTTCATGCCGTCTGTAATCACCTCAACACAGAATAGGGGCTTCCAAAATTCCAATAAATCTTTGTCATTTTTCTAATGGTTTTGTTCCAAACTGCTCAAATTTAATAAATATTTAAAAAATTTCAAGGAAATTCTATCGACACTATAGACCTCTCTGCAAATTCTACTTAAAATCGATTTGAAATATGTATGATGTTGTACTTTATTTAAAAAAAGTATTAGTGATAATTTAGTGAATCTTAATCCTTAAGCAGCTGTTTTTGCATTCAAATGATTCCCTTTTTTACCGACTTCAATTTGTGTTTATTTTTTAACTTTTTTTAATGATTGCATACGAATAACTTTGTCATTTGTGACCCGATTTAAAATTTTTTTGTAAGTAGTTTTTTTTTTCAATATTATTCTTCAAAAATCCGATTGATTTTCGCATAACTGCATAACTCTACCAATTATGGACCGATTTTGAAAAGGTTTTTGTATTTGAAAGGGTAATTTGCAGTTTGGTTTCGCTGAAATTGAGCTAAAGGAGGCATTTAAGTCTTTCCTGGGAGTAAAATTTAAATTAGAAATGGTTCGGTACTTCGGTTTTGAAGTCTTTTCAATTGGCTCTTTGTATTGAAATCGGTTTTTTTTTTGCCAAAATTATTATTACTTGAACAAATTTTCAATGAATTTATATTGAAATTAACACTCTCCATCATTGTTTGTTACTTTAGTTCTTGAGTTCGGAAAATTAAGTAAAACAAGCTATTAATCCTTTTAGGATATTAATTTAAACATATTGCCACCATTTGACTACTGTTTTAATTTTGAATTAAATTTTAAACTAATTTACCATATATTCAAGTCGATATGAAAATATGACAAAATATTTTTAACAAAAAACGGTCGTATTAATATCAAGAAAATTCGTTTATTTGAAAAACAATCGGTAATGATTTTTCTTGTTAATTCTTGATTAAATTTTTTCGTTGTTATTATACATGTAGTAGTTGCAAATTCTTTTCATTTATCAAAATTATTCGAGATATTCTCCCAACAATGAACTTTTTTCATCAAATATGTATTTTTCTTATTTGCTTATTATTATTTTTTCTCCTATTATTCTATATTTATTATAATTATTTTATTTTATTTTATTTCTTTTATACAAATCATGTCCCATGGCTGCTACAAAAACTTGGCGTTAATTAATTTCTTAAATGATCCTTCTTGTGCAACACTATGCCAGGAACATTCATACATGTACTTATATGTATGTGTGTTAGTGACTTGGTTCACTTTCAATTTGTTCACTATTCTTTTTTTTCTATGAGTCTTGTTGGTATTGTTTGGTAACAACAAATCATTTCATTTGGAAGAAAGTTTTTGATTTTGACAAAGTGTTTCATTGAGAATACAACAAAAGCAAAATCAATTACTACAAATACACAAGCACACATGTATGTACATATAAGTATATACCCGTATATGTTCATAAGCATTTACATAAGTAAATATATATACTCAATTGCTTCCCGAGTTTCCTTTTTTATTTTCCATCGCTCAGATGGGAGTATATTTTTTTCCTATAATATTTTTTCCTTTTCTCTAAGCACAAAGGAAACGACATGCGTTACAACGTTACAAGATTGTATTGTTGGGTGAAGTGGTTGTACGTTTGTGAACATGCACTCTTTAGAGTATTCAATTCTGTGCCTGAGTCAACAGCGTAATGTACACAGAGACCAGCTCACCCCATCTTAATCCATTTCAAACAAAACTTACGGCCGTATGAAAAAAAAAAACTCAAAACAGCCTTAAAAATCATTGTTAAAGTAATATACATATATATATATATATATATATATATATATATATATATATATATATATATATATATATATATATGTTCCCACCGATCCTATAAGGAGCATAGGGCCTCGTTAAAGTAATAATGTATTCCAAAAATTAGTTTTATGAAAATTTTAAAGGCAGCACAAGCCCACTTTAAAGCAACTTTAAGGAAATATTTTCAAAATATCAGTTTATACTTAAAATATCTCCATTATTGCAGCAAATGGGGATTCATGTTGCAGCTTAAAATAAATCCTGAAGTCTAAGCTCTTATTTGCAGTTTGTTATTTCTTTTATATGATGGGGAATGTCACTAAATTATATAATTAAAATACACAATAAAAATCATAAAAAAAACTAAAGAAAAATATTAATAAGAAAATTTTGTATGCAGGATATTCTCCTTTTTTCTCCCAGCCTGTAGACAGTTAGACGCTCTTTGTGCGATTAGTTGTGGAAAATATCCCAAATAATAAATTTCAATTTAAGTATTTAAAATAAAAATTTTGATTTGCCTAATAAATACAATCAATTGGCAACCAGAGGGTATCTAATTGTAAGCATGCAGGAAGAAAAATAAAACAGATTCATATCGTATATAAATTGGATGTTGTGCAATTTGTATTAAGACATTCTAAGCCTGCTATAATTATATATTTTGGCAACTTCATGTATCATTGAATTCTCATATTGTATATGTTGGTTTTTGTATAAACATACCAGGTTGAATGGTTGCAAATTTATTAAACTAATCGTTTAAAAATTTGAGTTTCAGAATTTGTTATTGTTTTGTTGTAATAATCATATGCGATAAAGAATTCTCATCAATCAATATTGGCTACAATCATCTTCTCGGTTTGCTATTGTTGTGCACACTCTCTGTTTATCTCTATTGCCCGTTTGGATTTTGTCTTTACTGCCATTTCTTCTGTACTCACGGTTTGTTCTGCTTACAAGCTACTTCTGCGCAAACGTCTTCTCCTCTCGCCTGTTCTCCTCTGCTCACGCTGTGCACTTTGGCCGCTTAACTCTCTTCTAACCAGAAATTAAATAAACATAGTTCTCACATATAATCTCCCTCGTTATAAATATTCCCTCGTGTATAAAAACCATTTATTTATTAATTCATTAATTATCTATTCATTATTTCTTTTATCGTGTTAAAACTCCCCACATTTGAAAAGGACTTGTTTATAAATGAAGTTGTAAAATCTCATTTACTCGATACTCGATGTTGTATCGTTGTGACCATCTGTCGAGTTGTACTCATATCAACGATCGCAGCGTGAGTAGGGTGGGTAAAAGTTTTATTAAAAATATTTTTTAATTCTATTTGTAGATAAATATTTTTTATAATTATATTCTTTATTCCATTCTCTTTTGTTTCCTCTCTGACTTCGTGAATCTAATGTGGCTGCTACTTGTGCCAATTTTTAGCTTAAATCTTTGTGTTGACACTTTGTGCCAGACCTTGTCAATATTACCCATAAATTTCAATATTTATGTGCTTTTTAAAGTGCAACGATACACAATTTCCAGTCGTTATTTCATTGAACTTAGCATTAAAAAATTAGGAAAATGTTAAAACTGTATTATAAAATTTTTTTTGCTCCATTTTTTTTTTGGCATGTATAATTTCCATTTGGCAAAATATTTTCTGTTTTATATCAATAAAAATCTTTCCATTAAAGTACTATATTGCATATTTCTTTACCATACTCTTTGCTTTTTCCACCAATTAAGGCTTGCATTGAGCGATACGCCTCTATTAATTCAATTATAAAATTTTTTTGTTCCATTTTTTTAACACAAAATTTTCCGCCGACAAAATATTATGAAACTTCTTTTAACCGTTTTTTGCCACCGTTTTTTGCAAGTAAAATAATATAAATATTGATAATGACCGTGCCACACTATGTCAAACTGTTTCAATATTTTGACGAAAATCAACTCCATTTTGATACTCTTCAATATTGCACACAACGTATGAGTGTGACGATTTTTTGGAAATAAAGAAGATTGGAGCTGAAGAGTGATCTGTGTAGCACTTGTTTAAGTTTGAATTGGAAATGATAGTATGGATGCGCGTATGCCAGTGGGTGTGTGTGGCATGGGAAATACATGTGCATCTGCATGAATATTCAACTGTTTGAACGAGCTTTGTGCATTTTTTTTTTATTTCTGCAATATTCGAATTTGTAGAAATGACATTGACATACAATTTCGTTGAATATTGTCTTTTTTTTAATATATTCTGTTTTGAAATTACATACATGTACATATTTATGTCCATGTTCATGTGTACATAAATATGTATTAATGAATGGTTTTACGTATGATTGTAAACATTTTTTTTTTCCCACTAATTTTATTTTTGTATCTTCAGAACTGAACTAACAAAAAGTGTTCAAATCTTAAATATAGATAGAATAATTAGGCCCAACCAGTGTCGGACATAAACTTAGTGATAATAATTAAAAATACATAAATGTCGTGTTAAGCACAAAATTATTTTCAAAAAGTTTCATCTGCGTTGCGTGTTAAGGCCGTAGTATCCCTCTTTTTTAAGCGGATGTGTCCAGGAAAGTTCAAGATATTTCGTGCAAGCGGATTCGGATGGGACTCGAGTTTTGTTAAATATTTGCCTGCATATTTTGCAATTTCAGCGGTCACAAGTGGCATATTTAAATCACGATGTAAAATAGAATTTTTCATGTACCAAGGAGCCGATGTTATTAACCTTAAAATTTTGTTTTGCATACGTTGTATTCTCTCTACATTGGAAGCTGAAGCAGTGCGACATAACTGAATTCCGTAACACCATATGGGTTTCAAAAGCGACTTGTATATTAAAAGTTTACAATCTAGACTGAGGGTAGAATTTCTACCAATCAGCCAATGTATCTGAGTTAATTTAAGCTTCATTTGAGTCAGCTTAGAGTCGATGTGGTGTTTCCATGTAAGCCGTCGGTCAAGGTGTATACCAAGGTATTTCACCTGTGAATGTTGAAGCACAACTTGGTTGTTGATTCGAATGGGGGAACAAGTGTCTCTTCGTAGAGTAAATGTGACATGAACACACTTTTGTTCATTTACTTTTATTCTCCATAAGTTCAACCACAGTTCCAACAGCTTAATATGTTCCTGAAGATAACGGGATGCCTCGTGAGGGTTTTCATGCATACTAAGGCAGGCTGTATCATCAGCAAATGTAGAAGTGAGGATATTACTGCTTAATGGCATATCACAGGTATAGATCAAATACAAAACTGGACCCAGTATACTCCCCTGTGGCACACCGGATGAGATAGTTTCGGGCTCACTCATGAAGTCTTCTTCCACAACAGTGAATTTCCGGGCAAGAATATAACTTTCCAATAGATTTACAATGTTTATTGGCAGATATGTCTTCAATTTTACAATTAGGCCTTCATGCCACACTTTATCAAATGCCTGAGAGACATCAATAAAGAGGGAAGAACAATACTTTTTTTCTTCAAATGCTCTTCTTATGAAATGAACCAATCTATGAGTTTGTTCAATGGTGCTATGCTGACTTCTAAAACCAAATTGATGGTCCGGTATACACCCATTATTAGTTAGAATTGGGGACAATTTTGTCATGAGCAGCTTTTCAAAAAGCTTTGAAATTGTTGACAATAAGCTTATTGGCCTATATGACTCAGCCTTGGTAAGATCTTTGCCCGCCTTTGGAATCATTTTGATCATGGCAAGTTTCCAGATGTGTGGATAATGCTCCAGTCGTAAAATACCATTAAAAATAAACAACAGGATTCTAATAGCAACACGAGGCAACTGCATCAGCATCTTGTTACTAACGCCATCAATACCCGGAGCTTTCTTCTGGTTGGTTTCAGCAATTAGTTTTTGTACATCACGCATCTTAAACTTCATTGGTCGAGGGGGTAGAGCAACTACACTCGGCAAATCAACAGCACCAGTACATGAGTTTGGGGTAAATACGTGTTTTAAATGCTCAGCAAATATGTTACCTTTTTCAGTATTGGTTCTTGCCTAACCTCCGGTCGAAGTGCGCAGGGGTGGTTTAAACTCAACGGGTGTTTTAAGTTTTCTAGCTGCGCGCCACAAGGAGTAATTAGATGCTGCTGTGACATCGAGACCTTCCAGATAGTTCTTAAGAGAAGCAGATTTTTCAGATGCAAGCAACTCATGGAGTCGTTTAGTGCATTCTCTAAGTCTGATTTTATGTTGGGGTGATCTGTGCTGTTTCCATTCCCTTCTAGCTCTTCTTTTTTCACATACGAGACGTTCAATGTCCGCAGAATAAATTCTATTAAACCCAGTCTGCGGAGAGGAGGTAGTGGCATGTTTAGCAGCCTGTTTAATATTTTCAGTAAGATTGGCAATGTTGAATTCAATATCATCGGAAGTTCTAAGCCTGATGTTTTCCGTACAATGACTACTGAGATATTTTTTGAACCCCAGCCAGTTAACACGATTTATCATCTTCACATATGGGTGAGGTAAGTCACTTCTTAGTGGGCTGCAAATTGTAACGATCGTGGGAGAGTGATCGGAGGAGAGATCATGTGAAGCTTCAACATGAATTAAATCCCTAGGGATATTTTTCATGACCCCAAAATCTATAACATCCGGAATTTTTTGTATGTCAGTAGGCCAGTAAGTGGGCTCCCCGCTAGAAATGACATCCAAACCCATTTTTGAAATTGTTTTGAACAATGCTCGACCTCTAGGTGTAATAAGACGCGACCCCCAGAACGTATGCTTTGCATTGTAGTCGCCAGCTGCTATGAAACAAGGGCCAAGAGTTTTATAAAAATCCTCGTATTGATCCTCAGTGATTGAAAATCTGGGAGGGGAGTAAATGGATGATATCACGAAATTTGTACAAAAATTTTCAATGCAAATATTTGTTGCCTGCAGATGGTCCTCACAAATGTTCTCAAGAATGTAGTGTTTGAGTCTTGACTTTATTAGAATTGCCGATCCTCCGCATGCTCTTCCTCTCGGGTCCTTTGTATCATATAAGGTGTAGCCACTCATTTTAAAAAGGCTTCTCGAAGTCAAATGAGTTTCAGATACCAACATTATGTCAATATTTTTTGCCCTGAGGAAGTGCTCAAGTTCATTTTTATGTTGGCGAATGCCGTTTGCGTTCCAGAAACATACTTTTAACGTGTTCATGGCTTGTTAACTAATGCTAGAAGTAGTGTGTTCTGCATTCGCAGCATTTCTTGCATCATGCTAGTCATATTTGTTGTAAAGTTGTTTATTGTTTGCACCAAATTGTCAATAGTAGCTTCAAGGCGATTGAAATTAAAGCTTGCATTTGCATTTGTTGTACTAGTTGGTGGTGACACTTTTTGCACTGGAACTGAATTGATCTTCACAGCGTCAGCATACGATACTTGTGTAGAAATTGGTTGGGCCATAGGAGGATAAGTAGCGGAGTACGTATTTCCTGTTTGCGCTGGAGTTACTTTAGGCTTTTGGCTCATAGCTTGTTTAACAAAAGAGAACACAGAACATCCCCTGTAGTTAGCAGTGTGATTACCTCCACAATTACTGCACTTTTTTTCCTTCTGGTCCTTCGACTTATTGCAAATAGCAGTATTGTGTAATTCACCGCACACAACACAAACACTAGGTAATTTACAGTAAGTTTTCGTATGGCCATATTCTTGGCAATTATGGCACTGAACGGGTCCTGAACGCTTGTGTGGTTCTTCAACTGTGATTTTCCGGTATAATAGATATTTTAAATTGTAAATGGGATGGGTCTCATTTTTCTTCAGTATTACATCATTTGGCTCCAGTTCAACGCGAAATAGGGGTTGGGGGATCTTCTCCCTGTTTATTATGTTAGAGACATTCTTTACCTTAAATCCCTGCAGGGTGAGAGCATCTTTTATTTCAGCAGGGACAACGTAAGAATCTATGCCCTTCAATACGACCTGTAGGCCCTTGGCGCTCTTAAGCTGGAATGTGTAAAAACTTGTTTTATTTTTTTCTAATTCATTAACCATTTTCCGGAAATCTTTTTCATTATATATTTGAACTTTTGTTTCGTCAATGTTACCACGTTTTATTGGAACAATGTGAAACGCCTTTTCACCAATGACCGAGATTAGTTTTTTGATAAGTGTGTTAGAATTTTTTGCCTCAAATAGATGGGTGGTGGTTTGGAGGTTTTTTTCGAGGATGCTTCGGGTTTTTCGTTGTCATTCTGCAATATTTTAAAGCGATTTTGACGGTTAACTGGGGCGGCGTCGTTATCCCTGGATATCTTGGGAACCGATGAGATTTTAGACGAATTTGGGCTACGCCCGCGCTTTACTACTGTAATATATCTGTCCATTCCGACAGGCACCTTAGGTTTCTGTATACTCTTGTCTATTGTGATAACTTGGTTAAGTGAAGAACACGAGCCCGGAGCGGATAATGGCGCTGATTTAAATAAAGAAGTACTAGGCAGCGGTAATGTTAGAGAATCACTACTTGGCATCGGAGTAAGCGAATTTGATCGCTCACGTAAAATTGGCTTTGCCGTTAGAAAAAGACTATCATCCGATTTTTTGTTTTTATTGTGTGCATTAACAATATCAGAACTCACAGTAAAATAGGCATTTCTGCCGTTAGAACTCACTTCACAATTGTTTGTTTTTGAGGTACTCATGCAGAGTATTCCTCAATCACTTTGTTTACGGTTGTTTTTTTTTTTTCTTTTTGTTTTTGTTGGTTCAGATTATATGAAAAATGTTATTAGTGCAAATAAAGCAAATTTCACAAAAACCCGTACTTATTACGAATCGTACTTATTACCAATATTTTTTTTGTTTGTATTTTTTTTGTTTACTATGTAAAAAAACTCCGCTAACACGTCTGTTCACTACGAAGGTTCAACAAGACTGACTGATTGTAAACATGTGTGTGTGTGAATCCTTGAATATGTTTTCCGTTGCAGGGCTTTTTAATAAATACATACTCGTATGACATGTTTGCTATTGCAAACATGTTTGTTTTTATTTTTGCTATCCGCTCTTCCGAAACCACGGAAATTAATTTTGTTTATTCTCCTTTTAAACAAACAAGCATGCATTGGCATGCTTCTTAGTGTTGAGTTTTTCATTATGAGTTTTGTTTCCGTTCTTTTTTTAATTTAGCTTTTTTGCAGCTGGGATGGTCAATTTTTATTTCATGTGCTACAAATCAAGTTGATGAAAGTGAGGGAGTTATACTCGGAAATTAATTACTTCGTGCACACTTCATTCTGTTGTGCTTGTAGCAAGTTCATGCACCCAAAACAGTCCAAATCGTGACACTTATTAAAGCTACGCTTTTTATGGGCGAGCAATAACTGATCATCTAATAGTGAAAATGTGTAACCCGAAAACAACGACTCTTTTTTGCTTTTATAATTATTTTGTGTGGATTATGTCTTGGGGTTTAAAATGATCGGTTTGTTGGTACGGAGGGTAGGGTTGTTGTATTTGCTAGTCAGTATGAAATTTAGGAATATTTTCTATTTATTATATGAGCAAAAACTTCAAGTCTTAATTAAGGATGCATTATGAGTCCCTAAATGTTTTTGAAAATATCAAATTAACATACATACGTTTAACGTGGATAGATTTGTGGTTGCTTTATTACATTTCATAAAACATTTCTTTCATCTACAATTTCAGTTAAAAATGGTGTTTAAAGCTGTTATAAGTTTTTTTGCATACGGCAGTTAATTTTTAATATTTCCTTTATATTTTTATTTGTCTATGGAAAATTATCCTTACAGACAGTTTAAACTAAATTATTTTTTCATGATAGCGATAGTTTACAAAAGGTTTTGAACAGGGTGCATAACAACTACAAGTTCAAAGGGATTAATATAACATTTTTGAATACAGTAAGGGAAGAAGAAAATTTAAAAAATTTTTTCTTAGAAATTCAAGGTGAAATTGTCTAGGCCAGCGATTACATCTCCAGTAATTATGTCGAAAACAGACGAAATATTCAGTACAGAACTACAGCTTTTTATTTAGTTCTGATAGTTTGATAAGAGAAAGTCTAGCAAAGTACGTTCCTAAATTCTTTTAATTAAAGTGCAACTCAGGAAGACAAAAAATTAGGAACTCTTTTTGTGACGGATACAGAATGCTTTTTGTATACTTGTATATGGTCCCTTATTACAGATCCCTACCACCGATGTATATAGCCTTTTGGTAATATACGGATTACTGAAAACTTTAGCCCAGCGTTTTACGACACCGACAGCGTTTTAATGTCTCTAGTATTATTTATTGTTATTAACATATGAGCAATAAAATTGAGTTTTGAATCAAGCAGAATTTTAAGGTCTGAGAAATTATCAACCGATTCGATAACCTTCAAAAATATAACATGCAGCTATTGGCCTCTTTCCAACAAAACGCATTTACTTAGATGTAGATTTATTTCACACCAAGTGTAAAATGAGTTTAAAGGTAAATTCACCCGTTGGTTCTGAACGTTCCGAACGGTTTTTTTATATGTAGTTTGACGTCTCTATTTTTGAGAGAGTGAGAGAAAGAGAGTAAATTTAATGCGGAACAATTTTTGCTTGAATTGGTTTAATTTTAATTATCATCCCGAACGAATTGAACTGAGCTGCCAGATACATACATTTTTTATGCACAATTGAAATGAGCTGCCACATCATATTATATGTACATATGTATGTACAATAATATACAGAGTATATTTGTAAATTTGTTATATTTTTTTAACAAAATAGCTATTAGAACATGCACTCAACTTTTATTCATTTGTATATTTTTTATTTTATAAAAATTTGTTTAATTTAGAACACAGCAAATTGCAATCATCTGCCACTGTAAAAGTAACACACAACATTTACAGAGTTGTTGCATATGGTAGCTTTGTTTCTACAGAATATTTGTTCGACGCGGGTGAATCTTCTGTGAGCAAACTCTCAGTAAACTAAGACTGTCTCTCAACGAAAATTTCCTGCAGAACGAACGGGTGAATTCACCTTAAGTCATCTTGGAGACGTTGTAGCTCAGATATTTGACGATAAAATCAAAAATGACGTAATCACGGCTGAGTAGCGTTCGGCAGGCAAATGATGCCAACGCTCCGAATTCCACATCAATATACCACTCTGTGGATGTATAGACTTTTCGCAAAGATTTGCGGGTTCTTCGATCCCCGAATGCGGCAATTTTATTTCTTGATTTAGCCGCTGAGATGAAAATGCCGAGATCTCTGTACGAAATTCTCATCACGATGACGAGTCGACTCTCTTGGATTGAGTTGCATGCTTTCGACCACAGCAGCCACATTCTCATTGGTACGCACCGTAGGACGACGAGGACCATATGTATTATCCACTAAGGAGCCAATCTTATTTCAGCGAAAACCTCTTTTTAACAAACTGGCAGGTATTATACTCACTAATAGTCAATATTTTGACAAGAAAAAATCGATCGGTGTCAAAATAACATACAATTTAAAAAAGATACTTGTATTTGAACCAGCCGTTATTAACACCTCTTTATTAAGTTTTTAATTAAATCCAGTCTAATGTTGGCACTGAAATGCGTGCAAGGCTTGTAAGATTTCTTGGAAAGCGTATAATTTCGTCATTGACCTAAGAAAAATAATTGATTTAATTGTATGATTTAAAGAAATAATATTTTCATATATAGATTTAAATAAATAATTTTATTTTATTTTTTTTTTTTTGTATAAGAAACATTTTGAAATCAAGTCTAAGAGATTTGCAAAAATTGTTCATAGTTCTATCGAAATTTTTTGAAATTTAACTTCCTAGGAAGTTGATAAAATGCACGGTTGGATTTTTGGAAGTAATGAAAATGTTGTTCCTTGGGAATGAGTGCCATTTTCTTCACTGGGTAAAAATAGTTTTCAATGCAAACAAATACTATTCAATTGAAACTATTTTTCTTAATTATATTTGTATAAAAAGATTTGATTTCCAAAGAAATTTCCATTTTTTATGAAACATCTAAAATTCAATTTTCTACTTCTGCCATGTTTTTTTACGTTTTTCATGTCTTTTCACATATAAATAATTTGTGTAAACCATCTATTCGAAGAAGGGAAAACGTTTGACAGTTGATTGTACTCTTTCTCACAAAACAAGAACCGCTGATGCAGTGAAACGATAAAAAAACTTGTTTCGTGCGACTGGTTTTTAATATGAAAGCATTTTGACAGTTGTTGATTTTTTCCCCCAAAAAACAAAGTCTTATAAAAATATGCAAATAGTTTTCATTTTAATGATTCACATAACGAAAATTGACCGCCAGGCTGTTGCAGTTGCTGAAAAGTTGCAATAATCGACCATTATATAATGGAGTTGATGACATCTCAACTCAAATAAAAACTTGCGACTTCAGACAAAGCAAAATAAAAAGTAACAGCCTGTCAGTCCATGTTGAAAGAAAACTTAAGCGAACGAAATGCAGTCAATCACTTGCGTTCGATAAAGCGACCCCACTATCTTTCGACTTATCGGTCGTCCAGTCTTACGTTATAACGTAACACTTTTGAAGATTATCGAACTACTATGTTGCCATATCGTAAATTCGACAAATAAACAGTCGATTAAAGAGAAAAATCTCTGAGCTCAATTGATTGCATCATGAAAAATGTAACTCCGTGGTGTTCGTATTTGCAATCAGTGACAGCAAAATATAAAAAAGTATATAACAAATTAAAAAATAATCTGAAATACTTGCAAATAGTTTGGGGTTATTTGGAAGCAAAACTCAAAAGCAACAATTTAATTTCATTGGAAAAATATTGGTGAATCAAATTGTTTGGCGAGAGCCATCCATCTACCAGCTGCTGTAGCAAATGAAACGCATTTTCTACAAATCCAGCATTTTCTTCCATAAATGTGCAAAGTGGCGCAAAGGTAATGACATACAGTGCTTTTCGCTTAAAGCGAACTTCAAGGGACTGATCAAATTTGTTAGTTTTAAGCGAAGTTCGTTTTAAGTGAAGACATCAAGAAACCATTATTGTGTGTGCACATGTCTTCCTTTAACACTTTGGTTATTTATTTATTTATTAAAACAATTTTAGAACATTGTAGTCTTTAAAAAATGAGTTTATTTAGTTTTTAAAAAATTCAGTTATTTTAGTTTGCTTAGTATTAATATTGGCTTCATTTATATACACTTCCCCTTGGGCCACGTGGTCAAGGATTTGTTGTGGAGTGTCGCGAGACTGAATAAAAATTTCTTACACAGCTTACGCTACACATTGCATCCAGGGTAGTAGTATCTCGGATTGGCTCTTCGTTTTCCATTTCCATATCGTCATCAAGGTCGTCATCACCAATGCAAACAGTCTGCAAAATAGCTGCATTGTCCAGTACTTCCATTCTTAGAAGATCATCATGAAAACATATGAAATCGTTGAAACGTTCTGTTCCAACTGTAAACAAAAAAAAAAAAAAAATAATAATAAACGTTGATTAAATGTGCGACAACTCAGCAAACCTTTTTTATTACCATCTGTAAATGTTCCCATTAATTTTATTAATGGCAGATCATCCTCGGATGATCTTCATTGTTGGTAAATCCGCCGTGCCGAAAGCAATTTCAACTGTAGTTTTGCTGACTTTTGTCCATGCCATATGCAAGGAATTAATTGCGTCCAGTATGCTTACTTTAAAGTTATCTTCACCCATATCAACCAAATTGACCATTTTTGAGAGAAACAAGTGGCGATATTTACTTTTCAATGCGTGAATGACACCTTGGTCCATAGGTTGCAAAACACACTTCTTGGTTCGTTTTAAGCAAAAAAAGAACAATTTACCTGCAAAAAAAGGTTGTTATAACCGAAAGTTCGCTCTAAGCGGGTTCGTTATAAGTGAAAAAATTTTCATGGTTGTATAGAAATAAAAGTTCGTACTTTCGAAGATGGTTCGTTTTAAGCGAAAGTTCATTTTAAGCTGATTCGCTGTAAACGAAAAATACACTGTACTGTATTTGAATTGGCAGCCATTTTTGCAGATGGCCTTCGTAAACAAGTAGCTAGTGTACTAGACTAGTAGTCCGAAGGTCGTAGGTTCAACCCCTGCCACAGACTACGGGTGTTTCTGCAAATAAGCCAGGTCGCTTCGCAGCTTGTGTTTGTTAATTAGAAAAGTAAGTGTCCTTTAACATTTATGATTTAGACAACAAACCAAGAATAAACTTAATAAAAATGGCAGCCAGTTAAAATTATACCCTTTACTTTTGTGCCACCTGTTACTTGTACGTATGTATGTGGGTAAAAAGCAAACATCCTGAATACGATAACTTTTTGTTATTACGATACTATTATTTTTTTGAGGTCAACACTTTCCAACGTTACATGACTTAATAAGTTTCGGTTGCTATATACAGAAAAAAATTTTAAAAATTGTCAATTTTGACTTAAATGATATATTGAAAGCAAAAACGAAAAACTCAAAATTTTAATAAAAATACTAGAGCGAACGAACCAACGAAATTTACATAAACCTTCAGGCAGCTATTAAATTTGTTTTTCTTGATTTGAAAATCAATATCGGATTGTTATGCTACAAATAAAAACATAGAAAATATATGACCCCAAAAAATCGTTAGAATAACGATAAATTATTAAATCTGGCGACTGTGCCTATTGTTCATTTTACTGTTTTAAATCACATCTCTTATGTACTGTGAAAATTACTTGAATTTTTATATTTATGTACGAGTGTGTAAGTATGTATTACACAAACTTTGCTAAGGATTCCTTGTTGGATTATTTTGCGCTAACAAATGCGACATAACATGGAATTGCTGTCATTTATTGATGTAGTAAAAACATACTCGATTACGAAAAGAACATTAGTAACAACTGCACAATAATAAAAAATAATAGCAAAATTATTTTTTACGAAAACACAAAACAAGAAAAAATATTAAAAAAAAACAATGTAAACAATATTTGTTACACCTACATATTTGTGAACACTCATACACAACCGCTGCTCGGAACCAAAAGGAAGTGAGTTCAAGTGCATGAGCGTAAAAATGAGCACAAATTATTCGGCTTGTGGGTGAGTGAGTGTGTTTTTTATATTTGAGAATGGAAATATAAGGTTAAAATCTTAACGATAATGACGTTTGTACCGTTCGTTGTGATTGAAAATGTGATAATAAACTTAAATAATGGCGTTAATATTAAAAATATATTTAGTCGCATGTATATACGAGTATGAGCTTAAGAAGAGACCGATAAACAAACACCAGGTTCACACATGGCAACTTTTGTCGCGCAACTTTCAATTCTGCTGTGAGGAAGATAAAGAACATATCGTCGTCGAAAATCCAAAAGTACGTATCATCAAAAAAATCAAAATCGAGTTTTTGATTAATTACGATTCGTTAGGTTAACTTACATGCCTCTACCAATTTTTAGATTTCTGCGACCAAAAATAACGCTTTTATATCCATAATTCAAAATAACGTATCAACATTGCATGATTTTCACAAGTCAAAAGAACGTATCATCAAACTTCGGTTAGAAATGAAAATAAAATATATTTTAATTTTTAAATAACAATGTAAGCATTGATTTTTTTGTGTTTATTTGCTTTGATTCCGTTTATGATTAAAAATACTTTCTTTTATATCCAGCAAAAAATTGCAACAGAAGCGAAAAGGGCAGTAAAAATATATAAAATGTGTTCTAATGTAGAAAGTATTTATGATAAAATCATACAGTGTTCAAAAAACAGAAATAAAAAAGAAGAAAATAAAAAAGCGAATGCAAGGACAAAAGTACGATGGTTTGTCAAGAGGAATTATTTGTGAAAGAAAGCCAAGGGAGATGAAAGCTGGGTGCACTTCCAAATATTGTGAAAAAAGTTCAACACGGTATTGCTCTCTCTTTTCCGAAAGTGTGAGAGAAGAAATATTTTTACGTTTCTGGCAAATGTTTTGGGACCAAAAAAAATGTATGTTACCGACAGAATTGAATGTTTCACCAAGAAGCGGACACACGTAGAAAATTCTCGACGAACATCTTATTTTTTAAAAAATCTTATTTTTTAAACATAGAAACTGCCCGTCTGCAAGTATGTAGTAAAATGTTTTTTTCAACTCTTGGATTATCAGAATCAGGGGTTAGAAAATGGGTGAACTCGAGTGAATTACATATGACACAATTGGGTCTGGAAAACCAAAAAATTTTGAGAACCGAATCAAAGAGAAATACCACCCAAGGCAAACGTTACGAATCACGGGTAAATTATTTAAATAATTGGTTAGACGAAGTTCCAAAGATAGAGTCTCACTACCGACGTCAACACACAACTAAATTGTACTTCCAGACTGATTTTAAATCTTACAGACACGTATATGAAGTATATTCTAAGGAATGCGAGTCACACAAAGAAAATGAAATCTCTCCTATATCTTTCCCAAAATTCATGGAAGTTTTAAAAAATCGTAATTATTCTATTTTCAAGCCCAGAAATGACATGTGTAACATTTGTGTATCATATGAATCAGGAAATATTTCACAGGATCAGTATGATAGCCACAGAAACCAAATCGACAATATGAGAGAAGAAAAATTAAATGATAAAGAAAGTGCTAAGGCGAGTTTATGCTTACTGTTATGTATGGACATGCAAGCTGCAAAACTTATTCCACAGTCAAATGCAAATTCCTCATATTACAAAATGAAATTGCAAGTTCACAACTTTACTATATACAATATCGTTACTCATGAATCTGACAACTTTGTCTGGGATGAAACTGAAGGGAACCTTGTTGCATCCACTTTCGCCACTATTCTAATTAAACATTTAAGAAGCGCAATCCTCCGTAGGCCAAATTTTGATCATATAATTATATATTCAGACGGATGCTTCTACCAAAATCGCAATGTAGTGTTATCCAATGCTTTGATTTCCTTTAGTGTTGAAAACAATATTACTATTGAACAGAAATATTTAATCATAGGACACACACAAATGGAGTGCGATTCAACCCATTCTCTTATTCAACGAAGAATAAATAACAAGAAAATAAATTTACCCTCACAACTGGTTTACATAATAAAGGATTCTCGTAAAAACCCATTTCCGCTTAACGTCCATCACCTTAAACATGATTATTTTCTTGATTATGAAGCTGTTCCTAAGCGATACTCATCGATTCGACCAGGTAAAGTATACATTATAAAATAAATAATTATAACTTTAAACAATTATTTAAATAATAAAATTGTTACTTTTATTAATGTTAGTATTAATTTTAGTGGAACTTTATTCCTGTTGTGGAAAGATAATAATTTTTTAAAAATAAAACGGAATAAATGCATTTCACCTTTTATTAAATTTAAAGCGTTAATAGAAAGTATTAAAAAATTATTTCATATGATTCACATTAACGTCCGTTTCACTTTTGCTTAAAAACATCTTTATGATGATACGTCCTTTTATTTCAGAAAACACAAATGCAAAAGAACGTAACAAACATAACTTAACAAATATTTCGAAAAATATTATTTTTTCTTTTAAAATAGTTAAATTGTTGTGTTTCAATTCCATACTCCATCACTTGTTTCTATATCTGAAGTATTTCTTATTTTGTAACGTTATTTGCTCCTCCTGTAAAATTATAAAAAGTGATGTTACGTACTTTTCGATTTTCGACGACGATATGTACTACATTCTCTCTCTTACAGCTGAATTGAAAGTTGCGCAACAAAAGTTGAGGTGTTTGAACCGGGTGTAAGCAATAAAACTTGGGCAATTCTTGCTTTTAGGCTAGAGTGTAAGTGGGAATGAGATAGAGACAGAGATGAGGACAGCATAAGAAGGTACACACTTGCATTTACTCCGAAAACTCATTTTGTTATCTTATGCAGTAAACACATTCGAGACAGCAGGCTACCGACTACAACCTGTCAAAAATAGAATACATGTGTGTATATGAAAATGATTATTTTCACAAGTGCACGGCTACACGACTGCAGGTTAATTAATTAATTAATCAAATTAAACTAATTTCTATTTTTGTTGGCTACAAAACAAAAACAGTGTTGACAATATAACAAAATATGTAAAGCAAATTACCGATTAGAAATATTTTTTATTGCAAAATAAAAAAGAAAATTCCAAAATTTATATGGTATAATATATGTATATGCATCAAGAATTTTTAAATAAATAAATTTATTTGTGTTATTGGCCAATTTAGATTTGATTTGCGTCACATATCAGGCCTGATGTGTTTTATGACAATAAATTTCAAAAGTTATTTATTTCATATTTTCCCCACGTTTCGTGAATTTTTTGTTCACTTTATCCAGGGACTCGTCTATTTTTTAAAAATATTAAAAACATCAAGATTTTATAATTTTTTTATAATTTATAATTTGTTTTATTGTTATATATCATATTGACTTGAGCCAAAAATACCAACATTGATGAAGATTACAAAAAATTTAAAGGGTAATAGCCCTTTTTAACATAAAAATTAATTAGTAAAATTTATCAAAGATGTAAGGAAAAGAAAACTATCCTGAACAAGAATTATAAAAAATTAAAAGCGCTAAATATGCACCAATGTAATATACATAAATGAATTGTTGCAACAGCTGTTTACCATGTAGCTGTCGTTTTCAAAATAATTAAGTAGCTGGCTACAGGGCGACAATTGTAGCCAGCGACATTTGTAGTCGGTGTTCGTGTAGCCTGCTGGTGTCTATGTGTTTATAGCATTATTCGTAATTTTATAACTGAAGTTAGTTTCACAATCATATAAAAGATTTTCTTTTAAATCCAATGTTGCCAAATCGGTGCTCTTGGCACCGTTTTTAGTGCTTTATTTTAAAATTTCCACGCGGATATTTTTCAAATTAGTGGTCAATTTTTTATTTTTTATATGGAGTGCTTTTAATTTTTATTTATTTGTCATTATTTTATATATTTTTTTGTGATATAATATAATGCATATTAACGTGTGAATTTTAATTTGAAATATGTTGATTTTTGACGGAAACCTCGGGCCGCTTAAAGTTTTTCATACGCTGTGTAATCACTTTTAACCTAAATTTCAGGGATACTATTATGAAAATTAATCTCACCCGAGTAATGGTAATTTTTTTAAATATACTCCCATGTTCTGAGAAACGCATATCGCTTAAAATTTGCGTTTTCGATTTGAAAACGTCAAACAGGTGTTCTGGCAAACGAAAACGCTAGAAATCTGGCGATGCTGAAGCGATCTGGTCATTTCTATTTAAACTGCATTTGAAAGAGAAAATAAAACTATGTAAAATTTTAATTTTATATGTTTTGTTTTATTTAAAGAAAAACTTTTAACGTTTTTTCAAAATTTTAATTAAAAATATGCAATTTAAAATTTTGCTTTGTTTTTGTCAATTGTCGGTATCATTTGTTTACTTATAAAATGGCGATTTATGCAAACAGCTGGTCGCCTTAAATATTTTTCATAGCAACAATGTCATGAAAAATTCATATTATATTATTTCGAAAGCAACTCAGAACAGGTCTAATAACTACAAATGTAAAAATTTTGAAATCGTTAGAAAAATTACTTTACTACATATTTTTTTATTCTTGAAGATTAAAATATTGTTTTTATCGACATCGACAGATTTTGTATCACAAAATTTTTGGATTTACACACGGAACCATATTTGTTTTCATGTGAATAATTTCATTAAAAATATAAATATTATAATTATATGGACTATAAGTATTTCAAACAACTATTTTTACTCTATTGTGAGCTTGAAAGCAGCATGCCTTTGCGTCCTTCATAATTTTTTCTTTCTGAAATTAAAAAGCCATAAGCGTATGAATAATATTTTTTAAATAAATCAATAAAAACCATACGCCCCCGTGAGTAAAACTTGTCACATGTTAAAAATCCTGCTATTCAGTTTTTGAGCATAGCGAAGTTCATAAATGCAGTTTTTTTGCATTATCCTTGCGGACAGTATGTAAAATACAGTTAGTAGGCTAGAGCTTTTGAATAGTCGTATATTGGCGTTCATTCTATATGTATATCCCATTGATTACTTTTAGTTCAACAGAATCACATTAAATTAATTATTCATGCATTATTGAACATTTAATTAAAGGTTTTGCAGCAACAAAAACAAACCAAAAATTGTTAATATGACGACATTGAAATTAAATTGGAATGATTTTTTTTAACAACTTCACTGAAATAAATTATATTCACAAGAAAAAAGCTGCTTAATATTTTATATTGAAAACCTTTATAGACTTTTTAGTATATGTTTACCTTTTTAGGATTATTTAAAAATCAATTTATCCCTGTACGAAAAAAATTTTACCACATTTTTAATTATAAGCTCTTAAAATGGTTTTATGTATTTATTTATGTATATGTACTTGTATCTATGTATATATGTAAATATATGCTTCCAAACAAACAATTTATTTTACATTGATTACACTTGTATGGGCAACCAGGATTAAAGCCACAACGAACACTAAAATATGTAGTCCTATAAAATTTGTTAAACACTGAAAGCCGATTATAAATAAATGGTAAATTAAATATGTATGTACATATATCTATATGTATATGTGCTTACAAACAAGCTGAAGAGATAAAAGTGATTTGAAAATAATTTTAAAAAAACATAAGAGACATATATTTCAGCCGCCTATAGATATGCTTAAAAAAAGAAATATACGAAGGTGGGTCAATAAAACCGTGGCTTTGGAAAGAAAATCATTTTATTTTTCCATACAGTCTTCTGTGCGCTCTATACCGTTGTCTAACATTTCTCAAATTTTTTTATCCCTTTGGTGTCATCAAAAGGGATATATATTTGTGAGATGATTTTATCGTTGGAGTCAAATCTGCTTCCCCCGAGCCACCTGTTCAGGTTAGGAAAGAATCTGAAGAATAGGGTGTTATGCATACAATTAGTAGTTTAATTCATGGGATTTTGACATGGAAACTTCACATATGTCCCCCTTGCAATTTCCTGGTTGAGAAGAAATTTTTGCTTGGACGAATGCAGTCGTTTGTTTTTTTTTAGATCCCCATTAAATCGACTAAATAAGTTGGCACAATATTTTTTTATTGACTGTTTTACACTCTTCTGAAAGTATGCAGTATGGATTACACAGTGTACATCCCGAAAAATGGTCGACATGGTTCTATTGGCCGGGAAACTCAGCTTGGCCTTCTTTGGCGCCGAAATCCACTATTTTTACGGCTGTTTGGTCTCTGGTATGCTGTGGGGGATCCACTTTTCGTCCACGATTATGAAACAGCGCGAATAACTCCAAACACTCCTGCGAAGTTTTCATACGATTGCGTATGTAGCCGGTTGTAGGCCAGCGTGACACCCATCTTGCGTAAAGCTTTCTCATTCCCAAATAATCATTCAACATTGAAACCACTGAACCACGTGACTTACCATGGGCTTCTACAATCTCGCTCACTTTCAGTCCCCGATTTACCAACACTCTATTATAGTTTTTTTTTTCAATTGTTTCGGGTGTAGAGACCTCAACTGGTCGTCCACAACGTTCGGTATCTGCCTTGCTTGTACGGCCTGTAAACCTTTTCTTACCGTTGCAATTAATGGCGCAAAATTCCTATAGTTCGAGTATTTATCAAGATTAGCCTGAGTTTGAGTGGTCCCTTTTTTCCGCGAAAAATAATGCTTTGTGAGCACACGAAATTCACTTTAATCCATTTTTTCCTCAAACCACGGGGTAGTCTGCTATACAAAATGATGTTTTATATCGATGTGTTTTGTTCTTCTACTTTCTTCATTCTTGGCCATAGCGATGCATCCAACATTGTCTTCATAAAGTTTAAAAGCAATATCTGGGCTTATAATTCCCATATCCTCTAAAATACCTTTTAACCAAACTCCTTCTGAGGTTGCAAGACTTAATGCGACATACTCTGCTTCGGTGGAAGAAGTAGCAACAGTTGTCTGTTTTTTACTGCACCATGAAACGGGGCAACCATAAACATAATAAATGAACCCACTAGTAGATTTTCTATCTTCTAAATTAGAAGCCCAATCAGCGTCAACAAACCCGTATAAAATGTCTTCTGTCCTTTTATTTTCAAAACAAAGTTTTAGTCCCTTCGTTCCTTTTATATACCTTAAAATTCTTTTTAAAGCAGTGTAATGGACTTCGTTGTAATTTTCTTGATATCTTCCCATATAACCAACTGCAAAGCATATATCTGGACGTACGGATAACATTAAATACATGAGACTTCCTAATAACTCTCTATATGGATGTTCAGTCGAGTTTCCTTTGAACACAATAGTTTTAGATTTTTCTCCATTGGTGTTTCAGTTGCATTACAATCAGCCAAGCCAAATTTATTTAGTAGTTTTTCAATAGACGCTTCTTGACTTAAAAACATTTTACGTTTTTCCTGATCATATTCAATTTTAATTCCCAAGTAGTATTTTAACAACCCACAATCAGATATCTCAAATGTTACTAATAATTTTTCTTTTAAATTATCCATCTCTATTTTGTTATTACCAGCAAGTAGTATATCATCAACATAAAGCAATAAAAATATTACACCATTCTTAGAATTCTGTATGTACAAACAGTAGTCATGTTGAGATCTTTTAAAACCCAAATTAATTAAAACTGAGTTAAATTTATTATTCCAACACCTAGAACTTTGTTTCAACCCATAGATAGATTTCAAAAGTCTTAAGGCCATACCTGGTTTCATTTCATAACCATCTGGACATTCTAAATATATCTCTTCTTTTAATTCCCCATGGAGAAATGCCGTTTTCACATCCAAGTGGTAGAAAACAAACCCCTTTGAAACACCTACTGCTAAGACTGTTCTTAATGTTGTTAATTTTGCTACCGGAGAATACGTTTCTTCATAATCACAACCATATTTTTGAAGAAAACCTTTAGAAACAAGTCTTGCTTTGTATCGGAATGGATTTCCGTGTTCATCAGTTTTAACGACAAATATCCATTTAGATTTCAGTAATTTTCTATCTTTCGGCTTTGGAACAAGTGTCCAAACTTTGTTTTTCTCCATTGATTCCAATTCTTGCTTAACAGCCAAAAGCCATTTCTGCCGTTCTGGATTAGCCTCGATATCTGCATAACTATTCGGAGCAGGAACAGCACAAGTTGCTTCAAATAAGGATTTATAATAATCCGAAAACTTTGTTGCTCTCTGTTTAAGTCGTTGACTCCTTCTGGGTCCCGGTTCGTCATCTATTTGATTATAAATATTACCTTCAGGTACAGTATCTTGAGCTAAACCATCTACTTCATTCTCTAAACCAGCACCAATTCCAACAGAATTTTTCTCGGACTCAACTTCGGATAAATGATTCTCTGTTTGATCTTCGCTCAAATCTTCTAAAGAAATATCATTATGCTCAATCTCCCCCTCTTGATCGTTTCTTTCTATGACCGGAATTTGCTTTTCATCTCTATAGATTTTTCTAAATGGATAAGTAAACTCATTAAACTTACAATCTCGTGACAAAACCACTTTGCGTTTATCGTCATCCCACAATCTGTAACCATTATGACTATAACCTATCATCACAAATGGCTTACACTTTTCTTCAAGCTTACTTCGTTTTTGTTGTGGCGTCCAAGCATAAACAAGACAACCAAATATTCTTAATTTTCTTAGATCAGGCTTAATGTTCAACCACAACTCCGCAGGAGTTTTATTAGTTGTAATGGATTTTGTCGGGATACGATTAATTATGTAAGTAGCTGCATAGACGGCTTCTCCCCACAAATACTTCGGTACATTAGCTTCTATCATAATTGCTCGAACTTTCTCTATAAGTGTTCTGTTGAACCTTTCGGAAACACCATTCTGTTGTGGTGTATATAGAATAGTCTCAACCTTTTGAATACCCTTTGATTTGCAATAGGAGATAAAAGAATTTGAGTTATATTCACCTCCATTATCCGTTGTTAAAAGAGATATTTTAGCTCCAAACTTTGCTGAAACTTGCGCTTCATACTCCTTGAACTTCTCAAATACTTGAGACTTTGATTTTAGTAAATACGTGAAAGCAAAATGGCTGTAATCGTCTATAAAAGACACAATATATCTTGAACCATCATATGCTACTGGAGAAATTGGCCCGCAGACATCTGAATGAATATGTTCTATTATTCTACTTGCTCTAGTTCTAGTACCAGAAAAAGGACTTCGAGTCTGCTTGCTCTGAGTACAAACATCACAAAAATCTTTAAGTTCCACTGGAGGTATACCAGAAACCATATTAGATTTGATCAACTCATTTAAAGATTGATTTCCTATGTGACCTAAACGCTTATGCCACAATTCGCCATATTCACATTTAGTTAAATTGCATGTTGACCTTTTAACTCTAACTTTCATTTGAAATAAATTTCCGATTTTCTTTGCTGTTGCAATTCTTATATTATTTTTAACTAGCTCAGCATTACTCTTCTTGAAGTTAACTCTAATTTGTGCATTTACAATCTTGTTCACAGACATAAGATTTTCGTGAAAATTTGGACTATAGAGAACATCTTTCAGTTGTAGTTCAATCCCCAAATTACTTAATGCACGCACTTTCCCAATATGTTTTGCAATAACAATTTCTCCGTTTGCAATCGTAATAACCCGTGGCTCCCTCAATTCTTCAATGGAATAAAACATACATTTATCTTTGACAAAATGGTCTGAAGCTCCAGAGTCAAGAGTAAAACACATCTCCTCTGTCTCGATAGCATCATTAATACTACTTGCACCATTAGCAATAAAACTTACACTCTGTTTTGAAGTCACTAGGGCAGTCTTCACCCTACAGCTTTTCTTCATGTGACCAAAACGACCGCAATTATGGCACTTACCGTTAAATCTTGAAATTTTCTTTTTAGATGCAAAAGCTGTTACATTCTCTTGCTGGTCTTTATCTCTTCTATGTTTTTTCTTAGCTTCTTCTGCGATAAGTCGAACCTTCACAGTATCTAAATTGATTTCACCGCTAGGTAAGCTCTCTATAGCTGTCACTACTGCATCATAGGACTCAGGAAGGGTTAGGAAAAATTGTGAAACTAAATCAGCATCCTCCGGTTTCGCTCCAGCAGCTTTCAAGTCACAAACTAAGGACTCGAACTTCAGAATATGTTTATTCATGTCTTCGCCATCTTGGAGTTTTAAACAAGCTAACTCTTTCCTTATCAAAGTCTGTGTCTGAGTAGACTTTCGTTCAAAACAGCTTATTAACACATCCCACATTTCCTTTGACGTCTCCTTTCCTTGCACATAACTTAGATAATCATCATGTATAAACGACACAATGATATCCTGTGCTTTGGCATCCAATTTTAGAAATTCATTTTTTTCATTCTCCGCTTGAGGTGCTGTCTCCTTTACAGCTTTAAGGCAACCTGCAGCACTCAAATGCCTTTCAACCCGAAATTTCCAGTTAATGAAATTTCCACCAGCAAATTGCTGAATTCCTGTTGATTTCTCCGATGGAAGGCCCATAACCTTTTATTAACTGAATCCAAAGGCACGGTTTAAAAATAAGGAAAGTAACAAATTTTATTTCTCAATAAGAAATTTGTATGTGTGTGTAGTTTGAATAATTTTCTTCAACTAACTCATAAAACAATTACAACGTGTTTTTAATAAAACAAACATTTCAAAGGATATCTAGTTTTACATATACAAGGTATAATAAGTACAAGTATATATAATAATAACACCCCCTCTCAATTATATAATTTTAATAAATTTCTAATTGTAATAAACGTTTTTCTATCTAAGGCTTTAGTTAAGATGTCAGCAATTTGATTCTTTGTTGAGACTTGCTCTAATTTTAAATTACCCTTTTTAACATGATCTCTTAAAAAATGATGTTTTATATCGATGTGTTTTGTTCTTCTACTTTCTTCATTCTTGGCCATAGCGATGCATCCAACATTGTCTTCATAAAGTTTAAAAGCAATATCTGGGCTTATAATTCCCATATCCTCTAAAATACCTTTTAACCAAACTCCTTCTGAGGTTGCAAGACTTAATGCGACATACTCTGCTTCGGTGGAAGAAGTAGCAACAGTTGTCTGTTTTTTACTGCACCATGAAACGGGGCAACCATAAACATAATAAATGAACCCACTAGTAGATTTTCTATCTTCTAAATTAGAAGCCCAATCAGCGTCAACAAACCCGTATAAAATGTCTTCTGTCCTTTTATTTTCAAAACAAAGTTTTAGTCCCTTCGTTCCTTTTATATACCTTAAAATTCTTTTTAAAGCAGTGTAATGGACTTCGTTGTAATTTTCTTGATATCTTCCCATATAACCAACTGCAAAGCATATATCTGGACGTACGGATAACATTAAATACATGAGACTTCCTAATAACTCTCTATATGGATGTTCAGTCGAGTTTCCTTTGAACACAATAGTTTTAGATTTTTCTCCATTGGTGTTTCAGTTGCATTACAATCAGCCAAGCCAAATTTATTTAGTAGTTTTTCAATAGACGCTTCTTGACTTAAAAACATTTTACGTTTTTCCTGATCATATTCAATTTTAATTCCCAAGTAGTATTTTAACAACCCACAATCAGATATCTCAAATGTTACTAATAATTTTTCTTTTAAATTATCCATCTCTATTTTGTTATTACCAGCAAGTAGTATATCATCAACATAAAGCAATAAAAATATTACACCATTCTTAGAATTCTGTATGTACAAACAGTAGTCATGTTGAGATCTTTTAAAACCCAAATTAATTAAAACTGAGTTAAATTTATTATTCCAACACCTAGAACTTTGTTTCAACCCATAGATAGATTTCAAAAGTCTTAAGGCCATACCTGGTTTCATTTCATAACCATCTGGACATTCTAAATATATCTCTTCTTTTAATTCCCCATGGAGAAATGCCGTTTTCACATCCAAGTGGTAGAAAACAAACCCCTTTGAAACACCTACTGCTAAGACTGTTCTTAATGTTGTTAATTTTGCTACCGGAGAATACGTTTCTTCATAATCACAACCATATTTTTGAAGAAAACCTTTAGAAACAAGTCTTGCTTTGTATCGGAATGGATTTCCGTGTTCATCAGTTTTAACGACAAATATCCATTTAGATTTCAGTAATTTTCTATCTTTCGGCTTTGGAACAAGTGTCCAAACTTTGTTTTTCTCCATTGATTCCAATTCTTGCTTAACAGCCAAAAGCCATTTCTGCCGTTCTGGATTAGCCTCGATATCTGCATAACTATTCGGAGCAGGAACAGCACAAGTTGCTTCAAATAAGGATTTATAATAATCCGAAAACTTTGTTGCTCTCTGTTTAAGTCGTTGACTCCTTCTGGGTCCCGGTTCGTCATCTATTTGATTATAAATATTACCTTCAGGTACAGTATCTTGAGCTAAACCATCTACTTCATTCTCTAAACCAGCACCAATTCCAACAGAATTTTTCTCGGACTCAACTTCGGATAAATGATTCTCTGTTTGATCTTCGCTCAAATCTTCTAAAGAAATATCATTATGCTCAATCTCCCCCTCTTGATCGTTTCTTTCTATGACCGGAATTTGCTTTTCATCTCTATAGATTTTTCTAAATGGATAAGTAAACTCATTAAACTTACAATCTCGTGACAAAACCACTTTGCGTTTATCGTCATCCCACAATCTGTAACCATTATGACTATAACCTATCATCACAAATGGCTTACACTTTTCTTCAAGCTTACTTCGTTTTTGTTGTGGCGTCCAAGCATAAACAAGACAACCAAATATTCTTAATTTTCTTAGATCAGGCTTAATGTTCAACCACAACTCCGCAGGAGTTTTATTAGTTGTAATGGATTTTGTCGGGATACGATTAATTATGTAAGTAGCTGCATAGACGGCTTCTCCCCACAAATACTTCGGTACATTAGCTTCTATCATAATTGCTCGAACTTTCTCTATAAGTGTTCTGTTGAACCTTTCGGAAACACCATTCTGTTGTGGTGTATATAGAATAGTCTCAACCTTTTGAATACCCTTTGATTTGCAATAGGAGATAAAAGAATTTGAGTTATATTCACCTCCATTATCCGTTGTTAAAAGAGATATTTTAGCTCCAAACTTTGCTGAAACTTGCGCTTCATACTCCTTGAACTTCTCAAATACTTGAGACTTTGATTTTAGTAAATACGTGAAAGCAAAATGGCTGTAATCGTCTATAAAAGACACAATATATCTTGAACCATCATATGCTACTGGAGAAATTGGCCCGCAGACATCTGAATGAATATGTTCTATTATTCTACTTGCTCTAGTTCTAGTACCAGAAAAAGGACTTCGAGTCTGCTTGCTCTGAGTACAAACATCACAAAAATCTTTAAGTTCCACTGGAGGTATACCAGAAACCATATTAGATTTGATCAACTCATTTAAAGATTGATTTCCTATGTGACCTAAACGCTTATGCCACAATTCGCCATATTCACATTTAGTTAAATTGCATGTTGACCTTTTAACTCTAACTTTCATTTGAAATAAATTTCCGATTTTCTTTGCTGTTGCAATTCTTATATTATTTTTAACTAGCTCAGCATTACTCTTCTTGAAGTTAACTCTAATTTGTGCATTTACAATCTTGTTCACAGACATAAGATTTTCGTGAAAATTTGGACTATAGAGAACATCTTTCAGTTGTAGTTCAATCCCCAAATTACTTAATGCACGCACTTTCCCAATATGTTTTGCAATAACAATTTCTCCGTTTGCAATCGTAATAACCCGTGGCTCCCTCAATTCTTCAATGGAATAAAACATACATTTATCTTTGACAAAATGGTCTGAAGCTCCAGAGTCAAGAGTAAAACACATCTCCTCTGTCTCGATAGCATCATTAATACTACTTGCACCATTAGCAATAAAACTTACACTCTGTTTTGAAGTCACTAGGGCAGTCTTCACCCTACAGCTTTTCTTCATGTGACCAAAACGACTGCAATTATGGCACTTACCGTTAAATCTTGAAATTTTCTTTTTAGATGCAAAAGCTGTTACATTCTCTTGCTGGTCTTTATCTCTTCTATGTTTTTTCTTAGCTTCTTCTGCGATAAGTCGAACCTTCACAGTATCTAAATTGATTTCACCGCTAGGTAAGCTCTCTATAGCTGTCACTACTGCATCATAGGACTCAGGAAGGGTTAGGAAAAATTGTGAAACTAAATCAGCATCCTCCGGTTTCGCTCCAGCAGCTTTCAAGTCACAAACTAAGGACTCGAACTTCAGAATATGTTTATTCATGTCTTCGCCATCTTGGAGTTTTAAACAAGCTAACTCTTTCCTTATCAAAGTCTGTGTCTGAGTAGACTTTCGTTCAAAACAGCTTATTAACACATCCCACATTTCCTTTGACGTCTCCTTTCCTTGCACATAACTTAGATAATCATCATGTATAAACGACACAATGATATCCTGTGCTTTGGCATCCAATTTTAGAAATTCATTTTTTTCATTCTCCGCTTGAGGTGCTGTCTCCTTTACAGCTTTAAGGCAACCTGCAGCACTCAAATGCCTTTCAACCCGAAATTTCCAGTTAATGAAATTTCCACCAGCAAATTGCTGAATTCCTGTTGATTTCTCCGATGGAAGGCCCATAACCTTTTATTAACTGAATCCAAAGGCACGGTTTAAAAATAAGGAAAGTAACAAATTTTATTTCTCAATAAGAAATTTGTATGTGTGTGTAGTTTGAATAATTTTCTTCAACTAACTCATAAAACAATTACAACGTGTTTTTAATAAAACAAACATTTCAAAGGATATCTAGTTTTACATATACAAGGTATAATAAGTACAAGTATATATAATAATAACAATGCCCACAATTTCTCTACATTTGAAAAAGATTTCCTATTTAAAAAATTTCTAAGGTAATGACTTCACAAATTTCATATAAAATGAAAAGTTCACTAAAACTAAATAAGTAATGAATTAAAAAAATTGGGCAAAATCACTGTGTCATACCAAACTATGATTACAAAATATAATTTTTTGTTAATTAACATTATTTGTTAGCATATATATTTGCACCGATTAAAACAAAATTTGATTGTATGATTGCAGAAATAGTGATTTGAACTGGGCATGTATTTTCCACAACTACGTAAACTGATGTAAACTGGAAAACTTTTTTATATAATTTTAGGTAAAATACCTAATTTTCGATTTGTTCTTGTTATAATATTTATAAAAATACACCTCTACAAACTTCTGCTGAATGTGTGCAAGGTAAGCACTTGCTTGTACTGATTTTCCCCCAAACCTTAATATCAAGCAACATTCCACGATACTTCATTTGTCTTCAAAAGCTCCTTAAGTTTTTCTGATTCGCTATATTCAAACAGAGCATTGGGCAATGCTGCTCAGTTAATGCCCCGATTATGTTTTACAACAGTTGATACTTTAATGTTGTATTTTTTAAAATGCGATTATGGTTTACAACTGTTGTCAGTATGTATTGTTCGCACTGTCCACATCTCATTAGGTGTTGTTTTCCTAACATTACCAGTTGAAAATCGAAAAATAGATTAAAAAAAAATAAGTACATACTTTTGCATATAAAATTTGTTTTTGCAAAACAGAGCTGTGAAAAATAAAAATGAAATAAATAAATATAAATTAAAATAAATATTTCTTAGCAAAATTACAAATAAAAAACAAATGGCAAAGTTGGTTGAGCTGATGAAAATTAATCCAGATATTGGCCGAGGCAAGCTGCCATTTGGATATAACAAAATACAGCTCAAGGACAAATGGGATCATTTTACTGGACAATTAATTGGTTTCGGACACCCAATTAGAAATACTAAAGAATGGCAAAGAGTTAGTTTTTTTTGGAAAATTCTCAGTTTTTGTATCAAAAAAAAAGAAAATTTTTATTAAACTATAAATTATGTTATTGTAATTAAGACATTTTAATAACTTTTGGTTTTATTAAAATTATAAATACTTATTCTATATATGGTAGTTCCAATGGATCTGAACTGGATTTGTGTGTATGTGTGTTTTTTTTTTGCTGTGCTTTTATTGATTTCTAACCAAATATACGCATCTTTAATCTTTCTTTAAGAGTTTTTGGCATGCACGTACATATATATTTTTACGGAAATATGTACTACAAATAAAATGCAACACTGTGACATAAACAACACCTAGATCTTGTAAACCATAATCCAAAAATAAATTAATGTTGTAGACGAAACAACACAACATTTAAGTGTTGTAAACCATAATCGGGGCATACATATCGATTAGTGTGCGGTCTGATCGACCATCAACAGTAAAGAAAGTATTTGCACTAGTCCTACGGATAACTGTGAGAAAACTTCTGTCCTAAAATTTTCAATATATACATATGCATAATATACATATCAGCAAAGATTATAATTTTGAACTACTAACATTTTTAGAAAAAAGTTTTACACTGTTAGAAAATACTTCATCTTAGTTCCAATTGCGGAACAATATGTATAGCTTTGTATTGATTTTTTTCCAATAAATTTCGCTGCTCTAGCTTTTCCAGTTTTATACCGGATTTTTTTTTCTCAAAAAATGGATCTTAGTGCTAAAACTTTGAAATCAATTTATGACTGAGAACCTGGGTTCGAGACCTGTTCAACACAAGTCATTAACAAAAAATAAATTTAACGTCATCCTCCGTCGGTAATGTGCGCCTACTTAACATCAGAGACGGTGCTACTGTGCTATAAAAAAATAATAATAAACAACCCGGAATAACTGAGCTGTGAAACAGAAATTAAGCTCTCTCTCTCTCTCTCTCTCTCTCTGTCGCTTTCTCTGTCTGTGTTCTAATACAGTGATGGGAAATGAGATTTTCATTTCGGTATCAAAAAATTTTTCTGAGAGTACTTTTTTAACCTCAAGAGTAACAAATCTTATTTTTTTTTTAATTTTTATTAAACAGTAAAAAATCTTTATGAAAACAAAAAAGTTAACAAAAACCATAAATCAATACATAAAAAGTTCATTTTACCTATAAACAAAACATTTTTAAAATTTATTTTGTACTTTTTAACGTATATCACTTTCAACTGAAATAGCCCCTAGATAAATAGCGCCAATTGAATGGATTTGGGTTTATTTCGAAAATAATTTTCTCTTACATTTTAAGACCATTTCCAAAAAAACTTCCTCCATCATATTAAAGTCAAAATCATTGAGTATTGTCCTTCAAATAAGCCCAAATCTATACCAGTAGCTTTATTCACCTAGGATTTATTTCAATTTAAAGTTTTATACCTTAACAAATACCCAATATAAAATTTTACATATTCAAAAAAAAAAAAAATTAACAGAGGACATGAATATATATATTTAAATACAAATTCATTATTATCAGGCATGTTCTGCAAATCACAAGATTTCAAAATCACTTGTGATTTTAAAATCACAAATGTGATTTTGTGGTGTTCTGAAAATCACAAGAAATTTAACTTTTCGGTGTGATTTTACCTTTGATTTGATGACAATTTTTTATGTATTGAAAATTAATAAAGGTTTAGTCAAAATAAGAAGTGAACGTAAACTAAAATTATTTTTTAAAATAAAATTTAAACACAAGTTGATATGCCTAGGGCTTTATTGTTGTCAGTAATATATTTGAAAAGAAATTTATTAATTTAACAAAAGGAAGTATTTTCAAGAATACACACCGAAGTTGCCACTAACAACATTTGTTACAATAGAAAGTGTTTGCAATTTGTTTACATTTTAGCCAATTTTTCGGTACAAAATCATCAGTTTTACTCTTAAAATAAATAAAAAACAAATAAATGTGTTCAATTAATGGGTTTTTATTGAGTTCAATTAATTAAGAAAGTGATTTCAGATCGCCAGCCACATAGCTGACCGGTTTCAAATCACAACAGTTCAAAAAGTTATGTGCGCACCTTTTTTGTGATTTCAAATCACTTTCACAAAAAGTGATTTGCAGAACATGCCTGTATAACTAAACAATCTATTTTAACTAATAGTTATGTAAAAAACAAACAATAGCTATACTAAAACAGATGAATTTAAGACGTATCACTGAGAGTATCAAATGTAACAGAGGAGTAACACGGTATTTTTTCAAATCAAATAGTATCAAAAAAAGTACGATCGTAACAACTTTTCCATCACTGACACAGATGTGTTAACGTCGTCGACGACGTTTACATTAACAGCAAAATGAAATTTTTGCGTCGAACATCGCAATTTCGGCGTTAAGACGACATCAACGACGCCGACATTAACTCCAGCACAGTGATGGGAAATGAGATTTTCATTTCGGTATCAAAAAATTTTTCTGAGAGTACTTTTTTAACCTCAAGAGTAACAAATCTTATTTTTTTTTTTTAATTTTTATTAAAGAGTAAAAAAATATTTATGAAAACAAAAAGTTAACAAAAACCATAAATCAATACATAAAAAGTTCATTTTACCTATAAACAAATAATTTTTTAAATTTATTTTGTACTTTTTAAGGTATATCACTTTAAACTGAAATAGCCCCTAGATAAATAGCGCCAATGGAATGAATTTGGTTTATTTCGAAAATAATTTTCTCTTACATTTTAAGACCATTTCCAAAAAAACTTCCTCCATCACATTAAAGTAAAAATCATTGAGTATTGTCATTCAAATAAGCCCAAATCTATACCAGTAGCGTTATTCACCTAGGATTTATTTCAATTTAAAGTTTTAAAATACCCAATATAAAATTTTACATATTAAAAAAAATTAACAGAGAACATAAATATGTATGTTTAAATACAAATTCATTATTATAACTAAACAATTTATTTTAACTAATATTTATGTAAAAAACAACAAACATTGACAAAATAAAAAAACTAAGCGCGATTAAAGAAAGTGACCGATCACACTCAAAAGCTCAGATTACTCGTTCTTTTTTGTGTTAAGATTGACAATTCTATCAAAAAAAAAAAAAAAAAAAAAAAAAAAAAAAAAACAGCTACCCTATGTAATTACATTGTGAAAAAACAAAACGAATATGTAAAACAAAATAAGAAGACATAATAAGAACTAGAGTTGCCATTTTCATAAACTATAAGTGCCTGTTTAGATTGGACGATTTTTGTCGCTGCAATTCTTAGTTTGTGGGTAAGTAGGGGGAATAGAGCTAATAGGGGAAGAGAGAAACTAAAAAGAGTACACATAGGCATGTACTCTTGCAATTCCCTTTTCCCGCAATTCGTAATACGTAAATTCCTTGTTTGTTTACCGTAAGAATATACTTAAAAAAGAAAATATCAAAAATTACATACGTATGTATGTATGTATGCATAAAATATCTGCGACAAAAATCGTTCACTGTAAACGCAAATGCAATTTTAAAGAAAGGAAGACAAAAATTGCAGCGACAAAAATCGTTGAATGTAAACTGGCACTAAGTGATGACGGGAAATGCTAAAACAGATGAATTTAAGACGTATCACTGAGAGTATCAAATGTAACAGAGGAGTAACACGGTATTTTTTCAAATGAAATAGTATCAAAAAAAGTACGATCGTAACAACTTTTCCATCACTGTTCTAATATCACTGCCTGTCCTCTCTACCCTATCCCTTTCACAAAAGAAGTAACACAAAACCTTCAGCAAATAGTAGACATTAATTACCTGAGTGTAACTTCTCTTTATAAAAAAGGTGCTTTATTAAAATTTTTACTTTTTTTAATTATTTTCTTACTATTTTCTCCATTGATTATAGAGTATTGCGTTTAATTGTGCACATCAGCTGTAAAAGAGATGAATTTAGGGATGTCATTTAGGAATTTTCATAGTTATATTTAGGAATATATGTATCACTTTGTATCATAACAAAGGAACATGTGTCGCTTTTCTTTTTAGAGACCCCCCGTACATATTATCTTACAGTTTACTCAAAAAAAACTACTTTCAATCAATAACAAGTTTCCATATTTATCTTCATATTATTTACTTTAATGCTTAAATTATGCTGATTTCTTTATTTTTGTAAATTTTGTGTCACATTTTTGGAAAATTCAAATTTCAGCATGTTGTTATATGATACTGTTGTTGCCTCTTTCATGTCATTTTTGTGTTGCTTACAAAAAAGGATTTATTAAAACTGGTGAAAAAATAACTTTGTGCATCTAATATATACATTTCAGCCCTTTTTTTACTGGAAATATTATGTAAATGTGAAGCATATTGTACTGTTTTTAGTTTTTCGAAAAAAAATATTTTGCAACTAATAGCACGAAGAAAAAGTTTTATATTTGTTACTACTACTACTTGTTGTTGGTTGTCGCAACGCAGCCATAGCAGCCATTACTTTGTTGTACAAAGTAATGCTTATCCAGGTGTAAAAGCAGTTTTAGTTTCATAGTTTCCATTTTATAAACAAAAGTAGTTATTCAAAAACATATCACAAGTTATTATCATTATATTAAATATAGGAAATAGAAAGCGTGAGAGAGAGAGAGGGAAAGAGAGAATGAATTAAAAAAAAGTGGTACAAAGAGTGTAAACTATTGTACAATCAAATGACTGAAAAATACCAGTAAAACACAAAAAAAAAACATTTTTACGTGCTTGCGAAATCATGTTCACACATAGGCGCACATACACACGTGCACATGCATGTGCAAGAGCTTTTGAGAATGTTAAACATAAACAATACAATAACATCACAAGCAACAACACAAATGCAGTTACTCAAACCGAGTGAATATAAAGAGACTTGGGTTTTAAATTACACAAAGTGAAGCATATTTGCGGGTGCAAAAAATGTTGAAGAAAAAACTTCAAAACTTTGTATTTAGATTTTATTAAAACAAATTTATAATAATAAATAAAAATTATTTACATAAAAGAATTAATTTTCTAAAACACAAACAAATTTAAAGTTTGTTTTTATAAGAAACAAACTTTTTTCTGAAATTTGCTTTTGTTTTCCATATACTTACATAAATTCCAGCTTTGCTTTACATTTTAGTAAGTAAAGCCCTCACAGTCTATTTTAAAAAATAAAATACTTAAATTTTAATCTTAAATTAATTACAACTAAATGATTTCAATGACTTTTTTTGGTTTTCTTTTCTAATTAATCTCTCTTCTATAACCTGGAGATTCCTTCATTAGTATAATAATCAGGATTTTCTTGTATTTTATATAATTTGGTATCAATCAAATGTAATTCATCATTATTCCACGCTTCGTTGTCCTGACTATCTTTCGAGCTTATATTATTATTAAATCGTACTTTCAAATCATTTTTGTCCGAATTTTTCTTTTCATTATGGTCATTGAGGGAATTTTGTTTAATCTCATTTTTATGATTTACAGACTCTTTAGCTTCCTCCATCTCCTGCTCTTCTGGGACTTTATTTAAGGCAGCTGAAGCTAAAAAGCTGCTTAAAATAATACCATGTTGGTTCGCATACATGGCATAATCGTTGTCATCAATATTATAGCCTAAACTAACGCGGCGCACATCGGTCTTGATTGCCAACAAGGAATTCAAACTTTTACGGAAACTTGGTCGTTCATCGGGATCTGTATGCCAACAGGAGGTCATTAAACAAAATCTTAAATACAAAAATAAAAGAAAAATCAACAATTCTCTACTTAATTTTGTGCTACACTTTAAGAACTCACAATTTATCTGGACAATTTTCCGGCTGTTCCAATCTGCCTCCATCTTTGACATAATTTAAAACCTCGAAATTATTTCTTGCCGCATAAGGCTGTTGTCCTAAGGTCAGTATTTCCCAGCATAATACACCGAATGCCCATACATCCGATTGTGTAGTAAAAACACCATCCACTAGACTCTCCGGGGCCATCCAGCGTACTGGCATCAATGCTTCTCCCTCTTTACGATAATAATCATTTTTATAAATATCTCTAGCTAAGCCGAAATCTCCTATTTTCACAGTTCTTTTGCTGGGTACACGCGAAGAAACTAGACAATTGCGACAAGCCAGATCGCGGTGTACAAAATGCATGTCCTCCAAGTAGGCCATGCCAGTTGCCACATCAATGCACATGGTCATAAGATCTAACAGCTGCAACGAAGCCACCGGTTTCTGTTAAATAGAGAATATTTGATTTTTTCTTTCTTTAAATATTTCTTTCTAAAGGTTACTGTTGAATTCGGTCTGGATTCTCTCAGATAACTAAGCAAATCTCCCCCTTCCATATGCTCCATTATTATGGAAATCGATTCGGTGTCACAGCATACTCCTATCAAGCCTACGATGTTTTCGTGCTTAAAATTACTCATTAATTGGGCCTCTTGAAGAAGCTCAGCAAATTCGCTGGATCCTTTGCGAAGACACTATAAAACGCAAATTATTTTAATATCTCTCCAAAAAAGCAAGAAATAACTAAAAACAATCACAATTATTCTATAAAATATTAAAAGAAAATCTACTTCACTTAAACAAGTACTTCAAAAAAGTAACCTTTCAAAAAGCACTTTTTACAAAAGTACCTTTTACAATGATAGCTTTTACAAAAGTATATTTTACAAATGTACCTTTTACAAAAGTACCTTTCGCAAAAATACCTTTCGCAAAATACCTTTTAAGTAAAAGTACTTTTTAAAAAGTATCTATTAAAAAATTTCCTACTGAAAAAGTCCGTTTTAAAAAGTATATTAAAAAAGTACATTTTAAAACCTATCTTTTAAAAACGTACCTTTTAAGATAGAACTGTTTAAAAAAAGCAACTTTTAGACAGGAGATTTTAAAAGAGTGCCCTTTAAAAAAGTACATTTTAAAAAATATAAGGTGTCTCTTAAAAAAATTAATTATAAAAAAGCACAAAAAAGTACGTTTTAAAATTTAGCATTTAAAAAGTACCTTTTATAAAAATACAATTTATAAAAAATCACTGTAACTTTTCAAAACCAACATATTAGAAAGTACTCTCTAATAAAGTACCTTTCAAAAAAAGTACCTTTAGAGAAAATACCTGTTGAAAAATTACCTTCAAAAATAGTATCTTTCTAAAAAGAACCTTTAAAAGGTATTAGAAAGTACCTTTTACAAAACTGCCATTACAAAAAAATTTACTTTTATAAATGTACATTTTAAAATGCTATCATTTAAATTTCAAATTGTGCATTTGAAAAATGTTCTTATTCAAGAGAACATTTCCTTAAAAAGCTACTTTTTTAAAAGGAAATGAAAAGTACCTTTTTTAAGAAGTAACTTGTAAAATTGTTTCTTTTAAAAATACATATAAGGACTTTTAAAAAATTTTCGTACTTTATAAAAAGTAATTTTTGAAAAGTTCATTTAAAAAAAATACCTTTTTACAAATACTTTTTAAAACTTGCGTCTTTTTCAACTGCCATTTTCCCAGTAAGAAGCATTTAAACTAATTTATATATTGTACACAGTTTCCCTTCACTCACCTTGATGGCCACCTTCTCCGTTTCCTCTTGATCACTATACTTCAGCATACCTTCATATACCTCACCAAATGCCCCACTGCCCAAAAAATTCAACAAAGTAATTTGGCTCCAATTAATATGCGGCAGTAGAGCAATGTCAGCATCACTCAAAGGACCTCCTGTATACATGGTCGAAGCACTTGCCATAGAAAATGTTCTATTCCGTGAGGCTATTTGTTGTTGTATGGTAGACATATTACTCCAAATACTAGGACGACTTTTCGCCAATAATTGTTTAGCTTTTAGTCTACGTTTTTGTACTATTCAAATAGAAAAAAATTTAACAAACAAAAAAGGAATAATGATTTAAAGGAAATTGAATTGCATGAGACTCAAATGAACTCACCTTTACGTATGACAAACAAAATAATTACGCATGTGGTTACTATTGCTGCTGGTGCTATAATGGCCAGTACTAATGAGTTACGTTTCTGTGGTGAGACAAATGGTTCTAACACACGTTCGCTATCCTCGCTGTATGGCCCCCAGCCATACGGTTCATTACGGGCACGTACACGAAACATAAGCAAACGCATGGTGTGTAACTCCTTAACAATACAACTGAGTTCAGAGGTGTTGCAGTATGAAGACCATTTGTCTTCCACTGGCTTCAACTCCTCCACCCAGGGCAATTGTGCCATTGTGGTTATGGCGGATATGGGAGTGTTATTAAGCTGTTGCTCCACTAGATTGCGGCGTATTCTCTTGTGTCGTCTTGACTTTAAGGCTTCTAGGCTGTATTCTATGATGGGTGCCCCATTATTTTTGGCCGGCTCCCAGAAAACTTTGAATATTTCGCCGGTTATATGTTCGATCTGTGGCTTTCCCGGCCTTCCCGGAGCATCACCCATAGTTTCAAACACATAATGAGCGCTGGGCGTTTCAGGCCATATATAAGGCCTTTCTACGGACGTAAACTTCAGTTTCAAATAGAATTCATATTTTGTTTTAGGCTGCAAATTGGTGATTGTAATATTGTCGGTAATGCCAGTAAGATCTATGCTGAAGGGTGACAATTCTGGATCTTGGCCTAAGGGCTGACATTCTAAGAAAACGAGATCGTAATTTGTATTAGGCTGCCATAATAGAGTCAAGTTGTACGCTTCCTTTTCAATTAATTGCAAAGGTTCGGGATCGGGGAAAGTTTTTATCAACAGTTTTTGGGTAGAGTTTAATTGTAGCGGCTTGGAATATACATCCAGCCATATAAGGTATTCTTGAGATGGCTCTAAGTTCATTAAATTAATTTCGAAGTCGTCCACTATTTTGTGAGAGGTCAAGGAGGAATTCAAAGCCTGCCAATACAATTGATAGGTTACGGAATCAGCATTAAGTTCTTCGGGCTCAAGCCAGCTTACTAAGATCTCTGAGGGACTGAGGGCCTTAGCAGAAAAATTCAGAGGTTGTGAGGGAGTACCCTCTTGGGTTCTAATGGTGAATGGCGGGAATAGCATTTCTTCCATGCCAAACTTTTCTTGATAGTACGAAGTCACCGAAATTTCCAGGGAGTAATTGGTAAATGGTTTCAAGTCCGTTATGTTTAGTAACCCTGCTGCTATATTAAACTGCTTTTCGTAATTTAAGTCGTCTTTGACTAAAACTTTGTAACTCAAGCCGGGTATCGGTACTTTACAGCTCTCGAAGGGATTGTTTTTATTTAAATTCAAAACCATGTTGTGTTCATTCACTTCTTTTACAAACAATTGTTCTAAATGGTTATATGCCATCATTTCCCGACTCTTCTCCATTATGAGACACTCCTTTCTGGGATATTCTTGGTAGTTGAAAGCTTTTATAAGCTTGACTTCCTTCAAAGTGCGAGTAAATTCCAAGTTATGTTTACGCCTATTGAAGGCTTTTAAAGTGTTATTAAGCAAGGCATAAATATAGCCCGAATCACGTTGAAATTTCGCCAGGAGTTCCTGTTCTGATAAAGGAATCTTTAGTGAAGTGAGCAGTTGGCGTTGTGGTTCAAATGAATAAAGTTTGCCCTTCAAGTCCAGTAGATTAACTGTTTCCATTTCAGCTAGAAGGGAGCCCTCAAACATTTGGCTATAAAATTGTTGATTTTTCAATTTCAAGACTGAAAAATCGCTTAAATTCCTGCCTTCTATTGTACAATTAGAATAACCCACTTCAAATTGCAGCCATAGAAGGATCCTGGAATAGGGCAACACTATGAGATTTTTTAAGAGCTTGCCCTGTGTTAGAGAAAATATTTTGGAGCCCAATATGATCTTCCCCTCATAAAGATTCAAATCGAGCTCGTAAATATCGACAAGACTCTCCTTTTCCCCCGACATTTCAGCCCAGTAGACCTTGCGCGAAATCCAATCTACCGTTAACCCTAAAACTTCTGCTCTCATACGGGCCAATTTTAAAGCAGCCAAACCGGGTTGATAGGACATTAACTCCACATTTTCATTAACCCACAAGACACGCTGCTCACCAGTCATTAAGGTCATATGTTCTACCTCGCTGGTGGTGAAAACCCATTGTTTGCTATTATTTAAATCCAAATCCAATTCTGCTATATATTCCGGTGTTGTAAACAACACTTTGGGTATGGCCTGGGCCCCTGGATTTATGAAATGGGTGAGCAGAGAGGTTTTTTCGCCACCCTTAGAACGGCTTAAGGAGAAGGCCTGAACCTGAAACATATAAGATTCTTCTTTTTGCAAATTATGAAAGCGTACTTCATGGCTTTTTTGGCCCAAGTCCTTTACATCTTTAACACTATGCAGGTCTTCCTTGAACCAGCAATATACTTTATAGAAAACCTCCTTCTCAACGGAAATATTATCCGGCGAGTCCCATCTGACTAGGGCAGTGATATTGCTTTTGTTTTGCAAAGGTTCCATAATTTGATCCACATACACACGTAAATTCTTGGGCTGTTTGGGCGCCGCGGAAGGAGTTTTTAATTTCAGTGTAATTGAAGGACCTTGACACCACAGAGTACTGGAAGTTATGGTTACATTTATAAAACGACCAGCCATCTTGAATTCTGTAACACGTACTATGGGCTGCAAAACCTCAAAGCTTAGAATATGTTGGTTATCTTGGGGCCACGTTGATACCAAAACTTTATAAAAAATCGTAAAGTTATCGAATGAATTCGCTGGCGACCATTTTATATTGAAATCGTCCCAATATCCCTCAGTGATGTGAACACTTTCCGGCTCAACTGGTTCCGGTATCACAGACAAATCCTGACTGGTTATAAAATCCTGTTTCATTTGCACCACATTAACTTTTTCTTCCAAAGGCAAGGAAAGCGATGTCAGTTGCTGCAAATTTTCTTTACCAGTTAGAACAGCTTCTCTACCATTTTCCTTTAACCACAGAAAATTGTCTATTTCATTGACATAAATAAAAGAATCTTTCATTATGTCAAAGTTCTCAGTTAAATGCAACAAATTCTTTGATTTAACAAAACCCATTTCAGAACTAAAAAGGCGCAAACCACCTTCTTGAAGTTGGACCCACCAATAGATCTGCTGTCTAGAGAAATCCAAAGCAAAGCCTTCTATTGTCTCACCATCACCATTAGTATGATAATATTCCATTTCCTGACTACTCCCGAAACCATTAAGTTTTCTTCTCACCAGGCGGCTATCAGTGGTGTAGTAGATATAGCCCTTTTTAGAATCCAATCTGATTGATCTAGCTCCGAATAAAGGCAAAAGTTCTTTTTGTCTACCTTTCAAATCTGCTCTTACTACACAGTTTCTTTTTATATCCGACCAATAAAATTTGGCTGCTCTGCTATCATAATCTAAACTGTACACATTAACAGCCTTAAAGCTGCATAAAACTTCGGGATCCATTAAATTGATGCATTTTAATTCATGACTAGATTTGTCTATGTAATATAAAGTATTATTGATTTGTTTAAAGCTTTTAATATTGATCTCATCCAAAGCTTTTCTTACGGCTGGCTTCAACAACTCTTCACTCTCCCATAAACCTTTTGTGGACGCCCATAAGAAATAATGTTTACCCATGGGCCAGGTGCGGGTAATCAGCTCTTGTGACCATTCACTAGCCGTGGTTAAACTTAAGCCCTGTCTAGCCATTCCCGCAAATAGTGCTCTCACTTTGATTTTATACAAATTGTTGGCCTGCAAACGTTCCACTTGGAAGTGGGTGGACTTAATACTGCGTATGTTAAAAGCATTATTGCTAGAAACATCCAATATATCCAGTTCATACTCCCAATTCTGCCAAGCTGCTTTGGTCTGCCACAATTCCAGCAATCGGGCAGGCTGCCAGCTTATCTTGGCCTTATTGGAGGACAATACGGCCTGTAAAGTATCAGGTTGCTTAAAAGGCTTGGGCAATGGCTGTACTGAGGTTTTATGACTTGCAGACATCAAAGGCACCACCTTCCAACACCATTCTATTTCTTTAAACGCCAAAATATCTACTTCCTGAGAAGGCAAATGTTGCCTGAGCAAAAATGAACCGTTGGACATAATGAGCCAATTCTGATAGACTTGATACCATAAAACATCTCCTTGGAAGCCGTTGGATATTTCCCAGGATTTCTGGTGCCTTAAAAGTAAATCATAGGAAAGCTGATAAATGGAACGTTCTCTGCTATTAAAGGCACTTAATAAATAATTTTGATGATGATTCGAAAACAATTCCAAAGCAAAGGGTCCTGTGAAATACTCGACATCAAAGCTGTGCATACTAATGCGGCATAGTTCAAAGTTTTCAGTAGTAGCAAATAGCCAACCATTCAAAGGATCAATTTGTAGATGTTTTAAAGGCTGCAATGACTCAGCAACAGTTTCTACCAAGGAGCCATTAAAATTTAAACGTTTCAAAAGCCAAGAATTTGATAACGAAGTCTAGCAGAAGGATCAAATTTTATTATTTGCATTTTAATATAATTAATTATGTATGTATTTGTCTTTTTACTTACCATCCCTGCTACATACAGCTTTTGATTTAACCAATCCACTGCCAATTTCAATGGAACAAATCCAGATTCTGCTTCCACTAAATTCAACTGAGTGTAATTGGAAGCATCGTCCACAAATAAACTGAAATTGAAACACGGAAATGAAAATAAAAAACCTTTCAAAAGCAAAATTCTTTTACCCACCTCACCACTGCCCCCTTTTTATCCACCACAAATACGCGTTTAGCATATTGGTGAACATCAAAGTCTGTTAAAATTTCCTCGCTTTTAAAAAGCACTCTACTCTCTACCAAAGGATCTAGAGATTTCATTAACAAACTATATTCTCCTGCTATAACTAAAGTGTTCAAGTCCTCCAATCTAACAGCACCGCGTTGAAAAGCTTTGGTAGTAACATTCACCTCTGCCCAGGGACCCTCTCCTTCTTCATTAAGCATACTCAAGCGAAAATTATACGTTGTAGAGGGCGAAAGATCAAAGTAAATATAGTAAGTGAGATCAGATTTCACCAACTGTTTGACTTGCTATTAAAAAATGGAAATAAATTAAGAAAATCAAAAAAGAAAAAAAGAAAACTCACCTTTTCCACTACATCCTCGGGCTCCAATTGCCTTAGAACTAACTTATAGTGTAGCAAAGGTCCATTAGTAAATTTGCCGGGCTGCCAAAATATTGCAATATGAGAATCATCCAAGGCCAAAGTTTGTGTGATAATGGGCTTAGATATGGGTGTGCCCATGGGTGGCGTGGTATAAATTTTGGTTGGTTGTGAGTAAAAGACATCATTTGAATTGTCGCCAAAGGGTATTTCAAAGCGAAACTAAGAAGAGTTAAAATTTGAAAATTAAAAGCAAATTCAATGCTCTAAATCACTTTAAAAAAAAAACTAAGAAAAAAGTTACAATCTGAAGCTTCTTCAAGCTTAAAAATATTCGTCTATCAAAAAACAAGAAGCTTTCAAAAAAGATTTTGTAAAAGTTTCAATAAAACATTTTAATACAGTTTTTTTATTAACTTTTTCTTCCATAAAAATTCTCTCTTTATCCATAAATTATTATAATCCGAATAATTTTATTGCAACTGAGATATTTTCTTGGGCTTGATTTATATTTTAACAACCAGACATAAAAAGCTTTCTTAAGTGTTCATATACATACTTAAACTATTTGACCGAATCGGTTGCTCGTGCATGTTATTTTGCTGTATTCTCATTACATTTTTCATAAATTCTACGCAAATCATTATCCTCTGAATAATTTTATTACAATTGAGACATTTTCTCAAGCTCGGTTTTTATTTTAACAACCGAATATGAAAGAGCTTTCATTGAAGCTTTCGTAAGGCCTTCTTATTTGTTTTTTTTTCCTATACACTCATTTGTGAATGATATTTTATTGTAAAATTATTTTTTCTCTCCTAAAATTTCATGTTTTTTTTAATTATTATCCTCTCAATAATTTATTATAACTAAGTAACTATATCGAGGTTGGTTTTGGCTTTAAAATCTAAATATAAAAGAGCTTTCATAAAAAAATTTAAAAGTTTCTATAAAAGCTTTCATTAAACTGAATAATTATCTTTTTTGCCATTTCGGCAATTTATTCATGATCCTTTATTGTGATTTTTTTTTTGTAGTCCCTTTATTAAATTTGTTTTGTATCCCTTCTTTGTCCTTAAATTATTGTCCTCTTAATAACGTGCTGCGTAAAATCTCTTACCTTATATGATGTATATGGCATTAAGCCATCCATTATGTCACATTCGAAATTCTCATTACAATTATAGTCTGCTAAATTCCACCATTGTTGTTGCTGTTCGTGTTTTGTAAAATCTTCTCCTTCAGCTCCGACTACATCATGCACAGAATCGCCATTAACATCTTGAATGGCTTCATTTGGCTGGTTCTTTAGTATATTGGGCAGTTTTGACTGCTGTCGTCCTACGTTACTGTTGATGTCTGAGGTGTCATTAACAGTTAAAAATGATGCCAATGATGATGATGGTGAGGATGATGAAGATGATGTTGGTGATGGTGATGTTGATGGTAGGGCGTTTAACACATATTGGTATTGTATATTAAATGGTCTACTGGCCAAGAATAGTGATGGCAAGAGCGTAGTTATGGGCCATTTGATTGTCAATGTATTCAAAGTTTCATTGTCATGCAACAGCTGCGGTTGAAGTGAAGTAGTCGTTGTCGTTGTTGTTGTTAACAAACGTTCAACATTTAAACGTTGAAAGTGCCAATACAGCCGCTGGGTGGTTTCACAAGCGGAAATACACGGCATATCAAAAGGATAAAATTGCGTTGAAGACTGTTGTAAAGTGGAAAGGAAAAGAGAACGAAAATAATTTTAAAAAATTGTCTGTTGTATGAGAAAAGACATGGTCATTGTTGTTAACAACAAAACAAGCCTGAAATTAAAATGAAAGCAGAGTAAAAAATAAGGGAAAATGTTCCAGTCACTTTGTAAGGATTGTTTTTTTTATATGTTGTGGGTTTAGATGTCTATATACGTATCTGATATTTCGTTGTTTGTTATATGGAACTTTTTTAAACTTGTTAAAAAAAAATTCCATTTTAAAAAAAATAAAAAATACTATTTTAAATAAAATACCCATGAAAAATACATTTTTAAGAAACGAACTTTAAAAGGATTGAAGATAGTTCCAATTTTCCAAAAGAGTCTTTTGAAAAAAGAGCATTTTTTAAAAGGCGCTTTTATGAAAATATTGCTATTTTCGCAAGACAGCTATTTTTCGCAAGAGTTTTTCTAATATATATTTTCTATGTTTTTATATATTTTTTGAAAGATTACACTGTTTATAACAATAGTTTTTGTGATATTTTTTGAAGAATTTCAAAAAAGGTACTTTTTTAGAGTATTACTTTTTAAAAATTACTTTTGCATAAAGATATGGTTTAAAGGCAGTTTTTCAAAAGGGCTTTTTAAAAAAGTATTATTTATAAGCAATTTTTTTGGAAATTGCTCCTTTTTTAATTTGGAATGATTTTCCGTGGGATGATAAAATTCAAGCAAACCCCTTCGGAAGGAAAATAGAAACAAAATATTAAAAAAGTTTAAAAAGCTTTTAAAGGTGTAACTGTTTTAAAAAAGAGTTTTCGCGGTACTTCTTTTAACATGCGATACTTTTATTGAATTTTCTTTTTCTCTAAATGATTATGTTAAAGAATAAGAACTTGTTTTTCTTAAACTTTTTATTTAAAAAATGTTTTTTCTTGGGTGGACGAATTAATCAAATCTGGTGTATAATATACAAGTAAATGTAACTTTTTATCTGAGGAATAGAGCCAACTGTGTCGATTGTCTAATAAAGCGTCAGATTATTTCTGGCATCGCACATGTCGACTGAAGATTTTCACTGGATATTTCACACATTCTGCCTTCCATCTTTATTTAATCTTTTTCACAAGTGCAATGGATACTTACACATGCTTCCGGACATGGTTCGAACTCTTTGAGGGCATGCCACCACAGTTCACAGCCCTTAAAACACTGTAAAATGAGAAAGAAACAAAAAAGAGTAAATCAAAATATCTGTACAAAGTGAAACTTAAAGGCAAAACGTATTTCACTCAACAACAGAAGCAAATCTTCTATATTGTGAAGAAAAAAATATTTAAAAGGAGTTTCTAAAGAAATGTATTAAATTTTGTGGTTTTTAATTGCTTCAGAATAAAAACTCTCACCAAAAAAGTTTTATTGCACACTCTCTTGAAACTACCAGCAAAGACTTTTTAAGGCAAAACAGACAAATAGAGACGGACAGTGAGACCGACAAAAAACAGCCCATTAAGAGTATTAAATTTCCTTATTCTTTTTGTTCACATGTGACCATCATGCTTGTCTTTTTATATTTTTTCTTTCCCAAACATTTTTCTTGTTGTTCTAACTTTAATTCATTGACTTTTTTTTTGTTCTTGTGGTCGACGTCAAGGTGTCTGATGTTATTTCATTGTTAATTTTTTGTCACATGAACAATATGTTCATTCATTTGCATTAGTGTCTCATATTTCATGAATAAAATGTCCTTGTGACACTTGTACAAAAATGTGTACATATGTACGATTATATGTAAATAGTATATATATATATATATATATATATATATATATATATATATATATATATATATATATATATATATATATATATATATATATATATATATATATATATATATATATATATATGTGTGTGTGTGTGTGTGTATGTTTCATGTAATAAATTGTTGTGATATCTTTATTGTGAAATTAAATTCAGTTAAAAGCAGTGAAATTCGAGTTGAAAATATTCAACAAATGCAAAATGCTAAACATAAGACCTTGTGGGAAAATATTATAAAGTGATTAAGTTACAGGCAACAAAGAAACAAATAAAACTTTTTGACAGAGAAAAAGTTTTCAAATAAATAAAATGTAATATTATGTTAAAATTTCTAAAACTCTTGCTTTACAGGAAATTGTTGCCAGGCCATGTGTCTAGAATCTTTTCTCTAGATTGAAAAGAAAATTATGCGCTCATACGGAGCCTTACAGCAGCAGAGCAGAGGTTCAACTGATTCTTCATGTTCTTCCTCAAGGCAGCAAACAGCCCCGTATAGATTTTACTTATTAAAATTTAAAGAAGTCATTCAAAATAATTCTTAAATAATATTGTTATTAATATGAGAACTGTCATGTTCTAGTCATAACTTTCTTATCTTTTAATATTTTTATTATTAAAATAATTACTAACATTAAATTTTCAAATTCTACAAATTACAGTTCTCTTGATAATCAAAAATAAATATATACTTTGTAAACAATATGTCAAAACCATTGTATTCACAATTGTCTGTTTAACTATACATCTCAGCATTGGAACTGTCCATACAAAGTTTTTGCATGGTAGTACTATGGATCCCACCAGACAAAATTACATTATATCATGGAAACTCTGCCTAAGTGAAGCCCCACCGTAGAACTAGCAGGAGCTCATTATAAAACGCATTATGCGTTGAAGTTTAATTGAAGAAATTGCAGTTCTGCACCCACTTCCTCATCTATAGCTTTAGTTCTTGTACTCAACGGCTAATCTATGTTCGTATATGCCAAAGAGGCAATGTCAAGTCATCACAGACACCAGTATTAATATTAGCTTTTTATTCATGAAGTGTAGAGAAGTGGCTAGTAATGATTAGATCAGGCGATAAACACCTGAGATCTTGCAGTCATTCATTATGGCCCACCTCCCACTTGTTCTCTCGACAGTTCTGTGCAAATTATTAGTTTTTCAGAAGTTAGTGAGTGGAAAACCTTGGTGTTGCAATCCCTGTAAAGTTGCGCCATCCCTAGATTCTTCATCAACCCATATACCTCCGTGCCCTGGAACAAAAGCGATCCTAATGTTAAACTGTTCCCTCATTTTTGATTATTGGCAGTCGAGTGCCGTTCTTGATTTCAGAAAAAAAGGAATTCCAGGTCCATTATATCGTTATAGGGGTGGTCGATATGGCATTCATCCTCAACCTCTTTGATGGTCACATTCATCCCTGTTCCTCACTGACCCGGCAGCAGTTTTGAAATGATGAGATTCAGCTATCCCGCATATACTCCAAATTCCACACCTTCGTGCCCAAGTTCAAGTCTATTCTTCTTTCTGGTGTGCAAATACTTCATGCGTCACGACCTGATATCCAGGTTTTGTAGATGCGCTAATGGGTTAAAACGGATAAGGTGTAGTCCTCCACCCTCCATATCAAAAGCTTCAGAAAACAACACCTTGTAGCGAACGGACGTATCGTCTATCCAATCTCCCTACCGTTTAAGTCCAGCGGCAGGCGGTGTAGCAGCTCTCCCAATGTATCCAAATAGTACTGGTTTTTGCTTATAGATCCAACGGGTGGGTAGATCCAAGGATTAGATCTTTTACAGGAGTAAAGTTCAAAAGTTGCTTTCCTTGCTCTCTCAAGATATTCATCTAAAAAGAGCATGATATGTAATGCTAATTGTCCTGCTTATCTCGGTGCAGTTAAGAACAATGGGTTGAGAGAGAGTATCCTATAATTCCTAACAAAGACAACGAGTTCTGCAACTCCAAGCTCTCCAGTACATTTGTCTAAATATATCAGATATTCTTTGAAGGATGTCTCTTAAAGAAGAGAGGAGTCCCACGACACTCTAGAGATAGCAGTACAGGATCCCACAGAAGTAGTGAAAGGACAGGTAACGTATTCACAAAGCGGATTATCGTAGAAGATTCTAATAACGGGGTAATTCTTCGTTATAGTCTTTGATTTTGATTTTATATTTAGTCCTCTTTCACACAAATCAGGTTTTCTTGATCAAGTTTTTATTCAGCTGTGAGAATGATAGAGAACGTATGTACTACCTTCTCTATCTTTCTCACAGCTGAATTGAAACTTGATCAAGAAAACCTGATGTGTGTGAAAGGGGACTTATTATAATCTTAAATTATTTCTAATTAGAAACTGCCACGCCCATTTTTTATATCAACCTATAATAGATTCTCATGTGAAGTTCCAAGTTTTTGGTAATTCAAGTTCTCATAAATATTTACTTTGTCGAAACTTGATATTTTTTTCTGAAAGGAAAATTGTTTCATGTATTAGAAATTCTATTAGAAGAAAAAAATTATGAAAGGGCTGAATTGGTTCTGGAGTGGCTTAGTCCTCCCCAGGCTGGTTTCAAAAAAGGAGCAGATGTTCTTACTTATATTAGTAATGAGAATAATATAATTTTATTAATTTCTCTTACTCTAACTTGATTTTATTATTATTATTTATAAATAATTTTTTGTTGTTGTCAGTGAGAGAAAATTTACATGATAGTGAATAAATAATTCCGTCATGATTACGTCTTTATTTATTTTATTTTGTTGTAAATATTTTGCTTCTTTTAGTTATTTTGTTGTTTAAACTTACCCTCGCCCTGTAACATTCTGGTCTATTATCGCCCACTGGACATTTAAGGCCGAATTCATTCAAAAAAGAGGATTCCTGAAATAAATCATAATAAATAACGCTTTAGCAAAAAAAAAAAATAAATAAATAAATAACAAAAGTTTTTTCTTAAATTATTAGAATTTATAATTTGTAAAGTCATTTCATGCAACAGAAAATCTAGTTCATCTTTTCATGCCGCTTCAATTAATATAAATAATTTGAATAATTTGCCATAAAAGATTTTCTTTTTTGTATGAAAAAAGGAAAAGAATTGCTTTACAATTCCAATGTAATTGTAAAGAAATTATAAAATCTTAACAAATCCAACATTGAAATAAATCTTTAAATCACTTTAAAGTGGCTCTATAATTTATATACTTTTTAAATTTAAAAATATTTAATATATTATTTCATTGTTTTCTTTTATTCAGCTGAGTTTATAAAATTGAAATGTTTTCGTAAGATTGATGGATCTTTGTCGTTATATGCGAGTTTAATTGATCACACTTTTATATATGACGTTTACACTTCGTTAACTTTTTCCTTTTAATATTTTATTGCTGACGTTTAAAAGTATTTAGGAGCTTATAAGCATGTGCGGTTAATTATCCTTATCCAGATACAACCCATAAGGAAAAATTTTTGACAAGAGTCATAAAATGTCAACGTAAGATAATAAATAAACGTGCCGCTTTAGTTCATACCAAAGAAGACAGACAAGAAGCAACTTATGAATTATTCGTTATCATACATGTATGAATTCATATGAGTTCAAATTGAAAATATACCAAGTGAATAAAGTACTTTATAGTGTAGATTCGGACGTAAGGTTGTTCTCATAAGCTTTGTTTGGACAATACCGCTCATGTCAACAGGCATCTGTGAGTTGACTCCTGCCAAATTTTTAACAAGGTGTGTGATTCAGTTTGTTTTTGACAGCCATTAATAGCAGACTACCGCAGGATTTGAGGAGAAATTTGAAAACCAGTAAATTTCGTGTACTCATCAAGCTTTTTTTCGGAAAAAACTATCATTCACACCAATGCTAAACTTACATAATACTACGGTGACTCCGGACCATAAATTTAAATGGTAAAAAAGGGGTTTGCTGGCCGTACAAACGCGAAAGCTACCGAGCGTACTGAACGTCCAGTTGAGATGTCTAGACCCGAAAAAAAATTTAAAAATTCATGAAATTGGTGTTGGCCAATTGGAGATTGAAAGTGTAACGGGTTGTGGAAGCCATAGTTATATCACATGGCCCAGTGGTTCTAATTTTGAATGCTCACTTCAGCAACACTGCTGCTTGCTGTCACTAACGCAGTCATGTGACAACTTCGCAGAAGAGTTTGGCGTTGTTCAACCGCAATAAAGACGAGTTTACAGCAGTAAAAGCAGTGGGTTTCTTGAGGTAAATCGGTACCAAAGAAGACCAAAGTGTGTTTGTCAGCCAATAAAGTCATGGCGACCGTTTCTTTATGTGCACACGAATAATCCACATTGAATACCTTAAAAGAGTAAAACAAGCAATGGCAAAAATTATGCCAACTTACTGGGTTAGTTTAATGAGGATTTGAATAAAGAAGACAGCATTTGGCCAAGAAAATAGTTCTTTTCCACCAGGTTGATGCAAGGATAAGCATATGTACAGTTCCTTTCGCAAAATTCCATGAATTATGCTACGAAAAACTCCTCGGACTTATCCCCGAGTGACTATTTTTTGTTTCCAAACCTAAAGAAATAGTTGGATGGAAAAATACCCATATTGATGACCTCGACAAATCTTACGTTTTGGAAGAGATAAAAAAAAATGCAGACGCTTTGGACTTCAAAGAAGGCTATGTTAAAAAATAAAATGATTTTTTATCCAAAAACGTGTGTTTCATTCAAAAATCACTGACTTATTGAGCGGCCCTCGTGCTGTTCATTGCATCTGAAAGCATACTATGAAAAATCGATTTTTTGGAAGTACTTTAAATGCTATTTCGTTTCATATTGTATTTTACATTTTATATTATACGAAAGATCATTCTTATTGCACACTTGATTTTTTTCGCAAAATTTAATTAATATCCTTGTCGACTGGGCTTGAACTCGAACTTGGAAATATTATTTCATCATGACATGTTTAACCGGCAACTCGTTTGCCATCTCAGTCACATGAGCATAAAAAACAGAAACGATACTTATAGAGAGTTTGTGAGTGACACGGAGTTTCTCTAGGCCTTTGGGTCAATATATTATGGTTAAATTCAAAGGAGCGCACAACAAGCCTTCACTGGCTTAGGTGTATGTCGTGTGACATGGGCTGACATACCCCTCCAATCAACCTAACCTATAGAGAGTTAAGGTTCTCGGCAAGACGCTGTTCAAAAAAAATGCTTCCTCAGAGGTCAGAAAATTAAGAGATTTTGATGTAGAAAAAAATGCAAATTTAACTCCTTTCCAAATGACTATAACACAAGCTTGTCATTACAAAATTCTCCTTTTTAATGGCCTTAAATGAATTATCAGCTATTTTTAGCATATTATAAAGAGTAGAATTTTTTTCGAAAATAATTTTTTATTAAATAACGAATTACTTCTTTACGACTAGAAATATACATATGTCATGAAAGGATAAAAGTTTTGTCAGTAGCGACAATTTTTTTTTTCGTGAAAGTAATAATTTGATGTAAATCCAAATAAATAGATCCTTTTTTCAATGTAATTAAGATTCTCTTAACGTAACCTCTTAGCAATTCGAAAAACTGCACTAAAGAATACTTTGAAAGCAATGAAAATGTAATTTCTTTAAAAACAGCTTCCATTTTATTTCAAGCAACTTTTTTCATTCCAAGTTCATATTAGAATTATGTCATGAGTACAAAGATGATATATTTTTTGCTGACAGGGATGGTATATAGATCATTCATTGTTATTATCTGATTCATGTTAGATATAGAAATGTGATCTTGCAAGCCAATGCAGAAATAGCAATAGATTTATCACCGTTGTCTTCACAGACAAGATAAATCAGTCCTTCGGGCAAACTCATCCCTTTTTTATATGCTTTTCCTTAACTTTGTCGCTTATTAAAGAACACAAAATTTCTTTTTTCCTCTTAGAATGATGAGCGTACATTCCTTACAACTTTTTCATTAAGAAAAAAATATTAGATCTTACTTTTTTATTCTCAACAAACAAAAACTCTCAAGCCAATTTGGCTTCTCTTCAAAAAAAAAAAAAAAAAACATCCAGAGTCGGGAATCCAACCCATGATTCTTAAACTTTTTATATACTACACTATCCGCTAAATGTTAACAACGTAAAAAAAGTTCAATAAAGTCGACAGATGTCGGTTGCTGAGATTTTCTTAAAATATGTTTTCCCCTTGAATATTTTTGTCAAATTGATTTTAGGGATTCAGTAATTTTTTTTTAATTTCGGAAAAATGCTTCTAATAGCACAAATGTTATCAAAAAAAATTTAATCATTAGCATAGTATTGTACGTTGTAGAAAAGATTCGTATACTGTGTTTTTTTTTTTTTAAATAATTCCGAATATCCTTCTCCAGTGGGTTTTCCAAATTTAATGGGTTCAAAACAAATGAAAAAATATAAAAAAATAAAAAATTACTGTCTAAAATTATTAAATCAATAATTATTAAATTCATTATTCGAGATGTTCTCCACAATAATTATTTAAGAAATTTACTGTTTGTTGCTGGCTTAGCCGAGGAAAGTATAAGGGCATGTACTCAGCTGAGCCAATTATTATTAAAACAAGTTTGTTCCAGAATTGAATTATACCAAATCTTTCCGCATGATATCGCTTCAATTATAAACCAACAAAAAAATGGCCAAGGCCGTTTGTGGCTTAAATCAAGTCCATTTATCTTAACTTAACGAATTCGTTCTTGATTTCAGAAAATCCGTACTTACCATTTCTTTGGCACGGTTTTGACTTCATTTAAGTACGAATGACTTGATGTGTGTTTTGAGTGTATAAAATAATTGCTCTGATTTACAGACGCAATTTAAATGTTTAATCACGATTTTTTCAAATTAATTTTCTTAAAACTCAAAGAAATGGAAAAATAAAAATATTTATTATTCCTTTAAAATGTCTTTCTTTTTTTCCCACTGGAAATATTAAATAAAATTGCCTGCTAAGCCTTTTTCTAATTACCCTGAACACAAAAGCAATTGCTTCCAACAAATCTTCGTATTATGAGTCTTTATGGCACAATTATATACATAGTATTACAAATAATAAAGGATCTTTCATTAGGCACTTCTTAACATAAAAATTTAAATAAAACTGGCAGATATCAAAAAAAATTGTATTCATTTGAAAGGCCTAACGATGCCATCATGTGTGGAATATAATCCCCCTTATTATGGTTGTCGACGTCGACGTCACACCAAGTCGACATCAATATATTGGCAATTGTGGGATCGTTATCGAGAACTATTAAATATTATTGATGGGATATTACTACTACTACTATGGCTTATAAAATTACAATTGGCCATCAATATTAGTTAATTATTGCCTACAAGGAGTTCTAGAACTGCTGTCTTTTTACTATCGACTTGATGTGACGTCGACGTCGACAACCATAATAAGGGGGAATATCATGCAAATGCATGTCCCGGCTTCCCATGACTATGGCGCATAAATCATGTTGAATTTGACCTTTGACATGGGTTATGGTGACTTTGAGGACCCTGTAGTTTCTGGCTCATTCGCATAAAAAATTAAAAATTTAACAATGTGGCTTAAGCTATGCAGCGCGTAGCACCGTCCTGTTGAAAACACATGTCGCAGGTGTCCATACACATATCATCCAATTCAGGTCAATAATAGTTGGTAATCATCGGCTTATAGTGGTCGCCGTTAGTGGTGATGACCTGGCCAACGTCGTTCTCGGGCCGCCAGCCTGAAATAGACGCCAAATAGTGACTTTTCTCGATGTATTGGACAATTATGTATGTGTGTTGACGTACGCATTAATCAAAAAATGGAGGGCTATTATGATGACTGTAAAATGGGAGAAGGGCGGGAAACTTTTCCCAAACAGAACACACAGTTTCATAAAACAATTTAATAATTTTCATGCGTTGCTGAACGCTATAACCTCTCATGATGATTTGGCTAAACAGAGTGAATAGATTACAGCCAAAACGACAGAAAGTCCCTATTGGAAGACTCTTTAGTCATAAACAACTGTATTTCATTCTCAATCTCATACCGGCATAATTTGCCTAATTAAATGTCACAGTAGAAATGCCACATTTTACTGTATGTCTGTCTGTCCGTTCATCCGTCTGTCCGTCCGCTTGTCGTAGACATCTTAATTTTTAGGAGGGAGCACGCGTGTTTGTTTAAATTTTTGCTTCAGTTTTATGAATGAGCAAAATCTGAAAGAAACTTCTGTCAAATGAATCTTGGAAAACAAACACAGATCAATCTGCAACATAAATACAGTGAATCAAAAATAAAGTCGCACACATCATACATTTTATGCAATTTTATTTGATTCAAAAACAACCATAATTTAAGGCTTATTAAAAAAATACAACAAAAGAACAACTATATTTTTTATTTTTTTATTTTAATAATCTTTATTTACAATCTATCCTATTATTGAGGATAATAAGCAAATTAGATATAATAATATTTCAAGTTATTGTTGCTCTCCAGTGAAAACAACAACATTCATTCAATACATTTCCTTTTTCTCAATTATTTTAAAATTTAGATATTATACTAAAATAATCTTACATATCAATAAATATTTTAATAGTATATGTTAAATAAATGGTAAGTCAAGTATATGGTATCTCTTCAGTCTTCTCACTTCTTCAGTATCATCAAGTAGGGATATCGCTAGTGGGTTGCAGTGGTTACTTAATCTATTGAGATAGTTTCCGCTATAATTCTTTATTTCGTCTTTGACTTTTGGTACGTTCAGGTCATAGTGTATAGTTTGATTTGAAACAAACTTTGGAGCATTAACAATAAGTCTTAATGTTTTATTTTGATAGCGCTGAAGAATTTCAACATTAGAGTTACTGGCAGTTCCCCACAATTGAATGCCGTAAGTCCACACTGGTTTAAGTATAGTTTTATATATTATCAATTTTGTTTCAATGCTTACTTGAGACCTGGGGTGTAGAAGCCAATAAAGACGTTTGGTTTTGATTTTAAGATGCTCGTTTTTTGCCTTTACATGAGTCTTCCATGTGAGCCTTTTGTCAATATGAAGGCCAAGATATTTAACGCTGTCTTTTTTTGGAATTTCAATACCATTAATAAATAATTCTGGACAATCTCCCCTTCGTAAGGTAAACACAACATGTGCAGATTTTTCTGTATTAATTTTAATATTCCATTTAGATAGCCAAACCTCTAACTGGTTGAGTTCGTTTTGAATAAGACTTGAAGCAATTGTTGGACAGGAACTGGAAGCTAAAATTGCAGTATCATCTGCGTAAGTTGCAACTAAAACGTTATCTGTTAAAGGCATGTCAGAAGTAAATATCGTGTAGAGAGTTGGTCCTAGAACACTGCCTTGTGGAACACCTGCTTCAATATCATAGATTTCGGAAAAATCGTCGTTTACTTTAACATAAAAGTTTCGTTCGCTTAAATACGACTTCAGCAATAAATAATAAGGTGTTGGTAATAATTTCTTAAGTTTGAAGAGTAAACCAATATGCCAGACTTTGTCAAATGCTTTCTGGATATCCAAGAAGATGCCAGAACAAAACTTTTTACTTTCCAAAGTATTTCTAATGAAAGCCACGATACGATGACACTGTTCAGGAGTGCCATGTTTATGCCTGAAGCCAAACTGGTGTTCAGGAATAATATCGAATTTATTTAGGATAGGTAACAATCTACTCATAAATATTCTTTCAAATATTTTGGAAAATGTTACCAACAAACTAATGGGTCTATAAGATGTGACAGTATTTTCCGGTTTATTAGGTTTGTTTACCATTATTATTTGACCACATTTCCATTGAGATGGAAAGTGACTAAGTCGCAGCATAGAGTTAAAAATCAACGTTAAAAATATAATTGCTTTTTTAGGAAGATATTTAGCGATCTTTCCATTGATGCCATCATATCCTGGCGTTTTGTTATTATTTAACTTGTTAATTTCTACCTGTACTTCATATGGCGATACATGTTTAATGGGCAAATCCATTGGGCAAGCGCTATCTAAAAAGTTAATTATTTCATTAAAGTTGTTATTATTGCAGAGGTGATGTGGCTGAAAAGTGTTTCGAAGATGTAAGGCAAAAGCTTTAGCTTTGCTTTTATCTGTTTTGCACCAATCTCCATTTTCATCCTTTATCGGAGTATTTCTTTTTACGGGACGTTTTAAATACTTTGTAGCTTTCCATAAATTAAATTCATCAGCTTTTGAAGCACCCAGATTTCTTAGAAAATAGTTGAGTTGTTCTGTCTTTTGTTCATGAAGGCGTTTTTTTAAATCCTTTGATGCCTTATTGAACCGTCGCTTGTCTATGAGATTTCTACTGGATTGCCAAATTCTTCTTAATGTTCTTTTATTTCTTATAAGATTTCTTATTTCATTGCTTATAACCATTCTGTCTTGATAATTAAAACTTTCATCTCTAGGTGTAGATAAGTAACCTGCCTCATGTATCAAGTTGTTAAAATTTTCAACAGCATCATCCAATTCTTGTGGAGATTTAATTGGTATATTAAGGTTTAAATTTCTTTCAATCCAAACTTTAAATGAGTTAAAATCAGTCCTTCGGTTTATAATTTGATACTTTTTCAAGTTATTGTGCAAAAAATTATTAAAGTTTAATAAAATTGGCGAGTGGTCAGAGCTAAGTTCATCACAAAGTTCATTAGATATGTTTAGGAACTCTCTCGAAATACCAGAATACACAAAAAAATCCAAAAGGTCAGGATTTCTTCTTGGATCTGTGGGCCAATATGTTGGTCTTCCAGTTGATAAAACTGAATAGTTTTTGTTGATAATGCAGTTGCGTAGCTCTATGCCTTTTGGATTTTGGATTCTTGACCCCCACCATTGGTGTTTAGCATTAAAATCGCCACCCACTATAAATCTTGGTCCCAAGAGATTAAAGAAATCTTGAAAATCTTGGCATTTTACATTAAAACGAGGTGGAAAATAAATAGAACATATTGATATGGGAGTCAGATTACAAAATATCTTAATACAGACAGCTTGAAGAAAGGGTTGACTTATTATTTTGGAGACTTCATACTTTATTGAAGATTTAATAAGAATTGCAGATCCAGCATGGGCATTATCATTTGGTTGATTAGCATTTATTATATCATAATTTCTTATCTTAAAAAAAGTTCTGCTGGTAAAATGTGTCTCTGATACAAGTAATATATCTATATAATTAGACTTAAGAAAAAGTTCAACTTCATTGGTGTGGTTGGAAAGCCCATTTGCATTCCATGCTGCAATACGAAGATTTAATTGCATAATTTTGAAATAAGAATTGTGATCATATTAAAAAGTTTATTAGTTAGCTCAATTTGATTTTGAAGTAAGATTTCAATTTTTTCAAAAGGACTGTTGTTTGAATTTTGCTGCGAATTTTTCAGAACATTTGCATATGAGCTTTCATTTTGTTGATTATTGTTGTTGTTGTTGTTGTTGTTGTTGTTGTTGTCAATTATTGGAGTAAATGTATTATGGTCCGGCACATAATTTATATTGCGAGGTCTATCAACATAATTGTTGTTCTGTAGTTTTTTCTTTAATGCTTGGCGGTAAACGGCACAGCCTTTATAACTAGCTGGATGACTATTCAAGCAGTTTACGCATCTGGGTGGAGTATCATTTGGCTTCGTGCATTCAATAGTGAGATGACCGAGTCCACATTTTACACAGTTCACTTGCTTCATGCAATAGGTTTTAGTATGACCAAACTCTTGGCAACGGTGACACTGAACAAGGTCATTATATTTTTTAGGTGGAACTATCGAGACTATTGCGTTATTTATATGTCTAATGTCATATATATTTTTGTTGTTAGAATTTGGTTCCAGATCAATATAAAACATAGACAGAGGAGTTTTAGTAATCCTACTTCGAATATTCGTGACATTTCTAACTTTGTGTCCTTGATTTTCAATAGCAAGTTTGACGTCTTCAATAGGTGTTGTGTGGTGTAAATTTTTCAGTACAACTCTATATGACCTCTCCTGTCTGATTTGATAGGAATGAAAGTTGAGTTTTTTATCTCTCAAATACTTAACCAATATTCTATATGAATTGATGTTGTTAACCATCATTCTTATTTGACCATCTTTAAGTGTTTTATATTTAAATTCACTGGCTCCAATTACCCCAGAAATTTCTTTAGTCATGGAATTAATATTTCCCACATTAGGTATAATTATTGGTGGAGGTTTTGGTAAATTTACTTCCTTATCTTCATTATCATTTTCACGTTCTTTCATAACATCATTATCTTCATCATCAATTTCATCACTGCTTAAAACTGAAAACCGATTTTGACTTACATGCTTATCTGTTGTTGCATTGACTTTAAACATTGTTGTTTGTTTGGATGTACTAGGTTGCTCATTGCAGAATTTCGTCATATTGTTATTTTTTATTAATTGGTTCACGCTATTGTTATTTATGCTTGAAAATATATTATTGTTTGGACGTTTTGCTTCGAAAATTTTTGGGGATTCTGTTAGATGTCGTTTTTGTAATTTCGGCGATGGAACTACCTGCCAGCTCAAATCATTTTCTTCATTATCACTTTCATCATCCATTATGATGATTAGTGCAAATAAACAATATAAATTGTTTTCTAAGAAAGAATGTTTGTTTCAAAACTATTTTACGCACTTTTAATTAACAGTTATAATATATTTAAAATTGTCTTTTCAGTTAATGAAAAAAGTCAATTGAATTTCCAAAATTTCCAAAATGGTTCTTTTTTTCAATAAATAAAAAATTTAAAACCAATCAAAAGTTTCCAATGAAGAAAAAAAATATTTTTTTTCTTTTAAATGACACTTCACTCCACAACAGTTTGATGAAAAAAAAAAAAGAACAACTAGAAATTTAAAATAAAATAAAAACACTTAACAAATTACATCAAAAAGCCTTAATTTTTTATTGCCTGTGCCATTGAATTCATTCTGTTATAAACCGTTCTTCCTTTCAAGTATTCCCAAGGTCCTTTCTATTGCGTATAATGTTAATCTTAAACTTATTGTCCAAATATGACAATAATTGTTCTGTGTCATTAATGTCTAGAGACTGGACTGATGTTTTAAACAAGTACGGATACTTATAAGGGAACCGCAATTAGACATTTAGATCTTTAAGTGAAATGAATCTTTAACTCCCAATTTTTCAATAGACTTTATCAAATTTTCTCTTAAAATCGTTAAATATTTGGTGTTGTCCATAATATTTTACAATCTGAAATAAGAACCAAACAAGAAGACCCCCACGATATTCTTTTCTTTTAGTCCCTCATTGTCATTTAACCATCAGATCAGAATACTTCAAAGTTACTGCCCTCAGGAAATAGAACTTGACTCTAGAAAGAAATATCTTTGTATTAATAGGATTTTTTTAGAGATTTTTTTTATTCTGATAAAAAGACGAAAGTCAGATTACAGCTCATTTGAGTCCGAAAACTATGATTCCTTAGTGAAAGATCTCGCAGATGGGCAAAGGAGATCGAGTTGTGAGAGAGGGGCAATAGTAGGCAATAAAGAGAGACAAGTAGGGCAATGTGGTGAGAATAGAGAATTCGTGGTTAATCCTGCCGCTGTGTTGTGGCACTTCACTTCATAAGGGGAGTCAGTGCTGGGACCATTCGCTGATCTCACAAAAGTATTTTTGTCATGTTACAAGCTGACTCCCTATACCATCTGGTCTGAGCTGAAGAAGTCCATATAGGGTATTAATATCCCCATCTTGCAGCCGAGTACGTTTTTTCACCAGTTTCTTCTGTGTAACTCTTCGATGGAAAATATAATCCCCGGGATAATTTCTTACAATTTGAGGACAGCAGTGCATATTCGTATTTAAATATTTTTAAATGTAATTTATTAATTTTACTACTAGAGAGTTCTCTATTAATTTTCTTCATCCTGATTCACGCCATCGTTTTATTTTATAGATTGTCCATTTCGGCCTACACACTGCTTTTCGAATGTCAAGGACACCTTTCCCTTCATTTTTAAACATAATTATAATATTTCTTACTTCCAAAAATGTTTGCCTGTATTGTCGACTCATTTTGAGGAAGAATAACCACCCAGAACTCTTTTTTTTTTTTTTCATTTGTAACAAAATGACAGCCCTTGCGTCACCTGTCATCATACTTTTCTACAATATTTTCATAAATTTTGTAACATTTTCTAAAATTTGGCATTTTGAGTCATGCCGATTCCTTCTGCGAAAAAACTGTAACATTTTTGCCCTTTCAAAGAGAACAAAAGGGGAATTTGGTGTTTCTTAATAAGTGCAAATTTATCCTGTAGGGATGCAAAGTTTTTGCAATTAGACCCATGAATAAATTTTCCTCGAAATTTATCAACAAAATGTTGCACTTGTTCAGAAACGAAAACGCTATTAGTTTCTCGCCGCCATAAAATTTTATCTAAAAGTGTATTGAAAAAAAGGGTCCTGTGTGTCCGATTTCAGTTTTGATTCACTGTATGTATATATTAATGTGCATACACGTACATACGAGTGCGTATGTAGGATGAGTTTAGAAATTACAACTTAAAATCTGTGATAAAGTGTATCTTTCATTTCTTGTTTTACTTTTAGTTGGGGGAGGAAAGACGACTTTCTGCTCGAGATTAAGTTAGAGATTTTGGCATGGGGGTTAATTTGCTTCGTATATTTACATATGTATGTATGTACATAAGTAAGTGCTAATGTTTATGTTGCATAAACAAGGCTGTATTAAATAATAGAATTAGCTCAAGTTAATGATAACAATAAGAAGTATGTGTACAAAAACGTATGTACATACATATACATATATATATATATATATATATATATATATATATATATATATATATATATATATATATATATATATATATATATATATATATATGTACATGTGTAATATATATACATAAATGAATGCATATGTATGAACATAAGTATGGCATTGAATGACAGCGAAGCAAAAAGTGAAGAAAATTTGAATTGAAAAGAATAAAACTAAAAATAAAATGTAATTCATGATACATCAAAGCGAGGATGTATCACATTTCTTGAAGAAATTTTATGAAAAAAGCCAAAGCCCATTATAATTTAAACAGAGCTTCAAAACTAATCTAAATATATTTGAGGAATTTTTAACCAACTTTCAAGGGCCATTTATAACGTCTATACAAAGACCATTGATCTCAGCAAAGCAATTGTCTAACTCCTCACAAAAAAATTGGCGCAATTTTTTTTGTAATTCTATATATTAGAGTTTGACAATCATCTTTCCTATCAGCTGATATTGACATCACAGATGATAACTTTTTTCTAAATTTTTTTGTTACTCAATGTGAATCTTTTTTTTATTAATTTCGATTATTTGCTTATTTGTTTTGATTATTTTTGAATATTTTCCTTTATTTTATTCTTTTTTGTTCAGTTAGAGAGTTGTATTTGGTTTACCAGTGCGTTCACCTGGTATATATTCACCTTGAGGTGGAGGTTGTATGAAGAGATATAATTCGGCTAACAGCCGATTTACAGCCGCCGTCGACCTTATTTCAAGTCGTAGCAGATGAAGCGATGGAATCAGCTGCTATTCGTGAGCCCCATTTACAAAATCAGATAAATTAGCTGATTTTAATCACTTGAATTTATCGAATTTTTTTAATTCATAAAACTTTTATCAGAGCCTGGTGATTTCTATAATTCATTGCCTTCCAAGATTTTCAATTACTGAAAGTCAATACAACTCTTTTTATGAATCACTAGGGGTACGTTTTCTGACAGCTGGCGACTATAATGCTAATCATACATTCTTGGGATTACGATTAATCACTCCGAAAAGTCGTGTTTTGCTTGATATCATATTTAAAATGGGTTTTAATGTAATTTCGAGTGAGCTGCCAAATATACTGGCCAACAGATCAATAGAAAATTCTTGATATCATTGATTTTGTAGTAGTGAAGAGCATGTCCATAGAAGTTACTCAAATTGATAGTTTCTTAGATTTGTCTTCAGACCACTCGACCACTATTGTAACTTCTATAATATAAAAAAAACCGAATCGTTACAACAATACCTACGAGAACTAGACGCAATTCCACAAACAGATTATTCGCTATGGCGAGCCGCCAAAGGGCTTGAAAGGCACACAATAAGTAAGCCTACTCTGCGTTGTCTGAATGGAGAATAGGCAAGGACTGACACGGAACAAGGAAGTTTTTAATTGAACAACACAGCCTGAGCGCATTTAAAAAATAATTACGATATTGGTTTTCCAGCCCACAGCTGCTTTGCGACTGTACAAACTTTACTTTATTAACAAAAAATTTAAAAAGTCAAAGTGAAAATACACAGTGGCCGACAAAAGTTTACATACGACTCATATTTTTTTTATTTTAACATAATTGAAAAAAGTTTAATATTTTGAACATAATTTTTATAGCATTGCGATACGTTGTTGTGTCTTGCTTTATAAATAAAAAGAGATCTTCAGAAGAAGCTATGAAAACTTTAAGCCCTTAATATGGAAACTGCTCAAATTCGTATTATTTCCATTTTTATCACGCAGGCTTATCTTCATGAGATCTTTTTTTTGTCATTGATTTGTAGACTATCTTCAACATATTAAGAGAAGTAAATTTTCCTTTCTGCATTCGACTTATTCCTGTGCAGAATAGATACTTTCCAATAGTTATAATCAGTTTTTTCATCTTTGAAATTAGTAGTCTAAACTATTAATTTAAAATAAATAATAGAATAAGGAAATAAGTAATTCTTTGTATAAAAATTCTATCTCGTAAAACTAGAAAATAATTGCACAGGTTTGTAGAAGTAACATGAATTTTCATTCAAAATTTTGCCCACCTGACTTCTGAAGGCAAACGAACACCGACGAGAGAGACACAAAATAGATCATGAGCTATACAGAGACCCGCGAGCGGATAAACACAACCGAAGGAACTACATAAGGACAAAGAAAAAAAGATTGAGCAGTGCACATGGCCTAAACTGGTCTATTTATAAACCATCGGATAATGGAAAATCATTGCAAGTTAAGACAAACCCCGACGGAACAAAAATAAGACTTTCGAAAAAAATTATTTTGGAAGTAATGAAAATGTCATTCCTTAAGAATGACTGTACTTTTTTTCCACTGGACTCTTTTTTTAAAGGGTGCTAAGGAGACAATATTACTTTTAGTCCATCGTCTGTTGAAACATTAATGATTTTCTTCTTTTTTCAAATACACACGATTGCATTGAAAACCTTAAATTCTTTAATTACAAAATTTTTGGAATAACGAAAAAGTCCATTTTATCTTATTGGTTACATTAATTTAATATTATTCCTTGATTTATTCGACCTTCTGCTCCAACCTCCATAATAATAATAATAAAACCCTCTTCAATTAATAAGAACGTCATGTTTTTTCAACATCGTTGTGATTATGTTTGAATTAAACACAAACATTATAGAAGGAGCTCTTTCTGTTATTTTTTATTAATTTTAAAGCACACAAAAATTCTAATAATAACTGCATTTAATTAAATATCTGTCAAATTAATTCAGAAAATAAAAGTGTATTAATTTCAAGTTAATTGCAGTAATTAAAAGAATTACAAATAAATTGATTATTTATACAATCAAAAAACAAGTCGAAAGAAAATTTTAAATTGTATGATGCAATATAAAAACTTTATTGAAGAGTTGTATGCTCTCCCCAACACCCTCCCCCCCACTTCTCGCCTTCTACGTGATATATTTTTAGATCATCTAGGTAATAAGTTTTTCTTGTTTCTATGGTTTTAACTTTTTGCCATAATAATTTTAATTTATAAAATAGGTTTTTCTCAGTTTGTGTGTGTGGGTATTTGTGTGTTAATTAATTTGTCAGATCTTTTGAGGGACTTTTAATTAAATATCTGCCTGTTTCACGATGTCGAACGACATCGTTCGTTCGCATAAATACGTTTGAAACAGCAACAAATTTTAAAATGTTGTTTTTGGTTTTAATGTATTTATGCGAACGAACGATGTCGTTCGACATCGTGAAACAGGCAGTATGACAATCAGTGTTGCCGCGATCAAAAAAAGTTTGTAAGCAACATTTCTCAACAATGCAACCAATTGAGAAAATCGTTTGCTTGAGTATTAAGCGATGAAAAAGAATTGGAGAGAAATAGCTAAATAATAAATAGACGGGAATTTCGTCCTTGTGGATTTTGGTATTGTTGTTTAAAAAATACAAGAAGCAATATGATATTTCCAAATAGTAACAGCCACCCTAAAGGTGCTAAACACACTTAAACGCTGATTATGATGCTGTGGGGACCATCGAAAACTGCACTATTCCATTCTGCTAGTTTAACTGGCTTCATGCTCCTTACATTTTTTCTTAGTAAATGTAAAAATGTAATGTAATGGGGGTTTGGCCCAGGATGGCCCTTTGCACTGCGACCATTGTTGATCTAGCAGGCTAATACGTTCGCAAATAGGATCAGCTCCTTCAATGGGAGCATTAGCAGATCCTCTTCAGTCAGCGTATATGCATGTAGAGTCCTGTGTCTTCTGTGTGACAATGCCCCACAATTTGCTATCAAGTGTTCTTCACCGCAAAATCTGCAGATGTCCGTGTCAGATAAGCCCATTCTGTATAGGTGGGCTTTGCAGGTGTAATGACCTGTGAGCGCCCCTACCAGCGTCCGTAGGCTTTTCCTGTCCAGTCTTAGAGCCAGATCCGCCCTCCCAGCGTGAAAGCGTAGGAATTTCTTGGAGTGACATAATCCATTAATGTCATTCCAATGTTGTGCAATCCTGGACGATGTCCATTTCGAAATCTCCCCTTTAAGGAGACTTTTTTTGAAGCCAAAAGAAGGGGTGGGTTCAATAAAGTTCCTCTCAGCCCCTCTTCTCGCACAGATGTCTGCCATCTCCTTCCCGGCATGCCCCTGATGTTCTGGTACCCATATCAAAGTAATCTGATTATGAGTCGCCAGGTCATTGAGCCTGTTGTGGCATTCCAGTAATAACCTGGACATGTACGTACAGCCTCTCCGGGCCTTAAGAACCGATTGGCTGTCCGCGAATATCTTAACCCGTATTCCCCTGTGTCCTCTCGAAAATAGGATCCCCACAGTTTCTAGTATCGCGTAAAGTTCCGCCTGGAAAATTATCGTATCCCTGCTCAATGTTATAGACCTGTGTGCTCTAGGCCCCACTATTCCCGCCCCAACTCCTTGGAGCGTTTTTGAGCCGTCCGTGTACCACATTTGCGATCCATCTCTTAGCCATCCTGGGTTTGCGCACCATTCTTCGCTTGTGGGGAAGAGGACCCTGTGTTTCCTGTCGAAACAGTATACAGTATACAGTATGCCTGAGACATATCAAGTATGTCCCCGATTCCCCTGAGGATAGCCAAATGATCAGTAAGGTTGCCCGCCCTAAAGTTCTCTTTTCCGTAGATAGAGATTGCCCTTATAGCTGCCTCCTCTTGTATAGCCAAATTGAGCGGTGCAATGTTCAGAAGAGCTTCCATACCCAACGTTGGGGTTGATTTCATGGCCCCTGTGACGCATAGGCATGCAAGTCTTTGTAACCTGCACAGTCTCGATATAGTTGTGCGTTGCTCAGTCTTCCTCCACCATACCAGAGCCCCGTACAGTATGGTTGGTCTCACCATCTGGATATAAGTATATCCAGAAGGTCATTTTGGGGCTCAGACCCCAGGATCTACCAAGTAGTTGCCTCGCTGTCCAAAGGCTCCTCGTGGCCTTTCCCAGTACTGACTCAATGTGCGGTTCCCAGGTGAGTTTCATATCCAAGACGAGACCCAGATATTTTACCCTCTCCCTGGGAATTATCTCGATGCAACACATCCAGAGACTGGGTAAATTAATCACCCTTTTCCTGGTAAATTTTTGTTAGTAAAAATAATTCGAAAGAATTATTAGTCTGAATTGTGAAATTCAGTAATTGAACTAGACTCTAGACTAATTAGTTTCAATTTAATTGAAATTATTAAGATGATGTTTTTTCGAAACCTAAAGCTTCATTACAATTTTAAGCTTTTTTCGAAACGAATAATTTAGTTCAATTCAAATGTATTGAGACTTTTTCAAATACAGATTACAAAAGTGATGAAAAAGTTATATGTGAACTTAAAACTGTTGTGTATTGTTTTAATTGCCTTTAAAAGTATTATTTTTGCAACATGCTGCAGTAATTTTGTGTAGGTCGCATCTTTCCTTTCATTTGAATCTATATTTTCTGCTATTTACTCTGTTTTTATACTTACTATACGATTTTCATATATTATGGTCAAGACTTTCAATTTAGTGTACTCTTTTCTGCCGATCGGATTATTGAATATAATAGACAAGGTGGCGTAAGAGTAATTTCATAATCTGGATTGGTTGCTTTGCAATAATGCAATAGTGCAACTATGTACAACTTGGGAGATGGCCTCTATATAAATTTATTCAATTAATGCCATACATTGTACACTTTTCATTTGAATCAAATGGCAGCCAAATGAAATTATAACACTTGTATAAAAATATATTAATTAATATATTGCTATTTATCTCCGAAACCTTGCTGATTTCTGCAACTTGTGTACATATTTGATATGTCTAGTGTTTGGATTAATTAGCTTGTTTCAGAATATTTGTTCAAGTTTTCCAATTTTAGCTCAAAAACGAAAATCTAAGAAATAAAATTATGAAAATCTATTTCGCTCTTCTTTGCAAAAAAAAAAAACAAAAAATTAACCGAAACGAATCAACCAACCAAGTTAACAAACACGTCAACGCTGATGACAATGCACGTTTTGTTGGGTGAAAAAAACACCCAAAAGCAAATTGTTCTAAGAACAAATACACCACGAACTAAATATCATTTAAAATTTAAAAACAATGAGGTTCAATGCTTGTTCAATGTGTGTATCATTTTGAAAAACAAGTGACCTACAGTTTTTGTTTAAGTTTTTCAACCAAAATTGGGGTCTTAATTAAACGTTTTATTTTTTGCAATTTTGCTTTTTTATTTATTTGTCACAGACAAGCGTAGTGGAACGCGTTTATTTGCAAGGTCAAAGAAATTAAAATTTTATAAACAAAAATTAAAAACTAAAGGTTTCACGGCTCTTTTTTTAGCAAACAAAAAATATGTAAAGGGTATTTTTTTAGACGTTTACATATTTATGTTAGGTTAGGTTATGTTGATTGGAGGGGTGTGATGTCATACGACATACACTTAAAGCCAGTGAAGGCTTGTTGTGCGCTCCCTTTAATTATCAAACGCAAACTGCCAGAATTTTCCGGCAGGATTCGAACCTGCGACCTTCGCACTACGAATCTAGTACACTACCTACTAGTCTACGAAGGCCATTTACATATTTAAGTTGGAATTACTGTTTTGCGATCTTATAGTTGATTTATGATTAGTTTGATTGGAATGAATGGAATCACGTAAGAACGTACAATCAATTAATTTATTCAATTAAATATATGATGAACGAATGTAACGGTCCTGTTAATTGTCTACCACGATCGTGATATGATATGACACCATTATCACTTGTCTACACCGATAAACCTAAAACGATTGTTCACTCTGAACCCAACATTTGCCGAGTTGCTGGCTGGGAAAAATTTTATAAAATTTGCTATTATCGCAATTCACTAAATAATATTTAAACATTAATGGTATAAAATAATCTTTTCAGTTAAGTCAGTTTCATGCTAATTAGACATATTTCTCTTCGTTTTATTTTAATTTAAATCTTGTTCATGTTGAAGAAGTATTACAATTATAAGAACTGATAAGCGACAAAAAGGACAAATCAATAACAAAAAATAAAATAAAAGGACAAACCATTAACCGTGTTATCAACTCGTTGCCTTTAGCACTGTTTTCGAAATGGAAACATACCAGGTCACTCGTTTCTTTTGCTTTTTATTTTTTAAATTTTATATATATATATATATATATATATATATATATATATATATTAGAAAATGTCAAAAAAATTTTCTTGTGGCTTTAGCTCTTCATATGCTGACATTTCATTGGTTGTTAAAACCAAATCGTCAGTGAAGTTTAAGCGAAAGCCACAACAAACATTTTTTTGATTTTTTCTATGCATTTTGCAAAAGCTCTAATTGTTTCTAACGATTAATTGGGGAGAATATCCCAAATAATAAATTTCAATATTAAGTATTATTTTTTTTTTTAACAATTTTTCTTATCCGAACAAAAATTTATTGACAGTTCTATTCAGCACGATTCAATTTAGAAAAACATTTCCACAAAATCGAAGTTACCGCATTGAATATGTAAACCGAATGAAAAATATTTGTGTGTATATTTTGTGCCCTGCATAAGTTACGGCGTTTTAAAGCTTTCATTATTAATTGGTCATAATGCTTAGAATGTACATAATTTTTATATTATGGCACATATGTATATTAACGCTCCAAAATACCTTTCGTCGCTAATGCTAAGGCCCTTTCACACACAGCAAGTTTCAATTCAGCTGGGAGAACGACAGGGAGAGTATGTATTCCTTTTTTTATCTTTCTCCCAGCTGAATTAAAACTTGAGCAAGAAAAATTGACCTGTGTGAAACAGGTATTAGCGGAATCGTCGGCGAAGTGAAACAATATAATGGCTACACATACAGCTTAAGAATTTATTTACTGGAAACTAAAATTAGTTCTTTCTATCTAATGAGTCTGATGAGATGGTAACTCGAGTTCATAAAGAGAAATTACGTTCATATGGTCAACAATATGAATTAAATTTTGAATAAAATTCTGTATATTTTTATATAATTTTTAAATGCGAAAAATCAGGAGCTCTGAAACATATTTCTAATAAGAACTTAAAAGATCGTGTATGAAAGACACACTTTTCTAATTACTTTTATGCAGGCCAGTTTTCAAGATAATGATGTTTTTGCATAAAAAAATTAAGCTGCAAATAATTAAAATTGATTTTGGCTCAAATGTGGCTAAAAATTCAGAAAACTTATCAGCCATTAAAAAGGTGTTTTAGAGCCACTTTGACATTCGTCCCGTGTTTTAAAGGATATGGGCAATTAAAAATTGAAAAGTTTCGATCACCTTAAATCCAGAACTAGGCAATTTAACTAAAATTGTTTTTATATTTTTACTCTATGGGACAGACATTATGAATTACGAGTAACATAAAAATTAAACACAAAATCCATAGATGGGGGAGGTGTAATAAATGTTGCTTAAAATAATCACTTAACTTGCACTTATTAGAATTGGGAAAAAGTTTATTTTTCGCTATTTCTCAGAAGATCAGTGACAAAAACACATTTCTTTACTACCTCTAGAAAAATTTCGTGATAGTGCTGATTCCTTCACTATCAGCAAACACAGATTCATCGTAAAAATCTGCACTGCACTCAACAGAAGGCTGTATTTAAACATACTCTCACTAAACTTTCAAAATCTAGTGGCAATGAAATAGTTGAAGATTGGAATAATCAAAAGTTTTTAAATATATACATATGTACATGTATCTCATATATAGTACATATGTATATAAAACACATGCATATGTACATACATATATTTATTTATTTATTTATTATTATTTATCTATGGAATTGAATTCCTTACAGACAATTACTAATATTAATTAACAATTAATAACATTAAATAAATTACAATACATATAAAAATTCAACAAAAATTTTTTAATTTGAGTTTAAATAATTTATAATAGCATTTTTTATTACATAAGTATTTAATGAAAAGTCTATAAATCTATAAAACTGGTTAAATGTGCTACACATTCTTCTAAGGGGATCAGCATCAGCATAATTAGCTCTATGTACTTTTACTACTAGAGGAATGAAATTTCGGGATATACGTTGAGGGACATTAAACGAAATTTCATTTATCAAAAATCCAGAACAAATGTTACCTTTAATAATATTGAGGACAAATGAAACGTTCAGCATAGTTCTACGACTTTTTAGAGTAGGCAGCTTAATAAGGGCAAGTCGAGACGAGTAAGACGGCAAGTTAACTGGGTTAAAACATAATCCTCGAAGACAAAATAACAGGAATTGCTTTTGCACCGATTCAATAGCATCAGAGTGAATTTGGTAAATAGGGTCCCATATTATTGATCCATATTCGAGAATCGGACGTACCAGTGACATGTACAATGCTTTCCCAATGTACGGGTCGTTAAACTCTTTAGCCCAGCGTTTAATATAGCCAAGTGTAGCTCTAGCCTTGTTTATTGTAAATGTTATATGAGAGATGAAGTTCAGCTTAGGGTCTAGTAAGATACCTAAGTCTACAAAACTGTCGACCAAATCCAATTGATGAGCACCAATAAAATAGTTTGCAGTAATTTGATCAGATCTTACAAATCTCATTAGTTTACATTTATTCAAATTAAGCTCCATTAAGTTTATGTTGCACCACTCATAAAGTGAATCTATGTCCATTTGAAGAATTTTATGGACATAGATTCACTTTATGCCGTCTATATATGTAGTATACATATATAGACGGCATGAAATAACTCCACAAAAATCAAATAAGTCATTCCCACAAATTGGAGCATTAAAAAAATGAAATAGCAACCCAAACAAAACTAAAACAAACCCCCTAGGGACTTATTATATATATATATATCAAATTAAGCCCCAATTTTATAAATTAAATAAGCCTTGGGGGCTTTAAAATTCTAAAGTAACTAGGACGGCGTTTGGCCGCGTGCATGAATTTTCTTTTTTATAGTATATAAGAAATTAGTCTTCTGTCTTCTAATTTCAAAGTCTGTCCTATCTACGCTATCCCTTTCACAAAAGAAGTAACACCTTAAGTAAGTAGTAGGCATTAATTGCCTGAGTGTAACCCATTTCTGCATTACCGACCTTCCGCCAGGCTCAAAGATTTCCACCTCTATAGTATGTTCGAAATTGCATTCGGTTTCTAAAGCGTCTTAGCGTTGGCCACCTTCAACAACCGTGTTTAAAATAAATAAAAAAAGTAGTTACGGTTTCAAACATTTTCCTAACAACATTGCAATGAAAATGATATTATTTTCATTTCGAGAGGAATGCGGGAAAGGGCAAATAATTAGATATTTTGAACATTTCCCTAATAGATTATATAACCTAAAATATTTACACATACAAATTACATATATTTTACAAACCCTTTGCTATTATTTGTCTTTTTCTTGTTAATGTGAAAAATTGTTTAATCAAGTCCGTTTATTAATTTTTATTTACATCGAGATACTCCCCAAATTAAATGACTCTTTTATAGAATTCAAAGTAAAAAAACCTTGCTTCTATTTAATAATGTTTATTCCTATTGGCTTTAATTACCTCTTCCTTACTAGTACATATTTTTAATATATAAAATTGGGAAAAGAAAACTTATAAATCGTAAAAAATAAAAATTTTAAACTAGTTTTTTTTAATACGCGTTTTTCTCGCTTTACAACTTTTTGAAATTATAAAATTCCGAACGCTGAAAATTAATCAAATATTTGTTTCAGTTTCTAACAGACAAATCTAAGCAAGAGTTTTTAGCTGTGAAGAGTTCTCATGCCCATACAATTTGCATGAAGCACCGAAATAACGCGGACTCAACGCTAAGCGCATTAAGAAGTGAAGTTGGCTGCGAAAATAAAATTGTTAAACTATCAAAATTATTATTTTTCAAATTTGTTATTCGAGATATTCTCCAAAATAACTATTTAATATTTTATTGTTGGCTTAGTCTGCATTTCGCTAACCAAATCATCAGTACCCTTTCAGCCAAATCATGATTGAAAAGCATTCACGCTCGTATACTTATGCCAAAGACTACAAATACTATATGAGAATCCAAACAGAACTCAGTCATATTTTTCTATTTGTAATCAACAAAAACACAAAAGTATAATAGCTTTAGAAAGCTTTGTACAAACACAACACTTTCGTCTTTTTATTTTTCTTTTTACGCCTTTATACAATTAATCGCTCTTTGGGTGATAATAAAAGTATTTATAAGGCAAAATGAAAAACAAAATTTATAATAACAATATTTATCAAAATTATTGTTTTTATTAATATTTGTTATTGAAAACCATATACATACATATGTATGTAGTGTATATGAATAAGTGTCACAGTTTAGTTTAATTGTTGGCATAGAATTGCCGCTCATATTTAGATATGCCGCTGCTGTGTTAGCGCTTGGCGGCATGAAAACAACGCTTCCTGCTCTTGTCTACGTTTGTCTGTATGAAGAAAATTTTCTTACTCACCTCTTCTATACACAGCTGCAAGCATGAATGTGTTACATTTTCCAACAACATTACCATACTTGTGTCATACTCCTTAGATTCATCATTAAATATTGATAAATTGGTTAAAAGTCGATTAATTGTTAAATCATTTTCACCACTACCACCACCTTTAGCAACATTTGTCAAAGACATGAAATTTAAAGTTGTATTGGTTTCCGTTATACCAGCATCCTTTTGACAGTTGACCGTGGTGGAAAATGTCAAGGCAACAATAGCAATAATGCTTAATTTAAAATACATTTTTCCATTATGAAATTCACTTGAAAACATTTTCAAGCATTGGAAAACACTTGTTTTTAATAAATTTTAATTAAATTGTAATACTATTTTTGTGTTACAAATTATGTTGATCATAAGCATGTCGATTTTACAAAATAAAGTTTACTGCTCTCTCTCTCTCTCTCTCTCTCTTTCTCTAAGTAGTAAAAAAACTCAACACTGTTTTGTTTTTTAATTTATATCTTTATCTATGTGTATGTGTGCCTGGTGTGTATGACTTTTTGTTTTGATTAAGAATTTTTAGAATTTGTTTTGATTTTAAAGTTGTTTTGGATTTTTTTATATTGATTATATTTTTATTATTTATACATATTTTTATTAACATTTATATTGATTTTGTTTGTTGTTGCTTCATTTAGTTTTTTGCACTTGTAAACTGTGTTGCACTTGTTGTGTTATTTATCGCAAAAGGTTTTTTTATTATTGTAAATTATTTATAAATTTCTAACGTAAGCACGTGATAAACCGGTCTGGGGTTTTAAATATAAAGCAATATTAAAAATATAACTCAGCTTAAAATATTGTTTTATGTACAAAAAAGTTTCTTTGAAAACAGTGTGAAGCAAATAAAAAAATGCAAATCAAAGCAAAAAGTATTATTTATTTTTAATTAATTCAAATCAGCAGAAACCAATAAAAAAAGGTAAACAAATTTTAAATAGTTGAGTATTTCAGAGAATTGTTTGAGATAATTTTAGCCTTGTGTGTTCTTGAAAAAGAAAATCATGGACACAAAAATGTGTACAGTAAAGTTCGGTTGTAACGAACTAAAGCTGAAAGTCCATACCATCCGTTCTATGCGTATGCGTTCTATGCGTATGCTATGCGTTCTATGCGTGAAGTTACATACAATATGTTTCATGTGTCAACTATTTTATTGTGATCAGCTGTAGTGTAAATATTTTTATCAAGTAGAATAAATTTAGGCAAAAATGGAATGTGAAATTGTGATTTTAAAAGAATTTATGGAAGTCATTGAGTTTATATACATAATATTTTGGTCCTACGGAAAGCTGCAAAAGAACACGGAATGAGAAGTGAGTTGTATTTTTGCAGCTTCAATAAGATTATTTTCCCTTGTAGTTGATTAAAAAATAATAAATAAAACGGAGATGACACTCAGTACATAAAAGTAATCGATAACTAGAACTCAAATTTTCTTAATGAAAAAAATATGTTAAAAATTGACTTTAATATAAGTATTTTATCAATAAAAGTAGTTGTAAACTTTAGTGCGAAAGGTTTTTCTTGTATTAAAAACTTTTTTAATGCAAAAAAAGAGAAAATTAAAATCCACCACACAAATTTTTAATCGATATCATTGAACATAAAATATAATTTGTCATCCCTGGTTAACAAAAACAACTGACCTTTTTTCACCTCTTTCTTATGACGCATGAGACGCATAGAAAGGTAGAAAGTAAACTTACTTCATGCGTTCTATGCGTTCTATACGTTCTATGCGTTTTGATCTGTAACTTGTTACATACAATTACACAGAATCTACTTTTTTGACAGACGCATGAAACGCATCGACGCATAGAACGGATGGTGCAATAGCAAAGTTCGTTATTTTAAAATTTTCTTATATCTATGTAAGAAATCAGCATATAATTATTTTAATGGCTTAGAAAATTAGAAAAAAGTGTGGACTTGTTGGTTATGAGTGTAAAAATTTACAAGCATTTTAGTGTTTGGTTCTTAAAAATACCTCGTTACGAGAATAAGCGAAAGGCCTCTATAATTGTAGGTCATTATAGCCGTATTGATTTCTATGAAATATTTGTAGAAAACTATGGGAACCAGCGAAGTTGTTCGTTGTACGCGATAATTCGTTATAACCGATGTACGTTATAATCGACCTCCACTGTATAGAAAACTTAAGTAAAAACTTGCAATTAAAATTAGCAGCTATCGCGAAAACTGATTTTTCGCTATAACACAAAAGTTCATTTAAAAATATGAAATTATTACAAACAATCATCTTATTTATCCATAAATTTGTGTCAAAATTAACTTTTTAAAAGTTTAAGATTTTTTTTCTATTATTTTAAAAGGTGGACGAACCTAAAGGCGAACAACAATAAATAAACACAGAGCAAAGAAAAATCTACAACTTATCTTGTGTGAGAAATTTCCACATTGAACATTTTCTATTTTTAATTCTTGTGAAAAATATGTAACATTAAGTAATTAGTAGAATCCTAGATATTCTAGCATCATAAATGTTTAGATTACAGTTGTTGCAGGCGTGTGAACTCTAGATCTGCCACATCTGCTTGCAACGTTTGTTATTGGCATAGCCAGAGAAATTGTGGGGGTTATGCAATCCCAAGGGCGTAGCCAGGATATGAAATAGGGTGGTGCCACGAAAATTATGATTTTTTATGATTATGATTTTTTATGATTATTACAATTTCGATCTATTTGAGAAATTTTGCTAGCATTTTTTCCAAAAAATCGTCCTTCTTCTCGGTCACCAATCTTCAGTGGACGCTTAGCATATATAGTCCTGCAATATACAATATACTTTTTTCAAGAGAACACTGAAGATGGCACAAAGCCGAAACCGGTCTGTTTACAAACCAAATTTGACGTGGGATGACGGAAAATCGTCCCAAATACAATATACTTATTTTTTGATAATAAGTAAAATTGCATATTATTTTACCGTTTAAACGAGCTTCAGTCATTGTGGAGCGCAACCATGTTTTTACCAGCAGGCTACACGAACACCGGCTACAAATGTCGATGGCTGCAAATGTCGCCATGTAGTCAGCTACTTAATTATTTTGAAAGAGACAACTACATGGTAAACAGCTGTTGCAACAATTCATTTAGGTATATTACAGTGGTGGTTCTTGTTTAGGATAGTTTTCTCTTCCTTACATCTTTGATAAATTTTACTAATTAATTTTTATGTTAAAAAGCGCTATTAGCCTGTGATTTTTTTAATCTTCAACAATGTTGGTATATTTGGCTAAAGTCAATATGATATATAACAATAAAACAAATTATAAATTATAAAAAAGTAAAATCTTGATGTTTTTAATATTTTAATAAAATAGACGAGTCCTTGGATAAAGTGAACAAAAAATTACGAAACGTTGGGAAAATATGAAACAAATAAACTTATTTATTTAAAAATTCTTGATGCATATATATTATAACATATAAAGTTCGTAATTTTCTTTTTTATTTTGCAATAAAAAATATTTCTAATCGGTAATTTGCTTTACATATTTTGTTATATTGTTAACACTGTTTTTGTTTTGTAGCCAACAAAAATAGAAATTAGTTTAATTTGACTACACGACAAAAGTAGCATGGACAACAACCTGCAGTCGTGTAGCCGTCCATTTGTGAAAATAATCATTTTCATATACACACATGTATTCTATTTTTGACAGGTTGTAGTCGGTAGCCTGCTGTCTCGAATGTGTTTAATGCATTAAAGTGCTAAATGACCGCTCAACAGTTTCAGTAGTGCACGGCTGTGACAGTGAAATTAATAACACCTTCCTTATATTTGGATAAAATAATCCAGCGTCTTTCAAAATACTCGCCAGCTCTAAGTCGTCTAATTCGTCTTTTCCCATTTTTTTTTTTTTTTTTTGTTGCCAAGAATTATACCAAAGCTCAATTTCTCCTTCCAAATCATTCAACTCATAAAAATGCTCAAACGTTTTTGTGGCATCTTTAAGCTCTTCCAGCTTCAAAGAAAGCATGTTTGACGGGTGCAAACAAGGAATTGCAAACGCTGGCTTATTCTCTTCATTAAATCTTCTGTCCAGTGACGAAATTAAAGAATCTGTATAAGGAATGTATATAGATCGCTTCCAGTATTCAGCAGGTGATGAAAATGGGGGATTTAACGGTGCGTTTGACGACAGACTATGCTTGGAACAGACATCTCTATTCTTAAAATGGCTGTGTTTTCTTGAATAGAAAAAAGCAATCCGTCCACAATACCCTGTGTATTTTTTAATAATTTTATATTGTATGCATGTAAAAAAAAAAATGTTATAGAATTAGGTGGATGCCACGGCCCTCTAGGCCCATACCTAGCTACGCCCATGTGCAATCCTCTAACGAAGAGAAAAATTAAGTCATGTACTAGAAATTCAATTAGATGGAAGAAATCTTAATTTGTTTTGGGTGTTGGCTTAGCCCTCCGCTGACAGCCCTATGTACATCAATGAGCTATGTAAGTTAACTCCGACAATGGATTATGTATTCTCTCCTCTATTTTAAATGTTATGTTTGCAAATAGATCTGCACCGGAACGCGTGCAAACTTTCCAGCTGTCATGAATTCGTTATCCTTATTTGAAACTAATTTTATCACTTATTGATTGAAGAAAAAAATATTTTCCCAAAGACTGGAAGAAGTAAATATTGTTTTTATAAAAGAAGGGATTTTCAATCCACACGTTTGTAGAAGTAATTGATATTTTTATTTGACTTATTAAAAACTTGAAGAAGTGCTCTACTGGATTTTTGGAAGCAATGAAAATGTGATGCGTTGATTCTTAATTCTTTGACTGTGTATTTAATAAATTAAAAAAAATAGATTTTTAAAATCAGTAAATTTTTTTCTAAAATATTTTTTTTGTAATTATTTTTAAATCTAATTTTAATTGCAATTAATTATACTTTACCAAAAGTAATTCATATTTTTATTTGACTTATTAAAAACATTTTTGGATGCAATGAAAATGTCGCGCCTTGATTCTTAATTCTTTCACTGGGCCTTTAATATGATATTAATTATATTTCACTAAGTTTTAAGTAAAATGGTACTTAAATTAAGGAAGTGGTTATTTATTTAAATATAGCAAATTTTTCAAAACTTAAATAGGCTTTAAATAGTGGTTGGCTAAAATAATATTTAAACATGTAGTTGATAACTGGCCCTCACTGAAGTATATTCTTTGATTTTTTATTATTTAAACTTCAAAAAATGTAAAAATTTTTTTAAAACTTCTATTTTACAAGTAATGTTATTAAAAAATCAAAAAATGTTTTTTATGGCTTTAGCTCTTCAACAAACATTTTTTGATTTTTTCTATGCAATTTGCAAAAGCTCTAATTATTTCTAACGATTAGTTGGGGAGATTATCCCAAATAATAATATTCAATATTTACTTCGAAAATGCTTTTGCATTATGATCTCAATTAATTAATTTATGATCTTATCACGACTTTAAATTTAACTTTTCATCATTATCACAAATAATTCTTTTTACATTTTCTTGCCTCTCATTTACATACATACATATACTCGTACACACATACATATGTATGTACATATTATTAATTCATTTTTGCCCTCTTTCAGATATTAAATTTACCATGTTTGAGTGATATAGTGCGTTCTTTAATGATCACAATCATATTTAAATTAATTCCACTTCATATTTTTATCGTAGTTTAATATTCGTTTAAGTTTAACCCCTAAAAACGTAAGTTGATAATTTATTTTTATTAAATTGGCTTTTGTAGCAACTTTACACTGTCTTATTAATAATTTTCGTATATAAGTATGTATGTGTGTGTGTCGTAATTCCAGCTTCATTTATTTATTTTTTCTTTCATTTTCATTTTATATAGACTCGCTGACAGTCGTGTTTATTTATCAAGTTTATATCTTAACGGTATCACGTTTGTGTCACAACTGATCGTCTTAAGTAAGTTGTGCTCGGTTGTTATACTCGTTAATGTTAGTATTTGTTGCTACTGTATTGTACGTATATGTAGTTGTTGTTATGCGCCCGTTCACATAGAGCGATTGCTCTGGCTCAAGTCTGGAGTTTATGGAAAAGAGAGGTAAGAATAATGGGAAGGGGTAAAGATTTATCTGTACTCCAATTTTCTTTTCTTTTGTCATTTATAATACACCTTTTAAAACGGGGAATTTTACTTGAGCAAGTTTTAACTCAGCAGAGAGTATAATAGAGGAAGTACGTATTATTAACTTTATATTTCTCCTAGTGGAAATAAAACTTGCGTAAGTAAAATTGCCTGCTTAAAAGAGGTGTAAGTTTGACGATTTCCACAAAATTCCATTTTGCATACTGCTCTTTTTATTTTTAGCTTTTTAAAAAAATTATACATATGTACATATTTATGAATGCTTGTGAGAGGAGTTCTTTCTAAAGAAACTAAAGAGTATTGAAATTTATTATTTCGTGATATTCTCCCCAACTAAAGCCTGGTACTCTGTTCAAAATTTCACGCGAAATATTGACATAATCCATATAAAAATAGTTCACGTGAAATATTTATGAAAAAATGTTGCAAAACTTGTACTCTGTTCAACTCGTGAAAATTTTATGAAATGTTTCTGGCAACATTTTCTTGCCATCTGTGAAATAATGTGTGTTCGCGCGGAATATTGACAGCTGACAACTTTTTCTATAGAAAAAGTAATATGGGCATCACTTGTTACGTGTAAAATTTTTCACGGGAAATAATAATGTTGCTGAAAAAATTTCACAACTTCGAACAGAGTACCAGCATTAATTGTTAAAACAATTACATTTTTTTGCAAAATGTTTTGTGCGTTGTAGCTTTAGCTGTTCGTGTGCCGACATTTCATATGTCGCTAAACCAAATCGTCAGTGAACTTTTATGAATTTCGTAATGAATTCTCATATTGTATTTTATTCCTTTGGCATAAGGTTGAATTTTTTCAAACTGCTTAAAGTTCACTGACGATTTGGTTAGCGACCAATGAAATGTCGGCATATGAACAGCTAAAGCCACAACGCACAAAACATTTTGCAGAAACTAAAGAGTAGTAGAATTAACCATGTGGAAAAGAGAATTATAACAGCTCCAGCCAGTAATACCTGGTTCACACGCGGAAACATTTATCGCCAAATTTCAACTGTAAGATAGACAAAGGAGTTCGTATGTTCTCTATCTTTCTCATGCATTAAACACATTCGAGACAGCAGGCTACCGACTACAACCTGTCAAAAATAGAATACATGTGTGTATATGAAAATGATTATTTTCACAACTGCACGGCTACATGACTGCAGGTTGTTGTCCATGCTACTTTTGTCGTGTAGTCAAATTAAACTAAAGGCTGGTACTCTGTTCGAAGTTGTGAAAAATTTTTAGCAACATTGATTATTTCGCGTGAAAAATTTGACACGTAAAAAGTGATGCCCATATTACTTTTTGTATAGAAAATGTTGTCAGCTGTCAATATTCCGCGCGAAATAAATGCCAGTCACATTATTTCACAGATGGCAAGAAAATGTTGCCAGAAACATTTCATAAAATTTTCACGAGTTGAACAGAGTACAAGTTTTGCAACATTTTTTCATAAATATTTCACGTGAACTATTTTTATATGAATTATGTCAATATTTTGCGTGAAATTTTGAACAGAGTACCAGGCTTAATGCATTAAACACATTCGCAACAGCAGGCTACCGACCACAAACTGCCAAAAATAGAAACTGCACGGCTAAACAACTGCAGGTTGTTGTCCATGCTACTTTTGTCGTATAGTCAAATTAAACTACTTTCTATTTTTGTTGCCTACAAAACAAAAACAGTGTTGACAATATAACAAAATATGTAAAGCAAATTACCGATTAGAAATATTTTTTATTGCAAAATAAAAAAGAAAATTCCAAACTTTATGTGTTATAATATATATGCATCAAGAATTTTTAAATAAATAAATTTATTTGTTTTATTGTGCTGTTTTTCTTTCTTGGCCAATTTAGGTGTGATTTGCGTTAGAGTCTTCTTTTTCAGCAAATTAGGCCTGATGTGTTTTTATGACAATAAATTTCAAAAGTTAGTTATTTCATATTTTCCCGGCGTTTCGTGAATTTTTTGTTCACTTTATCCAGGGACTCGTCTATTTTATTAAAATATTAAAAAATCAAGATTTTACAATTTTTTATAATTTGTTTTATTGTTATATATCATATTGACTTTAGATTAAAAAAATCACAGGCTAATAGCCCTTTTTAACATAAAAATTAATTAGTAAAATTTTTCAAAGATCTAAAGAAAAGAAAACTATCCTGAACAAGAACTTTAAAAAATTAAAAGCGGTAAATATGCACCACTGTAATATACATAAATGAATTGTTACAACAGCTGTTTACTATGTAGCTGTCGTTTTCAAAATAATTAGGTAGATGGCTACAGGGCGACATTTGTAGCCAGCGACATTTGTAGTCGTGTAGCATGCTGTCTCGAATGTGTTTAATGCCTCAAACCTAAATTGAAAGTTGCGCGACAAAAGTTTCCCTGTGTAAACCATTTTTAATCCAATGACTGTAAAACTAGTCTCACACGTCTTTTCCACATTTTTAATTCCACAAGTTTTAATTTAGCTGGGGGAAAGTTGGAGAAAACGCATTCCTATCTCTGTCTTGCTCCCAGTTGAACTAAGTAATTAAAATTGCCTAGTGTAAGAGACGTGTTACGTTATTATGAGATTTGCTGTTGTTGTTGCTACATTTTTGCTTATGTTGTCAATACGTATAAATAATTTTGTGAGCGAAACTCAATTAAAAGTGAAATAATCGGCCTTATCATGAGTGTCGCAGTCGTATAGTTTTTGTGACGAAAACCACTACTTTTTGTTTGATACGATTATGATTGTCGTATACGACAATACTGTATTAAAAAAAGCAACTCTACTCGCAATTCTATTACAATCTTCTTTACCACAAGTGGCGTTCATAAACGTCAAATAGGAGAAAAAATAGCGTTCAAGATTTTATTAACGACTAAACAAAAAAGAAAACGGATTCGATCAAAATGTAAGTTATTTTGCAATAAAATGTATTGTTAACCATTTTAACCGCACTTCAATCATTTCAGACTTAAAATCACTAATTCTAAGCAATTCGACAAGATGATTGAGCTCCTACAGCAAAATCCGAATTTAGCCAGAGGATATAACAACGGCCCTAATAAAATTAATTTAAAAGGGGAGTGGAACAAAATTGGAGAAAAAATAAATATTTTGGGTCCACCAATACGTACAGGGGAAGGTTGGATGAAAGTGTGGGCTGATTATAAATTTAAACTGAGGAAAAAGTTAGCCCACAATAAACGGGAATGTCATGCGACAGGTGGTGGATCCTACAAACAATACACTTTATCTGCAACAGAGGAAGCTGCCAGTAATTTGTTGCAGTTGGATTCAATTTTTAAAACAAAACCTGCATTTGGAATCGCACGCAATGAAATTCACTGTCTCACTGAAGAATCTCCAGCTATAGAGGAGACTTCAGTTAAAGAAAATGAGAAACCTTCCACCTCAAATTCAACAAAAGAACTACCGCGAAAAGAAATGAATGCAAATTTCTTTTCACAAAAAAAATCATTAAAAAAGACTTCTACAAAAACCGACCTTCTTGAAGAGCAATTGAGAATACAATCTGCATTGTATACTGATGTGAAAAAGTCTTTAGAAGAAATTGAAAGATACCAACGGAAAAGTTTCAAGTTGAAAGAAGAGAAATTGAAGATTTTGAAGGAAAATGTTAAAAAGAAAAATGAATACAGAAAAGAATTGCTACAGCTTAGAAGAGAAGAAATAGAAATTAAAAAAAGACGAATGGAACTAGATGAAATGAAAAATAGTATAAATGATTTCATTTAAGTTTATTTTTATTTATGTTGTTTTTATTTTTCCTTTTTTTCGTTTTTAGTATTTAAAATTACATTTAAGAGATTTGTTTATACATATGTACATATACAAAAGTATATGTATATATGCAAGTTTATTTTTTTGCAAATCTGTGAAATGCAACCTTAAAACATGAATTTTTATAATGTATATTAATTTTATTAAATTGGTACAATAAAAATGGATTAAATATTTAATGATTGCATTATTGTTGACCTTATGTTCAAACCGTTTAAATCGTCATTGACCTCTGAGAACGTAGATTCAATATTGGGCGACGTTAAATCGATTTCATTATCTTCAATATTAAAATTAATGCATATGTTATGTAGAGCCGCACACACAGTTGTGATTTTTCCAGCCATGTCTGGAGTATAGTGTAGTTGTCTTGCGCCAAGTATACATCGGAATCTATTTTTGAACACACCGATTGAACGCTCAACTATGTTTCGAGTCTTCGAATGTAAGGAATTGAAACGACTCTCTGGACTCCCCTCCTCAGCTGATCTGAATGGTGTTATTAAATATGTTTCTAAAGGATATCCAGAGTCTCCTAAAAAATATGTTCATATAAATATGAAATTGTTAAAAATGATGTTTTTTAAATTACCTAATAACCAGGTATTTCTTTCGCCATTATTATAATTTTCTTGTAAATGCTGTTTTAAATCGCTTATATTCCATACTAAGGAGTCATGGACAGATCCAGGATGATGAGCTGATATGTACCTTATTCTGAGCTTGTGGTCACATACCTTTAATAGAAAATTTAAAAACATGAATCTAGTATACATAAATATACACACATAAACTTGAAATGTTTTAAATTACCACTGTTACATTTAGGCTATAATAACCCTTCCTGTTAAAGTATTTAAAACGCTCCTCCATTTTTGGTGCTAAAATCTTAATATGGGTGCCATCTATACACCCTATTACACCAGGAAAGCCAGTTTTGTTAAAGAAAAATTCTTTTATTTCATATTTTTCGTTTTCAGTTGTAGGGAAATTAATGCAAATCGGGCAAATTTCTTCATAGAGAGCGTTAATGCACTCATTAAAGGCACTGCTTACAGCGGATTGTCCCAGGCTTATATTGTAATCATTTCCAGCACCCTTCTGATAGCTTCCCTCAGCTAGAATTCTCATTGTAACAGCAAGCTTCGTGATATTTGGTATACATGTATATCTTGTTTGTTTTCGAAACTTTGTTGAAATCTTTTCCAGAACATATTTAAATGCTTCTTTGTTTAGCCTAAAGTATCGAATGAATCTTAAAGAAAAAAAGTTCAAGTTCATATTTAACAAAAATTAAAAATTGCTTACACAGAATCCGGCATTGAAAATATGTTTGACTGTAGTCTCAGCTGTCTTCTCATTGCATTCATTTCACTAATGGTAAATTCTTCTTCATCAGAAGAAGATGAAAATAAACCGACACTTAACATTTTATCCCAAATATAACGATTAGCAAAAATTATATTTTATAAGAAAATTTAACAACGGCCATTTTGACAAAATCAATAGCAGGGTGATTCTTAGATAATTAAATTTGTTTAATTTTTTGGTCACCTTGTCAAATTTATTCTTTTACAAAAATCGCCGTAGTCGTAAATTTTACGTGGTGCCAAGAAAAATATAAAACGCCTACTTCTACGACTTCAGTAGCAAATACGACTGCGACACTCATGATAAGGCCGAATATTCGTACAAGGCAAGGAATAACACAGGCCAACGAAATGGAACATTCTTTTTTAAATTTTGTAATAGAAATGGCCGATTCTTATGTATTTTCGTTCGAAAATTACGAAAACATCACTATTTTTTTCTAGCATCTCTAGTTTTATAGATATAGTGACATATCATAAATGTATAATTTAAGCTTATTATATTTTTGATTAAATATTTAATGAACTGTAGTTTAAGCCATATAATACCCACTAGAAAAAAGAACTTTTATGGAAGTCAATAAGATCCCCAATATGTGATCCCAAAGTAGTGAAAATTCAGATTTTTGCAATCATTTCATATAGGGGTTTATCATTAGGTTTCGTTATTTTGGATCCTATTTACTGGATCTCACGTTATACTTAAAATGTGACATACGAAGGACAATAAGAGTTTTGAACAATACTTCTCAGTAACAAAGGTGTTTTATTATATTTAGGGAAATTAGCAATTGACATCAGAGGGGTTACTCTCTATTGCGATGCGTAAGCTAGTTCGATGCGTTTGATGTTTTGTTAGCGCTAGATATTTAGTTTTAACGAACGATTTTGACAATTACAGAGTGCATTGATGCCAGATTTGCGAAAGTGAAAAAATCAGATGCGCGTAAAATCAATAAAGGGTACCAATTATCCGATTATGTACCATTTTTCTTACGCATCGCAATAGAGAGTAACCCCCCAGTATTTAATTTTTATATTTATACTAGCTGACCCCATCCGCGTTGCTGGCCCTAAGCAAACATTAGTGTTATATTACCACACGATTTGAATTGAGCTTCTAACGAAATTTACGACCTTTAAATAAAAATCCATTAAATACCTATCATAAAGTTTTGGACTCCATACGTTACATATACATAAGTATATATCCTGTTTTATATGTATAGATCTTTAACTTATTGTACAATGTTGCACCTTAGTAAGCGCGAAATATCTTGTGTTATCGAATGATGTAAATATTTTGTAAATAAACCGAAAACTCGGATTTTTTAATGGAACATTTCGAAAGTTTTAAAATTTTGATATTGAATCATTACACAGTACAACAGGCAATCTGGGGGGTGAGAAATTCCAAGTCAGGGTGATGGTACTAGGTCAGTATAGTAAAACCCTCAAAGGGTTTGGCGTTCGTATGTGTCAGTTTTTTGTTATGACCTTTTAAATTTTTTCCTTATCTTCATGTTTTTTCGTTTAGTTGTAACATTTTGGTAAAAACGTAGTTTAACATAACTCGAGAACCACTTGTCCGATTTTGATGAAACAAATTTAGAAAAATTAAGAATTGCAATTTCTTTAATCCGTTCATATAACGTTTTCCTATATGTGCAACACTTTCGAAGTTAAAAATGAATATATGAAGGGAAAAAAGTATTTTTTGCCTAAAAATTTAAATATTTTTTTTTAATTAATAAAAAATCCAAAATGGAAAAAAGGATCAAGTGTTATTAATTTCATGTAAAGTCACATAACCTATAAACAAAATGCGACATAGATCATAGAAATCGATTAACGCGTTCTGCTTTCATTTACAATTAAGTGAAGTTTTTTCATCATTCACAAGGAATAAACTTTGGAGTGTTGCCTGACGACTTCGATAAGCTGTGACTTTCACACCGGGTGCCAACAAATTGTTTGATTTCAAAATGGAAGCCAGCTCTTCCGATTTATGTTGTGTTAATTCCAACTTGGCAACAATTGAATCAAGCTTATTTTGATTTATTAAAATTGGCTCATTGGATACTGATGGCTCATATGGGGGATCATCACGTGCATGATATGTCGGAGCAGTCGTAGAAGAGAAAATATCTGGGCTAGAAGGTTTTGGCACAGGAATGTGGTCCGAATGAGGCACTGGTGTTGCGGCACTTGCAACACCAACGTAATTATACGATTTTCTTGTCCTTTTTGCGGCTCCTTTATTCGCACAATCATAGCAATTCAATGGATTGTGACCTTCGCCAGGATTAGTCCAAGTCATTAGAATACCGAATGGCATACTTTCACGTCTTCTATTTTTCCAATCCATTAGACGGTTGTAGCAGCTTTTACACACTATATTTGGTACCCAATTTTCGTTCACTATAACATTTTGGTTGAAGTACATCTCGTATGTTTGAACAAAATCACTACTGAAATTTCCCCTTTTTTTATGTGTTGAGACATATTGACCACAGCAGTAGCAAAAGCTATTTATATCTGGCTTGCACAGTTCCATATTCTGTTCAGTTTTGTTCACTTTTAAAAAACTGGAGAAAAATGTCAATATCAATATTTCTCTTTTAGTACAGTAGAAAAATATGAGAGAGTTCGGCTTGTGAGTGTCAATGTTTTCTCCAAATAATGTCGTGCATATCTGGAGCAAATTTTTGAAATTCATACATTTACCTAATTGTGAATAAATGAGAAATGCGTGGATCGATTTTCATGATCTATGCCTTTTTTTGTTCATGAGTTATGTGACTTTACGCGAAAGTAATTAGTTTTGGCACTTTTTTCCATTTTGGATTTTTTATTAATTAAAAAAAATATATATATATTTAAATTTTTAGGCAAAAAATACTTTTTTCCCTTCATACATTCATTTTTAACTTCGAAAGTGTTGCACATATAGGAAAACGTTATATGAACGGATTAAAGAAATTGTAATTCTTAATTTTTCTAAATTTGTTTCATCAAAATCGGACAAGTGGTTCTCGAGTTATGTTAAACTACGTTTTTACCAAAATGTTACAACTAAACGAAAAAACATGAAGATAAGGAAAAAATTTAAAAGGTCATAACAAAAAACTGACACATACGAACGCCAAACCCTTTGAGGGTTTTACTATACTGACCTAGTACCATCACCCTGACTTGGAATTTCTCACCCCCCAGACAATAATCCCAAAAATGTTCCATAGTGTTATTAACATAGATTTTTGTAAATATCTTCGAAACTACATAACCGATTTAAGAGTTTGATATTTCGTTTTGAAGAACATGACAATCAGTCTTCACAGTGTCACCCGCCCGGGTATTCTGAAGGTTCCCTTAAAATTTCGTCAAAATCGTCCCAGCCGTTTTGGAGCCATTACGTTACATACATACATACATACACACATCCTATTTTATATATATATATATATATATATATATATATATATATATATATATATATATATATATATATATAGATTATTATTATAATTCTGTAATTCTATATATGCCCTTAACAACTGTTGTACCACTGATTGAACGAGTTTAGGTAGTACATCTTTATTTTTATCATAAGGAATACCTTTTATACGAAGCTTAAATGCAAAGGAAGTTTTCCTGCCACTACAATTTGCAATTTTAGTTTACCAACTATGCTCTTTAAGGTGACAATATCATCCGCGATCACTTCCAAATTTGTTATACTTTTCGTAGTGTTCAAAATGGAATATTTTCCTTTCATTGAACTTTTTATCGAACTCCCATTGTTTCCGTTCATGTTTAATATTCCTAAGCTCGACTCTTGCAATCGTTTTGAGCTCTATTTCCAATAGAGCTAGAATTTACGCTCTTAACTCTGATCCTGAGTGTATGTTTATTTAAAATGAAACAGAAATTTCAATTACAAAATTTTTAATTAAGGATCAGACTAAACAGTGGCTCTGAAACTTTTGAAATTAGGGCAGCACTTAATTTATTTGCGGAACTTGGCATCACATCGCTCATGACCAGTATTTGCAAGGAGGATCAGCTGTTGGTGTTTACGTTCTCTGTACATGTGCATGCATAAGTAAATAAATATTTGCAGTGCAGTTTTCTCTTTTGTAAATTTTATTAAATTATAGTGAATTTTATCAATAAAAAATTAGTGCTTTATACATTAATAAAAATGATCAAAATTAACACCAGCACCCAACGGCGTACTAATCCTTTCACCCACAAATCTATTGGTGGCTCACAACTCTTTCAAAAACACGTTCCACCTGCTTTGTCAACAATTTCTGGAGTCGATGTAAGACATGCCCGTGCTTGACAGTGTTAACGTACTAAGAAGGGTATGTAGAAATATTGTTTTATTTTTAAGAAAATATCATAATGAATAAGGTATTTGCTACTAGAAATAGAAGTCTTGAAAAATTCCTTATGTGATGGTGTGATTCAGCTAAAAATTAGCAAAATATAAAAACAGTTTATTACTTACTTATATATGTATGTATGTATGTACATATGTAAGTATGTATGTCTAAGCATTTTTCTTGAACTATAAACAAAGTTTTATTGCATTAATATTAGTTTTACGCCCGTTTTGTTTATATTTACAAAATTTTTGTTATTGGGCTTTAGGTCAATTTACTTTTTAAACAACTTTATTTTATATTTAATATTGAAATTTATTATTCGGGAGAATATCCCGACCAATCGTTAGAAACAATTAGTTTTTTGCAAAATGCATTGAAAAAATGTTTGTTGTGGCTTTAGCTCTTCATATGCCGACATTTCATTGGTTGCTAAAACCAAATCGTCAGTGAAGTTTAAGCAGTTTGATAACATTCAACCTCGTATGTTTATGCTACACAAAACAAATACAATATGAGAATTTCAATATTGCATATGAATTATAACAAATACATAATCATAGTAGGCTTAGAATGTTTTTATACAAACAAACACAACAAACAATTATACTCAACTATACTATGATTATGTATTTGTTATAATTCATATGCAATATTGAAATTCTCATATTGTATTTGTTTTGTGTAGCATAAACATACGAGGTTGAATGTTATCAAACTGCTTAAACTTCACTGACGATTTGGTTTTAGCAACCAATGAAATGTCGGCATATGAAGAGCTAAAGCCACAACAAACATTTTTTCAATGCATTTTGCAAAAAACTAATTGTTTCTAACGATTGGTCGGGATATTCTCCCGAATAATAAATTTCAATATTAAGTATTTACAATAAAGATTTTATTTTTCATTTTGCCTAACTGAATACAATCATTAACGACCAACGGGCGTTTAATTGTATGGGTGTTGAGAGAAAAATAAAATAGACTCACGTTGAGTATAATTGTTTGTTGTGTTTGTTTGTATAAAAACATTCTAAGCCTACTATGATTATGTATTTGTTATAATTCATATGCAATTTTGAAATTCTCATATTGTATTTGTTTTGTGTAGCATAAACATACGAGGTTGAATGTTATCAAACTGCTTAAACTTCACTGACGATTTGGTTTTAGCAACCAATGAAATGTCGGCATATGAAGAGCTAAAGCCACAACAAACATTTTTTCAATGCATTTTGCAAAAAACTAATTGTTTCTAACGATTGGTCGGGATATTCTCCCGAATAATAAATTTCAATATTAAGTATTTACAATAAAGATTTTATTTTTCATTTTGCCTAACTGAATACAATCATTAACGACCAACGGGCGTTTAATTGTATGGGTGTTGAGAGAAAAATAAAATAGACTCACGTTGAGTATAATTGTTTGTTGTGTTTGTTTGTATAAAAACATTCTAAGCCTACTATGATTATGTATTTGTTATAATTCATATGCAATATTGAAATTCTCATATTGTATTTGTTTTGTGTAGCATAAACATACGAGGTTGAATGTTATCAAACTGCTTAAACTTCACTGACGATTTGGTTTTAGCAACCAATGAAATGTCGGCATATGAAGAGCTAAAGCCACAACAAAATTTTTTCAATACAACTTTATTATATTTAATATTTCAGCGCAGGCTTCCCATGCTCCCAATTTATTATTGTAGTATTAACTTTTCCGAAGAAGACGCCCAAGGAGGATTTAAAATATTAAATATATTAAAGTTGTTTAAAGAAGAAAATTACCCTAAAACTTTGTAACAAAACAAATTAAATAAAACCTATTGGCTGCGTCCAAGTTTCAATCGCCTCAGCCAAGGGTTTTGCAACGAATTCGACGCGATATGGATATGGCATTCTTATCTTATTTTTACCTCTCATTTTGTTTAAATTAAATTTATTAAAAAGTCAAACATTTGAAAGCTTCAATGAATTTGTATGATAAATAATTTATTTGAAGATCTCCATTTCATATTCTTATTATTATACTTCTCTCAGCTTTCCTTTGTCACGCTTAACAATTTCATTGAAATCACGTCATTGAATTAATTCAAATATTTCAGATACTTAAACCTTTCACCTTCAGAAAGCAAAATTTCATCACCGTTTTGAACATTTTTCAAACAACATACCAGCATTTAGTATTCAATGAATTGTCATATTTCCAATCATTGACTTTCTATAAGAATAAAAACATGTAAAAAAAATTTTAAATCGCTTAAAATATGTAAAGTAATTGAACATTTAAGTAGCCCGATTTCCGCTTCCTTGAAAAGAAAATTTCCCCTCCCAAGCATCGCATCTTTGCTCTAAATAAACTTTGTTGTTGTTTGTTCGTTAGTGAAGTAGATAGACACTTTTACACTTCCTTTAACAGAAGGTAAGTGCTTTAGGTATGAATTGCAGCAAGCTTTCAAAAAATTACAACAACAAAAGTAGGGAAGCTATAAACTGTGATGTACAAAAAAAGAATTTAAATATAAAATACCTGTTGGCAATTTTATTTTATTTATTTACAGCTACATTATAATTACAGCTGACATTACAAAAATAATACATAATTGACTAGGTTAAAAACAATTATAAGAAAAAACATTGGAATTTAAATAATTTAAAAGCATTCTTTTAATAATATTAACATTATCCGATAAATCAATGAGATCATAAAATTTATTAAAATCCGAACAAATTCTACGGAATGGATCAAAATTCATGAAATTTGATCTGTGAAATCTAAGATATAAGGGTTCATATGATCTAAGTTGCCTATTTGGAATATTGATGTTTATTTGGTCGTGAAGAAAAAATACAATCCGTTTTACCTTGAAATAATTTTAAAAATAATACAATGTTAGATGCAATGCTTCGGCTTTTTAATGTAGGGAGATTTATGAGTGCCAAACGATTACGATATGGCGGCAGATTCACAGCTGGATTCCATTGAAGACATGTTATGTTATAAATTGCAAAACATTTGGATTTTAGCTTCAATTTAGTATAACTTCAATATAGCATAACTAAATAAATGAAAAGATATCTTAATTTCTTAATAAATTTTTTTATAAAAATTTGTTGGCGTTAACTTCCCTCTCAAAGCAACATTTATGGATTTTCATTGAAAAAAATTCTTCCTGGTGAAAATTTTAGATATTTTTTAATTGAAAACCTTTTGATTAAGAATTTCCAAGTTATATTCATTTTTTCATTGAAAAAAATTCTTCCTGGTGAAAATTTTAAATATTTTTTAATTGAAAACCTTTTGATTAAGAATTTCCAAGTTATATTCATTTTTTCCAATAGATTTCTATTGTAAACATATTATCAAAAAACCTCTTTTATACAAATAATGTTAACGATAGTGTTTTTAATATGATAAATAACATTTATAACGTGCTTCTGTAGAATATGCCAATATTTTCGTATAAAAATATGTATATTGCATGGTACAGATAAGATTTTTTATAAAACATGCTATTGATAATTCTTTTTTATAAAAAAGTGATCGATATTATCATAGTTTTTATAAAAAAAACATGGTAATTTTTTTTATAAAATTTATTTAAAAAGTTGTTATCGATAACTTTTTATTAGTCTTAAAAAATTATATCTGTATATTAAAAAATGCTATCGATAACTGTTTTCTATAAATAAAATTTGTCATCGACAAAAGTTTGTTGTAGACAACATGTTTGTTAAAAGTGTTTTTTTTTTTTAATTTTTAGTCGTAACAGCAAATAATTAACATTAGGGTAATGTCGCTATTGCAAATTGTGTTTGTCGGGGGTGAGAGGTGTAGAGGAGTTAAAGGGGTGGGCAAAGATCCAAGAAATAAAAATTTACACTTCCTTTTTACATCTTTCTATCTTTCGTATTCTTGTCATGTTATATATAAGCGGTGTTGCCGGTTCGGTATATTTTTTATAAAAATGGAAAAATGTTCAACCATTTCTTCTATATATAATTCTTTAGTAAATCCGACATTTTGCTTTTGCATTTTTTTGTTTTACTTTCATAAACTGTTGTTGTTGCTCGGGGACTACGAATGGGAACGCAAACATGTCGCAGCGACATTACCCTCAACTGATTTTTGTAGAAAACAAGTTGTGGAGAGCATGTCAATCACAAATATTTTTTTATAAGAAAAAACATGTCGACAATATTTTCATAGAGAACAAGCTGTCGAAAGATATTTTATATAGAACACATGTCACCCAAAGCCTGTTATCGATAGTTGATTTTACAGATCTTGATAACATGATATCGATAAGTCTTTATCGATTACTATTTTAATAATAAACATTATACATACTATAACTGCTTATATATAAAACCCGTTACCGGAATATGTTGTCATACAAAAACAAATTTTCGATAATTGTCTTTTGTAGAAAATATTGTATGGATAAACTATTTTCGGATTTTTTAGAAATTATGTTACCTACAAATATTAAAATAATGTATTATCGAGAACTGTTTTTAATATATTATCGATAATTGTTAGGAAAATATACTATCGATAACTGTTTTATAGAAAATATGTTATCGAGAGTTTTTTTTAATAACAATCAAGAATTAACGGTATGTACATATGCAGCAATAAGTAAAGATTTTGAAACTTTTTATCGATAATAATTCGATATTAAATTGTATTGTTTGCAAAATAAAATCGTATTAAATATATATTTTTAGTTATTTTTGGTAGACCTGTAGGCTTAATAATATACATACATTCTATTCACTCAATACATTGTGTTCACTCATACGCAGTTCCTCTGACACACACTCGCACATAAATATTGTCCATGCAAGCGTGTATGGGTAAGTGGGTTTGAGTGTTGAAATGTTCATAGTCAGGAAACGGAAATTGTATACACACACATACACACACACACACACACATATATATATATATATATATATATATATATATATATATACATTTATGTATGTACATACATATATGGAAATACAGATTTACCCTTAAGTCATACTTTAGATTTAGTTTCTGAGACAATTATAAATTTCCTTAATAAACATTGTTAAAATAAATTGTATTTTTACAATAAAATGTTTTATTAATTTTCATTTCAGTTTCATATATTCATTTCTGATTTATTATTGAGTTTTGAATTTGTTGTCAAACAGAACGGACGAAAAAAAAAATTTACAAAAAAAAAACTGAAAATTAAGAAAGAAAAAAATAGGATTCAAATAATAAATACATATAAAACTGTGGTCTTATAAATATTGCATTTATTGTCATAAATATTGCATTTAATTAAAAATAAAAACAAATTTATTTTTGTGACAAAGAAAAATCAATTAGGACAAAAACAATTTTTAAATTTCAAAAACAATTAAGTGCAAGAATGCACATAAAAAGTGCATTCTTAAGTAAATCAACAATTTTATAACGATGATACACCTAAGTGAGGATAGCGACGACGCTGCAGAAGTAAACAGTAAAGCTAAAGAAAAGAACAAAAATGATGAACCAATTTGGCAATATGTTACAACAAATAAACGCAAACGGATTGAGTCACCAAAAAAAACAACAAAAAGAATAATTTCATGTGATACTCCAACTACATCAGCATACAGCAACAAATATTCTTTGCTTGATACTCAAGATGATGAACAAAACAATGCTCAGATTACAATACCAAAACCACCACCAATTTACATTCCTAATATAGGAAATATTAATCTTATGATTACTAAATTATGTGAAATTATATCCGATACAGATTTTAATTATAAGTCTTTAAGCGAAGGCCAAGTAAGATTGATGATAAAGTCTGTAGATTCATATAGAAAAGTCATTAAGTATTTAGAGAGTTCAAATATTTATTTTCACACGTATCAATTAAAACAAGAAAGATCGTACAGAGTTATAATTAAAGGACTCCATCCTACAATCCCCACTGAGGATATTAAAGCTGAACTTGTCAGTTTAGGTCACTCAGTTAGATCTGTAACAAATGTTAGAAGTCGTGTAACGAAAGAGCCTCTTTCAATGTTTTTTGTGGACTTGGATCCAGACCCCAAAAATAAAACTATCTATGACGTAAAATACATAAACCATGCTCTTATCAAAATAGAACCACCACGTAGAACAAACGAACTAGTACAATGTCATCGATGTCAACAATTTGGACATACGAAAGCATACTGTAAAAAACCGTACAGATGTGTTAAGTGCGGCATGGGTCACCCTACAGTGGAGTGTAAAAAAACCGCTGAAACTCCACCTCGTTGTGTTCATTGTATGTTAAACCATACTGCCAATTACAAAGGTTGTAGAATTTATCAAGACCTTGTTTCTAATAGAAATAATAGACAAAAACAACCTACAAGTAGCCAAAAGAATTATGTTAACCCGAATCATACTGCCTACCCGCAACTTAGTAATTATACCAATATTGAGCCCAATAATAGAATTAACGTGTCGTTTGCAGATACTGTTAAAGCATCTAATGTAAATGACAACAGTCGTTTGGACAGACTTGAAAAAATGATGGAAAATTTAATGAATATGATGTCAATGTTAATGGCCAAAGTATGCAAATAAATTTAAGGATAGCAATATGGAATGCAAATGGAATGCATAGACACAAAAATGAAATAGAAATTTTTATTAAAACTAATTACATTGATATCTTTTTAATCTCAGAAACTCATTTTACGAATAGAACTTTTTTCAAAATAAAAGATTACGATTTGGTTGCTGCTAACCATCCCGATGATAGAGCTCATGCTGGTGCCGCTATTTTGATAAAATCTAATATTAAATATGAAATACTTTCTCCAGTTGAAGAAACTTTTTTGCAAGCTGCTGGTGTAAAAATAACATGCGATAATAATGAAATCAGTATTTTTTCTATTTTTCTATTTTGGTGGGGATCTCGTTTGATGAATCCAAAGGGAAGGGAATTATATAAATGCATTTGCAAAAATAATTATTCTGCATTATCTACAGGTAGTCCCACATATTGGCCCAGTGATCCACAGAAAATACCTGATCTTCTGGATTTCTTTGTTTATAAAGGCATAGCAAGGACATCTATGGATATAATTGACTGTGCTGACTTAAGCTCAGATCACAGTCCTGTAGTTTTAACACTCAACTTAATTATTCAAACTTTAACAAAGAATCTTAAAGTACTTACTTCTAGAACAGATATGCAACAGTTTGCATCCTGGATAGAGGAACATATAAATCTTAATTTACAAATTAAAGATGGCTATCACTTGGAGGATACCATTGAAACATTTACCAATTTGATCCATGAAGCAGCATTTATGGCTACTCCACAGCTGCAGCAAATAAATGGTAATAATTTTCGTCTATCAACTGAAATTAGAGAGCTAATTGCAAATAGAAGACGATTAAGGAGAATATATCAAAGCACTAGAAGCATATTAGATAAAGCAAATTTTAACAGAGCATCTCAACAACTAAAAAAGCGCATAAAAGATTATAAAAACGGATTATTAAACAATTATTTAAAAAATTTGGATGCGGTAACTAATGATAACGAGTATAAACTGTGGAATGCAACTAAATATTTAAAACGTCCAATAAAAAGAAACATCCCAATAAAAAATTTAAGCGGTGAGTGGTGTAGATCAGACATTAGCAAGGCCAATGCCTTTAAGGAACACTTGGAAATAACATTTAACCCATTTATTTTAAACAATCCCATTGTAAGGGCTGATATTGATAACTTTTTGGATGTTCCTTGTCAAATGGATCATCCTATTAAACCAATATCCCCAGCTGAAGTAGGAAAAGCAATTGATAAGTTGAATAATAACAAAACTCCTGGTTACGATAATATCGATTCCAAGGTTTTAAAATCTTTGCCAAAAAAGGGAATTGTTTTTCTCACAACAATTTACAATTCTATATTAAGGCTAAACCATTTTCCATCGCAATGGAAATATGCAAAAATAATAATGGTAGTAAAACCTGGCAAACCCGAAAATAATGTTGCATCCTATAGACCAATCAGCTTGTTGTCAAGCTTTTCAAAAATTTTTGAAAGGCTCTTTTTAAAGAGATTAATGCCAATCTTGGAGAGACAAAATATTATACCTGATTATCAGTTCGGGTTTAGGCATAAACATGGAACACCTGAACAGTGTCATAGGATTGTCAATAACATTACATACGCCTTAGAAAGAAAATTGTATTGTTCTGCTGTATTTTTAGATGTTCAACAGGCTTTTGACAGAGTCTGGCACAGTGGACTCCTGTATAAATTGAAAAACCTCATCCCAGCCCTATTTTATTTGATACTAAAAACATATATTCAAGACAGATCCTTCTTTGTAAGCATAAATGAAAATTATTCAAGTTTTGGTTGTATTAACGCGGGTATTCCACAAGGTAGTGTCCTGGGACCAGTATTGTACACAATTTTTACAGCAGATATGCCAACAATTGAAAATATAACTACTGCTACGTATGCAGACGATACTGCTTTATTAGCCTCAAACGAATCACCGTTAATAGCTTCCGAGATGCTACAAAATCAATTAAATCTTCTTCAAGATTGGCTTCAAAAATGGAATATTAAAGTTAATAACACAAAGTCCGTTCATATTACATTTACGCTAAGAAAAAATGATTGCTCGCCTGTTTATTTAAATGGCACAGCTATACCGAGCTGCAACACTGTAAAATATTTAGGACTTCATCTTGATCGAAGACTTACTTGGAAAGAGCATGTCAAAAAGAAACGTGAGCAACTTAAATTAAAAATAAGAAAAATGTTTTGGTTATTGGGCCCAAGATCAAGCTTAAGCTTGGAAAATAAGGTTCTGTTATACAAAACAATACTAAAACCTATATGGACATACGATATCCAGCTTTGGGGAACTGCAAGTAATTCGAACGTTGAGATAATACAGAGATACCAGTCAAAAACACTCAGGCTTTCAACCAATGCGCCATGGTTTATCAGCAACAAAAACATACACAGAGATCTTCGAATTTTAATGGTAAAAGATGAGATCAATAACTTCAGTGAAAGATACCTTAATAGACTAAGTAATCATTCCAATGTGTTAGCAATAAACTTGTTAGACGATAGCAATGAAATCCAGAGACTTAAAAGGCTTCATGTACTTGACCTTCCCTTCCGAAAATAGAAAATCTTTAATTTGTCAAATCCTATTTAAATTACAATAGTAAAATTTAATTTATTTACTTTTTTTTGAGTTTTAAGGAAGACTCAATCTATGTTATTTAAAAGTCATGAAATTTACTTATTATTTTGATTGTAAAATAGATTGTAAATAAAACAATTTAAAAAAAAAAAATATATTCATTTCTAATTTTATTTAATTCAATTTCTTTAATTAGTTTTTATTGCCTCTACTAACATTTCTTGTGAAACTGAATAAAGCAATTCGCTTGTATGTGTTCATTTTTACGTCTTCTCTTAATTTGATTTAATTGTTGTTTATATTTGCTTCGTTCGTGTTTATATTCGCTTCTGTTAAAAACACAGGTATGGAAAATGGAATTTTCTTTCGTAGCTAAAAAATTCTAAATATATACAATATTTGAATTTCACGTACATATGTAGCTTTGGCTGAAAAATTCATGTACATTATTTTAATTACTTTTCTGCCAAATACTTTTTAAAATATTTAATCTAATCGAAGATGCTTAAGAGCCGCCGTTACCGACTTGAAATTGGACTCGTAACTAAATAGCAAACATAGAAACATGAACCATTTTTTATAACAAAGTCGTTTTGGAGCCATAAGATGTCACTAAAAGCGATTTCTTTCGTAATTTTCATATAAAAATATGATTTTTTGGTGAGATAAAATAATTGTTGACAAAAAAAATTTCAATTTAAAGGAAAGAACGTTTCAGAGCAATTGGATCTGTTGATCTTTATTACCTTGAAAGAAACTTTTGTAATAAGCCAGACAGTCAATTTGATTGAGTAACTATATAAATTTTTTAAGAATATTTGACTGCTTGGGTTATGAAAAAACACTTTAAAATATTCAATTCAATATCGAAATTAGAGAAATTAACTAAGACGAAATAACCATGGGCGATGTATCGTCTTTGGGTAGATGAAAACAAACGATCACGTTTCAGTACACTTTCAATGAGCATTCGCAGAAAAGGTATACATATATGAAAGGTCTATACGAAATAGATGTGATAATAATATAAAAAAATTATGCATGGCTAATAAGTTATATTTGTGGTTTTTGGTAAATTTATGTTATTCCTTGTTGCTTAGTTTACCTAAGTCTTCTACTTCTATTTTTGTGAAATTTTGTTCGACATTAATGCACTGTGCGTAGTTGCAGAGATTTTGTACTCATCTAATTTCCCTAATTTGGAAATAAAGTATTTCTGACATAACGCCGGTCAGTCAAGTTTTCGTGAATATTTATAAATTTAGGAGTTATTCCAAAAATTCTGTGCTTTTTATAGAAATTTTTGAAATGAATTGATTGTCTGGCTTATTGCAACAGGATCTTTAATTTTTGAGACTGTCTTTGTTATTGCAATGGGGGTAAAGTGTAGCAGAACCAGCTGCTCTGAAACGTCTATTGTGTTGGAATGGTCCGTAATATTTTTTCTAATACGATCATTCCTAAAATATGTAAATTTTAATATGATTTTACGTAATTTTTCTAATTGCATTGGTTAAATTTAAAATTTAGTTCATCTGTCTCAAGTTCATGCGCAAGTGTGTTGAAGTCACCTAAAAAGTGGTAAAGAAAAATAACCCTGATGACGTCATATGCTTATATACTGCAAATATTTTTTCTTCTCTGTTTACACTTGACAGCTAAAAGTTAGCTTAGGTTCCATATGCAGCTTTCGCTCACATGATTTGGTTGACTTGTAATATCTGTGATAGAAAACTTGACACAAGAGTAAAGTGGCCAGAAAACCGAAACAGCCGGAGTCCACGATAGGAATTGAACCTGCAACCCTTTGACTATTAGTTTAGTCACTAGTCTCAAACATATTTATATTTTCAATGTTTTACCAATATTTCGAGAAAAAAAGACAACGTGCAAACTGCAGCAGGTGATAAAACAAATCCTGGTATTTCAAGGTCACATGTGATTTGACAGTTGGGAGATTTCTGGTTGTAATCATGTTTTGGATTTGAAAAATCCTTTTGAATATGACAGCAGTAAAACTTTTAACAGCAAAAAAGGACTAATATTAATTTCATATGTGTAAAATTTTACTTCAATTCGAAGATCTGCTGGTGACCCAATGTTATGTCAATCGTTTACCACCCCTGGTTCACTGCTTATGGCAAATGTCGTTTTTCATTTCTTACAAATATTTCTATGCGTAAAATAATTTTTTGTAGTGTAGTTCAATTTAGACTTGCAGCAATATTACAATTATTTAAAATTATGACTGTATCACAGGAAACGAATTAAAGAACTAAAACTATTTTTTTTAACCAACCACAATGACCGGAAATTTTTTCGCGTTAAATTTTAAAAGAAGTGTTAAAAACAGTGCCAAATGCACCGATTGGACAACACTGTCCTCGATCATGTTTTTTATATCTTTATTACAATTCTCGTATTTGAAGTTTATCGTTGCAGTATTTTTTGTTCTTTATACATAAATTTTGTTGCAGTGTGTACTTGATTTAAAAATATAAAAAAAATAACTTCCATATAGACTAAAAGACATACGTTAAAGGATTTTGAGAAAACAATTTTAAAATTAAACAATTTTTTTATTTGCTACAATTCTTGTTAAAAAATTTTAACTTATTAATTCACTAAAATAAATTTTGTTCTGTATCCTTTAAGCAAACAAAAATTAATATTTATTATCCAGGTGTTATACTATTTCTCATAATAATTAACTCCTTGAAGGATCATTTAATTAGTTCAAAGGACTATTTAAATAATATGCTAATATATATCTTAATATCCCTTATGGAATATTCAAGCATTTTCTAATTGCATTAATTTTATACACAAAATGCTTAATGAAATCAAAAAAAAAACACACACAAAGAACAAACATATTTTAGCGCAAAAAAATTAACTTTATTGCTCGGAGACATTTTTACGTTTTTAATAATGAAAACATACTCAACGTACATACAGTGGCGAGCAATTGTTGCTACATGTTTGTTTAGAAAGGCTTAGAACCGCAGTAAAAACATAAAATAAGAGAAAACAGTTCAATAAAAATAATAATTTAAGAAAACAACATTAAATTCAATAATATTGAAGGATAAACTGAAGATGAATGCAATTTCATGAAAAAGTCCCAAACACCCACTTCTGCACGTTTGGAAAAAAATGTTTTTTTTTTTGCCTTTAAATGTTCAATATTTTTTCCAGGGCCCTTTTGCTTTAATCACTTTCCACCAAGTTTTAAATATTTCATCACTCCGTTTGGACTCGGGAACAAAGTTATGCCCCGATTATGGTTTACAACAGTTGTTACTTTAATGTTGTATTTTTAAAAATGCGATTATGGTTTACAACTGTTGTCAGTATGTGTTGTTCGCACTATCAAAAATCTACAACAGCTCATTAGGTGTTGTTTTATTAACAATACAAGTTGAAAATCGAAAATAGATAAAAAAATTTAGGTATGCATATAAAATTTGTTTTGCAAAACATACAAAACTGTAAAATAAATATAAAATAATAAATTAAATATTTCTTAGCAAAATTACAAATAAAAAACAAATGGCAAAGTTGGTTGAGCTGATGAAAATTAATCCAGATATTGGCCGAGGCAAACTGCCATTTGAATATAACAAAATACAGCTCAAGGACAAATGGGATCATTTTTTTTGGACAATTAAATGGCTTGGGACAGCCAATTAGAAATACTAAAGAATGGCAGAGTTAGTTTTTTGAAAAGTGCTCAGTTTTTGTATCAAAAGTGTGTTATTGTAATTAAGACATTTTAATAACTTTTGGTTTTATAAAAATTACAAATACTTATTCTATATATGGTAGTTCCAATGGATTTGAACTGTCTCGAATTATTTTCCGGATACGTGCCATTTGTGTTTTTTGTTGTTGTTCTTTTATTTATTTCTAACAAAATATACGCTTCTTTAATCTGTAACAGTTTTGCGCATGCAGGTATGTATTGTTACGGAAATATGTACTACAAACAAAATGCAACGCTGTGACATAAACAACACCTAGATGTTGTAAACCATAATCACAAAATAAATTAATGTTGTGTTGTAGCGAAAACAACACAATATTTAAGTGTTGTAAACCATAATCAGGGCATTAATTTAAATTTGTTGCCGCATTATTGAATCGTGGAAGAAGTTTCTTCAGCAAAGACCACAAGCTTTCAATGGTGTTGCGATCTGAGCTTTGCGCTGGACATTGCAGGTTTTGAATTTTGTTTACTTGACAACCAATCCTTAACGATTTTGACCGTATGTTTAGGATTCCCATCTTATTCGAAAACTATTTCTTCCTCCGGGTAAGCACTTTTGTTTATAAAATCTGGTAAATTATCACCTAAAATATGAAGAAAATCTTCTATTTCCATTTTCCCCTCAATTTTCAACACTGGACCAAGGTGAACCAAAGGCCAAAACAATTAAGCTTCTGCTCCCATGCTTCATGGTTTCATAAGACCGGTAATCCTTGCCATCCGACTGAGAACGATTTGTTTTGGTTTCATCTGACCATATTACCCATTTCCAGTCCTCCACACTCCTCTTTGCAGAACTTTAATTTTAACTTTTTTAGCTACCAGAGAAAAATATATAAAAATATTTTTGACATACAAACATTTCTAAATACGGTAAGAACGTTTGTTCATTTTCTCTTAGTTAAAGATGCAAAATTGCTTTATTTCAAAAAAAAGTTCCATAAAAATCTATGGAAGCGTGTATGTAGCAGATCATTTGGTTAAATCGGTATTTGAATCTGTAGGAAAATTTTTGAATCTTTAAATTTGATTTGACAAGAATTTTCGTGTTATCAAAAAATACTTTTCGAAATTTACTGAATTAAGCGATTAGCCTTGATGATACTGTTTCACAACTCTTGTCTTTGCAAGAGCAAGCGGCACCATCTGGCCAAGTTTTTGGCGTTGCAGCATCCACTGCAAACTTTAAAAAAATTAGAAAAGAAATTTGCATTGTTGGAACGACAAGCAAATGAGGCTACTGATCTCCACAATCTTAAGGTGGAGTGCGATAAATTAAAAATAGAAAAACTTAGAATAAATTTAAAAATTAATAATATTTTATTGTTTGCTGTTGTAGATAAATTTCATCTTATTTTTTTATATATTAAAATTCACAAGTGGTATTATTTTTTTAAGAATTACAAGTTTTTAAATATATGTACAGAATTCTTTTTTAACCTTTTAAGACTCAATTAACAAATTGTTTCACAATACATAAATAAAATATTTTACACTTTTTATTCCCACAACACTTTCAGTTTAATTTTCTTCAAATTTCACTTGTCAAACGTGATATTTAAAGTTGGCAATTCGATATTTTAGGTTGGCAATTTTATGACAAACTCAACTAAAAACAGTTGTGTACCGCAATAGGGGCATTAGTTTAACGACCCCAATAAAAATTACAGGATCGAGATATTCGAAATTTACGACATTCTACAGAAGTTTTCCAAGATATAAAAATTAATGAATCTACAAAAGTCAATAACACAAATATTTTTGAAATTAATAAAAATTTAAAATTTTTTGACAAAGATTTTAGAAAATAAACCGATCATCTTCAAATTTTGAAGGAATTGGAAGACCTTTTCATGATTAAAAAAAATACCGAATCAGTGTGTGATTCAAATTGTCACTCTCTATGGATGCATTGGCTACTTGACAACGACGTGCGAGTTTTCCGATCCCCAAATAGGCAAATTTTGTTCGTAGACAAGCCGCCGAAATGTGAATGCGGTTTATAAGAAAAGATTACTTTTTCGGTCACATTCAATGTGCGATTGTTTTCAAATATTTCCCAATATTGTTCAAGCGTATAGTGACTCGTTTGGGTCCGCGAAGGTATGATACTGACTGATAGTAAATATATCGGAGAGAAAAAATCTATAACATGATTTATAAAGATATTTATTTGTAAATTGATGACATTATTCGACATTTTTAGTTTTATATATTAATTGAATTGAGTTTGAGGCCTTTTTTTTATAAAAAACAAGGTATTAATTTTTTATGATTTTTCAATATTTCAACACCCTGTGGGTGTCTTCTTCAGGAAATTAACCCTTTCATGCCCACTGTTGCCTATAGGCAACATTGTACTTATCGGCTTCTAAGTCCCGTTATTTTAATTTTAGCAACTTGCGGTTTTTTGAATTGTGTAGCCTTATGTGTTGTAAAAGATTATAGCGATTTGTTTTATTGTAAGCTGTGCACGTGTTCATTCAGTAGACGTTCTCCGTATAGTGAAATTGTCAAGATCGTTTCGCGAAAAGTGTTTTTAAAAAAAGTGTTTAAAATCATTGAAATAACTGTTTCATTGTAAAACCAAGTGAACAATATAAATAAATAAAGCTAAGAGAGTTATTTAAAAAAAATAAATCATGAAAAAAGTGTTTAGTTTGTTTATAATAATTTTCTAAAAGTGCTGTTGCCTATAGGCAACATTGGTCAATTGTGGTAATTTCCGAACAATATACATTTATTTATATACGGGTATGTTCCAGGTTTCGACTCGGATTGAAAACGAAAAATTTTTTGAATCTCCATAATTTATAAAATGGTGTTCTGAATTCAGCATGTTTTTCCACATTCGAAGTTTATGTTCGAAAAAAAAAATCTAAATGTTAACGGCCACAGGTACGCAAAAATCGACGGCGATCGGCAAAAAAGTTGCAAAAAAATTAACAAATTACAAAAGTAACACCAAATTTTCACGATGATTTTTTTTACTTGTCTTTAAGACATGTCTTTTTTGTTGGTAGGCATATTAGGTAGATAAGAAAGAGGGGTAGCAAAAGAAACGTGGTTTCTGTTTTCGTGATTTTTTTACAACAACAATGAAGAAAAATACATCTCTTCCTTTTAGCTGTCATTCGCAATTTTACTATTATATTTTATTTGCATTCGTCTGTGGTTATATCTCTGTGTTCTTCTTTATTTTTCTTGTTTTAAACCGACAAGTGCTTGTTTTTTGTTTTGTGTGTATATAAATAAAATAAATATAAATAAAAAGTTCAAATAAATATAAACCATGTGGAAAAACGAAATTGTGGAGCTTTTAATATCTAAATATCAGGAACACGAAAACTTGTATGTTTTACTATATCACCTTCGATTTTTGCGAGTATCAAATTAAATGTCTCTCGGCTCATTCTGATATAGTTCAGAAAAGACGACTTATCTCCCAAGAAGTCGTTCATAAGAAACTAAAATGTACCTCGCTCCACTCAGCATTTCCGCCATTGCTTCACCCACTCACTAGTTTTAGTCCACTAGTTTTACCTCCATTGCTTTCTTCGAGGTTTTTCTGTATAGCACCCAATTTTGATTTTTTTAAGAAAATTTACTTTTTTAAACACTTTACTTCTCAAGTTATTAAATTCCGTTTTTGGCGCCCAAATTATAGAAATAAAAGGAATTAAAGATAAAGTAAAAAAAACCAACTCTGGCTGTCAAATAAGAGTTTTTTTTACAACAACAGTGAAGAAATAGACATGTTTTAAAAATCATCATGAAAATGTGACATGATTTTGGGAGCAACTTTAAAAGAAAATAAAAAAAGACATGTCTTAAAAAATCATCGTGAAAATTGGATGTAAAACAATTTACAGAGTATGAAAAAGACATTCAAATTTTTCATTTAATTTTCAACGCGAATTAAAACAAAATTAATATTCTTAAAGAAACAGAATGAAAATAAAATTATTCAATACTCTCAAAAAAGACAACGAACGAAATTAAAATTATTTGCTTTTGGTTGATCTGCTTGCCTGGCGTTATTTATCAGCGCGGCTGTTTGCCGGCTATAGACATATCGACTACGTTGTCCTGGCACCATTTGTTGTTAAAACAAAGTATTGCCTGATTACTACATTGCGATTTTACAACTAAATGCATTCGAATTATTATAATTATTGTTGAAATAGATATATATATAAATGAAATTAGTTTTAATTTCCTTTAAAAAATGCATTTTTATTTTTCAATAAGATCTAAATGCATTAAGATTTAGTTCAAAAAAGATTGACATATCAAACTTTAATATGTTGGGCAACTTTATGTTTTCGAACATAAACAAAACTGTTGTATTTTTTCATGTTTTTTTACACAAGTGAGATCTGCCAAAACAAAATTGAAATTTTTGGTAAAGTTTAAAAAAAAATTGTTTGCATTAATATTTCTGTGAAAAATTAAATTGTTTTGATGAAATTCAATAAAAAACACTTCAAACTAACAACCAAAATTGTATTTTTCTTAATATTGTTAGCATTTATAACAATAAAGTACGATTCGTTTTACTTTCACCCACCCCTTACTACTCTAATTGAAAACGAATAAAAACATGGGGATGTGAATTGCAGAACACCAAAAATGCTAAAGTAATCCACTTTCGAGTGAATTCGGATTCTAGAACATACCCGATATATTCATATTTAGATACGTCCAAAAGGTATTACACAGACAGAAATTTAAAAAATTGTTCATTTTGACTGGGATGATTCTGCGGATGAGGAAAATGAAGAAGAAGAGCAGGAAGCAACATCAACTTTTGAAAACATCATCGAAGAAACATTGGAAAATGTGATTGATAAGGGCGAAATTGTGGAAGTTGGTCTGATTGAGCAACTAATTAGCAAAGAAAATGACGGAAAAGAAATTGAAATGAAGAGGTTGTACAGGAAGTGACGGAAAAAATTGATTTGAAAAGTTTGAGGTGGAGGAGTGTAGAGGTAATGTAATACCAGTTTGAAAAGCGAAGTGCGCAGCAATGAGGTAAAACAACCAATCGAATTATTCACCTAGTTCAAAAGGGGCAACCTGGCTGTGATAAGTTATATAAAGTCAATTAATTATATGTACACATATGTACACATAGATTTCGATATAATTCAGAATATATTTTTCATTAGGTCAACACAGTTTGAAACAATATCTGCCAAATAAGCCCCACAAGTGGGGCTTCAAAATGTTCTCTAGGGCTGGTGTTCTGGCATTATTTATGATTTTACCCTCTACATTGGAGAAGAATTGATTGATTGTTTGTCTTTTGGTTTGGAAATATCATCAGACATTGTTTTGTATTTAGCATCCAATATTCCAAGGAAAAGAGGTCGCCCATTATCAATCCTTTCAACGATGGAGTCAAGCCCATCATCACCGGGTTTTTTCCATCGGTTTCATCATCACCAACTCTTTCGACGGCCTCTGAATCGAGCTCTTATAAAAGAGCGTATACTGCAGAACCTGCAAAATACATACGATTTGACAAATCTTGGGTAGAATGGGGAGCAAAAGGCAGATGCAGGCTATGCCACACTGGTTATCCGCGCTTCAAATGTAGCAAATGCAATGTTTATTTGTGCTGCAATCCAAAAAAAATTGTTTTGTGTCTTATCATACTTAAGTTTCAATAAAAATGCATTAAAAAAATAAAAAACATTTTTTTTTTAAATTCACCACCACTGCCCAATGTTGCCTATAGGCAACATCCTGTAACTAACGAACCAGGACACCAAGGACCAAGGATCAGTTCATATCTTAGTCAAGACTAACACATATCTGTCCTCAAAAAATTTTTAGCTCTGCACATTTTAATTCGGGCACGAGAGGGTTAAAAATATAAATTAATTGAATTGAGTTTGAGGTCTTCTTTTTAATTTCCTGAAGAAGACACCCACAGGGTGTTGAAATATTGAAAAATCATAAAAAATAAATGTTGTTTTTTATAAAAAAACAAGGCCTCAAACTCAATTCAATTAATTGATATTTATTTGTATTTGGACGATCCGCGATTTATTTTTTCTTTTTTGTGCAGAAGTTATTTTATGTTAAATCAACTTAAATTCGTTTTTTTTTCATGTGAAAATTACAGTTTTAGTTATAAATTTAAAGCAAATATTTTTATGTAAATTTCAAGAATTGTCTTTTTCAATAACAAAAAATAAATAAATAAATAAAATTAAAAAGTAATTGTATAGATCTGTAAAAGGAATTTAAATGTTCAATGAAAAAGTAGGACAAAGAAGTTTTGTATAGAAAAGCATTTTAATATCTATGTTTGGTAATTTCTCCATTTAATACATCTGCGTATGTATGTACACATGTATGTATATAAATATACGTTAGTGCGAACTTATACGCATGAATTCTAAAGACCGATTTCGTCTTCATTCTTATTTTAGACTTATAAAAGAAGTAAAACAATATTTATTAAGTTTCGCATTGTTAGGGGCCACATAATAAAGTTGTAAATGTTTTTGGGCCATAAAATTCAATTGAATCTGCACCCATTACTATAAAATATAAGAATTTATTTAAAAAATATGTAAATTTTATACATACAGTATTGAAGAAAATAATAGGAACCCAATAAATTGTCTATCTGTTTTGGATTTTTATTTAAAATTTCATGTACATAAACATTAAAATGGAATACTCCAATTATCTATAATTAACAACACATACATACATACATATGATAGTAAAAATAAAATTATTTGTGGAATTATTTTAAACTTGTAATGACACGCTTCTGCTGGTTGCTGCAATAAGAACCGTGGTGGTTGCATTCGTACAGTGACAAGTAAAAACACTAATGCCCCGTTTATTGTTTACAACACTTAAATGTTGTGTTGTTTCGCCTACAACACAACATTATTTTATTTTTTGATTATGGTTTACAAATCTAGGTGTTGTTTAGGTCACAGTGTTGTATTTTATTTGTAGTACATATTTCCATAAAAATACATACGTGCATGCCAAAAACTGTTAAAGAATGATTAAAGAAGCCTATATTTTGTTAGAAATAAATAAAAGAACAACAAAAAAAAACACACACACAAATGGCATGTATCCGGAAAAGAATTCAAATCCATTGGCACTACCATAGATAGAATAAGTATTTATAATTTTTCTAAAACCAAAAGTTATTAAAATGTCTTAATTACAAACACATACTTTTGATACAAAAACTGAGTACTTTTCAAAAAACTAACTCTTTGCCATTCTTTAGTATTTCTAATTGGCTGTCCCAAGCCATTTAATTGTCCAAAAAAATGATCCCATTTGTCCTTGAGCTGTATTTTGTTATATTAAAATGGCAGCTCGGCCAGTATATGGATTAATTTTCATCAGCTCAACCAACTTTGCCATTTGTTTTTTATTTGTAATTTTGCTAATATTTATTTTATTTTATATTTATTTATTTCATTTTTATTTTTCACAGTTCTGTATATTTTGCAATACACATTTTATATGCATACCTAAATTTTTTTTATCTATTTTCGATTTTCAGCTTGTAATGTCAATAAAACAACACCTAATGGGCTGTTGTAGATTTTTGATAGTGCGAACAACACATACTGACAACAGTTGTAAACCAACTTATTTATAATAAATAATTAATAGCAACATTCAATAATTATCCAAAATGTATTCATATGCTGTGACTTTCGTACCGGTTGCCAAAAGATTTTTCGCTTTCAAAAACGAGGCCAGATTTCCCAATAAGGCAATGATCTTTAGCCACATACAACAGCCTTGTTGCCATACGATTTTTTGCTGTTTTCCCCAATGCTGCTCCTTTATTCTCACACGCTTAGCAATTCAATGGACTCTGACTGTCGCCAGGATGTGTCCAAGTCTTCTATTTTTCAAATCCATTAGACGATTGTAACACCTTTTACTGAAATTTGCCTTTTTTTCATGCTTTGGTACATGTTTACCACAGAAGTACCAAAATAGATTTTGGTAGATTTTCAGGTTTCGCTTTAAATCCATATAAAATGGGAAACGTGTATTAACTAGAAAAAAGCAAATAAAAATATATGAAAATTTTATAGGTGAAAAATTAATCAAACAATCATCAAGGTAATGGAAAAAATATAAAACTTATAAAAAGTTTGGTCTGAAATTTCCGTAGAGTAATATTATTAAGAAATCTTAATACGGAGAAAGCCATTCAATTTTCATGATCTCCTGACGTGGCTGTGTGTGTTTGTTGAACCAATAATCTTTGTGTTTGTGATAGTAACAACTTTGAAGTTCTGTGACAGACGATGTCAATATTATCCATCAATTTTTGTGGTTTTTAAAGTGTCGTAGGCGAATGTTTTTCATCCCTTAGCAGACATAGAGAAATAAAGTTAATTCAACTAAATGTTTCCTGTTCACGATGTTCACTTGAAAGTCACACAAAATAAAATAAAGATTAAGATTAGATTAATAAAATAAAGAATAACAGTGCCAAACTACATACGTATTTCAAACTTCAACATTTTTTTATGGAAATCAAAAGCATTTTAATATTCTTCACTATTACGACAATTTTTTGTAAACGAACGCACAAATGCAAAGATTGATGATAAAAAATTGATGTGTCTGTCACCCGTTTTGAGCTTAGCATAGACGCCCTATATGTTTCCGGTATTTTTTACTACCTATATAGATTACTTTTTTGCTGCAAGAACGTCCTCATTTTTTTAGTTAAAAATGTAAAATCAAATTGTGTGTAAATTTCATAATTTGTTTGGGAATATTTACTTTTTATTGTTAAATTGTGCAAAATTTAAGTAAAATTTTAACTCATGTTTTAACAATTTATTGTTTTTTGTTGGCTTGCCTGAGTATATGTCTGCATTTCATACATGCTAGCCAAACAATTAGTACTCTTCAGCCAAAACATGCTTGTTCGTTATGTGTGTAAAAGTTTTCTAAAACTATTACACTTATATGTTATTCAAATCACAAGTAAAAAAGTGACTGGATTCTATAGAATTCTCATATAGTATTTGTTGATTTTTGTATAAGTATATGAGTTTCAATGCTTCTCAAATATGATTTGGCTGAAGAGTACTAATGATCTGGTTACCGGCAATTCAATTCAGGCATATGCTTATCTAAGCCAATATCAAACAATAAATTATTTAAATGATTATTGTGGAGAATATCTGGAATAATGAATTTAATATTCTTATTTTAACTCGTGTTCTACATACAAACAAAAAACGTGTTAGAAAAACTTTTTGCAATATTTCCAACTACCAAGAAAGTTGACAAATATAAAATTTAATTCATTTCCATATTAAGTATTTAAAAATAATAATCACTATCAATTTTTATTATGCAAAATATTTAATTAACAAAATAAAAAAATAAGTTCTTTTTTTAAATATTTGTTTGACTAAAACCTCGATGAATTAAAATGGCGGAATTGTGCGGTAATCAATATTTCAGGCGGCGGATTGTCCGTCCGATTTCCATTTAAATTTAAAAGAAGTAATTTCAAAATCGGTTCTTGAATGGAACTTCTATGTGATAATCAATATTTCGAGCGATCCAGTTGTCCGTCCGAATTTGGAAAGAAGAATTTTTATGGGCATGTCCTTTCAAAAAAAAAAAAATAATAATATGAAAATCATTTCGTAAATAAGTGATATAAAGTTAAAGGCGGTTAAAAACAAATGAAAGTTGCACACGAGATTGTACTTAATGTTGCAACGTTTGTGGACAAAACATAACGTGCGTAGCTTGAGTTACATAAATGAATGTTTTACTTTCTGATACAAATAATTATCCTCAATTTCTCTGTAAGAAATACAAAACAAACACACATTTGCATGCACTTACACCCAAATTATATAAGTATGTATTACAACGGCAACAAGATAACAGTTAAATCCAATTTGAAATTACAACAAAAATTTTACAACGGAAACCTAACGGTTTTACCAACAACTTCACAAATAAAATTGGCAAAATTTAAGCCAAGCATTGTTGATTATAAAGTTGACTTAAGTATGTATATCAAAGGATAATATGATTATTTTTATTGTCCTTTAAAAAATTAATTTTGTTGTTAAGGTAGACAAATTGTTGAAATGTGTTTGTAAAGATAATTCCGGCCTTTTATGAGATCTACATACTTACATACATACATATGTACACACATGGACAAAAGTCACCGTCATTGAGCACCCAGAATGTTTGAAGGGCAGTCACGCCGAGAAATTAATTGAAACACAAAATTTATTATATTGAACAAAAAGTATATTTAATTCAAACTTTATTTCAGTTTAAATTACCCCTCTCGCTTTAGCCTTATTTACGAAATCAAATATTTATTATTTATAATTCATATTTCTTGTGGACAAAAGTCACCGACACTGCGTCCCAGCTTAGGTATCTTTAAACATACATAAACGTTTACTGAACTTAAAGCCATTTACCAACTTTGAACTCCTTTGTCAATGAATTTGAGTAAAATTGTTCTGTTTTTTATACCCCGTGTGGGTATAAAAAGATGAGTCAAAAAAGGAAAGAAACGACAATTGGTAAAAGAAAAACTATTTTAAATGCATACAAAAAAAATAAATCCATTCGCGGAATATGTACGTTAGTTGGTCGACCACATACCAACATTATGGGCCTAATAAATCGTTTTAAAAACGACCCAGACTGTATGTATCAACCAAGAAGTGGTCCACCGCCAGCACTATCTTTTCGGGAAAAGCGCTAAATAATAAAAATCATTAAAAGAGTGCCAAAAAATTCCGTCATTGCCGCTATGGTGAGGGAAAGCACTGTACACTCTCGTACAGAATGCAGAGTGCTAAATTTTGTCGGTTATAATGCCAGAGTTTGCAGGAAAAAACCGCAAATTAGCAAGGTGAACCAAATAAAGCGACTTTTTTTTTGGAAAAAATATTATAAGAGCAAAGAAACATATTTTTGGGAGAAAGTAATCTCCTCCGATGAAAGTAAATTTACTTTACACAAGACAGAAATAATTCGCTTGTGAGTCTTGTACAACACCCCACATTCCCTAAAAACTCCACCGCAATCACCAGACCTCAACCAAATCGAACATTTATGGGACCATATGGACCGAAGAGATCGAGAGCATCATATGACCTCAAAAAATATGCTTAAACAAACACTATTCGAGGAATGGTAAAAAATTGGTTCAGATGTAACTAGAAAACTGGTAAAAAAAAATAATAATGCCAAGCATACTTCGTATTAAAATTATTTTAGTTCTTTTGTAAATTGAACACATATTTATTTGACGGTGACTTTTGTCCACAAGAATTATGTATTATAAATAATAAATATTTGATTTCGTAAATAAGGCTAAAGCTTGAATTAATTATACTTTTTGTTAAATATAATAAATTATGTTTCAATTATTTTCTGGGCGTAACTGCCCTTCCAACACTCTGGGCGCTAAATGACGGTGATGATACGTTCCCTTTGGAATATATCAGAATAACAAGTCGTTTGCACAGTGGGACAAATTTGAAATATGTATTGTGACGACGATTTCTCTTAAGGCTGAGGTATGACTCGCCGGTGTCCAGAATCCTGTGACAAAAGTATTTATTTTTGTGGACCACCGCGATAGGTAAAGAAAACACAATACTTTCAATATAAATTTAATTTTATTACAATAAACTCTTACACTATAATTGGTTACAATTTAATCTTACGAGCTACCCTATGGTCCTGGCCACTGGTGAGGGACTGCCCAAATGGGACAACCACTTCAGGAAATCCTCTCACCCTAAGCCTTTACTCCTGGCGATGGCCTACTCAAATGGGATAACCACTTAGAGTCGACCACCCGTCCTGAGGCGACCTAACTATTCCTATACTCTTTCAGTGGACTACTTAAATGAGATAACCATTTAAATTAGCCACTGATCCTAAATCGCTGGTGAGAGATTACTCAAATGGGATAACCACTTAAAGCAATCTACTCACCCTAGCCTCCTCCACTTGCAGTGAACTACTCAAATGGGATAACCACTTAGAGTAGCCACAGCTCCTAAGTCCCTGGTGATAGATTGCTCAAACGGGATAACCACTGAAAGCAATCTACTCACCCTAACCGGTTCCACTTGCAGTGGACTACTTAAATGGGATAACCACTTAAAGTAGCCACTGATCCTACTCACTGGTGAGAGATTACCCAAATGAGATAACCTCTTAAAGTAATCTCCTCACTCTAACACCAAACACTACTTTTCCTAAAAGGCTCAACTACCAAAATGGGATAACCACTTATGGTAGTCAAACTTACCTATCGACAGTCACAGCAACTGACCCCGATCTGTTGATTGCTGCTCCTTTTATACTCGTTCATGACGATACACAGTTGTTGTATCCCTTCATGTGTCAGCTGTGTTAGCAAGCTATGTTACAGTGGATGTGCTGTACACATTAGTGTTACCAGACTACTGGTTCTAATACGCGCTAATAATCGCTACAATTTTACTAACAATACTAATTCAAGGAAAATACTTATTATATATAATTCAATAATAATTCAATTCATTAATTCATTCACTCAATTTAGTTAATTTTAAACAGAAATAATTCAGTCTTAAGTAATTACATTAATATAAAGAAAATAATCCATTATTTAATAGTTCAAAGAATTTAAAGAAATAGTTCATTATGTGCATGTTTTGTGTAACCGGCAATGGACGATGAAAACGAGGGCACCGACTTTCACCGTCACAGTATGTATATATGCAAATATGTATTTTAAAAATAAGTCAGCCATTTTTGAACTAGTCTGATTGCACATAAAATTGTGTTAATTAATCATGTGCTCAATGTCCTGTGGTGTTAAGGAAATTCTTCATCACACAGACTCTACAGTTAATTTAGGAAAATTTCAGTTTGTTATTTACAACAAAAATGTATAAAAACTAGGAATTATTTTTTTTAATTTGACGAAAAAGATAAATATATATGGATCATTTAGTCAAACAACTTTATAAATAGTGCTTTTTATACCGGGAATTCCTAGAGAGAATTTCCGAGATTTCAGCAATTTTTCTTGTCTGGTTTCCCGAGATCAAATAATATATAACCAACTTGGGAAAACATTATATTCTTCCTTCAAGAGGTGAATACGCGAGATATCTATTTATATAAAATGTATACAATATGAAGAATGATGATACTAAATTTTGCATTTTTATTCTTATTTATTATTTTTTCTTAAGTAAACAACAACTGACCTTCGTAGATTAACTGACCTTCGTAGACTAGTAGGTAGTGTACTAGACTCGTAGTGCGAAGGTCCCAGGTGCGAATCCTGCCGCAGAACTCTGGCAGTTTGTGTCTGATATTTAAAGGAAGCGCACATTAAGCCTTCACTGGCTTAAGTGTATGTCGTATGACATGGGCTATCACACCCCTCCAATCAACCTAACCTAACCTAACCTATGTAAGCAATATTTTTCAAATACTTTCATTGCAATTCAAAATATTCTATATGTACATTGAATTGAGAAATTTATTCACATTTTATGAAAATTAATCCACAATTATAATTACAATAGAAGAGATATTGTATGCACAACACATGTGTATTAGAATAATATATCGTTACCTAGTGATTCTTATAGTATATATAGATCTTTTTTTTTTTTTGATCGAGTATTTGCTTACTGCAGGTCAACTAATGACCTAATATTGATTAACTGGAGGACTGCTGCTTCCAAACCAGTTGCATACTACTGGTAGACATTGGCCTAATGCTGATCGACTAATGGTCTGTGAATGGACGACTAGAATCTTGCTGCGTGTGGACTGGAAGCCTGCCGCTGACCAACTGGATTCGACAAGTAAATGGTGGATCCGTAACGGGCAACTGGCAGTAGGCCACTAGTCGGCAAGTATCATGCTACTAGTCGGTCAGCAGCAGGGCACTAGTTGTTAAGCACCAGGCCGATCATCTTCAGTGGCCTACTGGTCGACACTAGTTGTAATGCAATATAGCAGTAGATGTCGCGCAGTAGGCAACTAGTCAGCCAGCAATAGGACAATATTCAGCCAGAAGCAGGACCACTGGTCGAGTAGTGTTTTGCTACAGGTCGACTATTGGCCAGCTGTTTGCCAACTATAGGCCTGCTGCATGCTAACTTGCGCCTAACTGCTCGTCAACCAGAGATCTACTGTTGCAGGTCGATTAGTGGGCTGTTGCAGATCGTCTAGTGGTCTTCTACTGATGATTAGAAGCTTGCTGCTGGCCGACCAATGGTCTGCTGCAGATCGACAAGTGGTCAAGCCCACGGGTTGACCGGTAGCAGACCACTGGTCCACCGACAGCAAACCACTGGTCGATCTGTAGCAGCAGAATTCTAGTTGACGAGCGGGTAGCAGCAAGTTGGCATGCAACTTACCACTAGCCGATCTGTAACTACACACCAGTGAACCTGCTTCTGGCTGAATATTAGCCTATTGCCGGCTGGATAGCGGCCTACTGGCGGCCATCTAGTGCGATGTCAACCACTGGTTTAGCAACTATAGACCTACTGCCAGTGGTCTGCTATCCGTCGACCAGCGGCCCGTTATGAATGGTTCTGCTGTAGGTTGGCAAAAAGCGTGGTTCCAACTAGGCTTGCTGCAGGCGACTAGTGGCCTGCTGCAGATCGGGTGCAGATCGACTCCAGCAGCCCAGTAGTCGCTTGCAGCAAACCATTAGTTGGCAATATGCGTCTTGCCAACCCAAAAAAACCCATTGGTTTTCCAGCACAAGGCCACAATTTAAGAAGCAACAGACTAGTAGTCAGCCAGCAGTTACTATTCGACTAGGAGCAGCCCACTAGCCAAGCTGCTGGTCGACCAGTGGCCTGCTGCTGGCTAACAGTGGTCTGTTGTTGGACGAGCAGTGGCCTACTGTTGGCTGACCAGTGGACTACCGTTGGCTGACTAGTGGCCAGTTGCTTGTCGACTTGTGGCCTACCGTTAGCCGACCAGTGATCTGCTGTTTACCAAATAGAGGTCTGCTACTGATCAACAGTGGCATAATGCTGATTAATCAGTGGCCCGCTACCTATGGACGAGCTAACCGCTACATGTCGACCAGTGGTCTGCTGCAGGTCGAATATTGGCCTGTTGCTGGCTAACTTGTGACCTTCTGATAGCTGAACAGTGGCCCGCTGCTTGTCAACTAGTTGGTTGCTGCTTGCCAGCTAGCGCCCTGCTATTTGCGAATTAGAAACCCATTGGTCGTCCCGCATAAGGCTACAATTTAATAAGCAACAAACCACCAGTCTTCCAGCAGCTACTATTCGACTAGAAGCAGCCCAATAGCCAACCTGTTGGAGAACACTAGTCTAACTGTAATATTCCATTAGTCAGCATGCCATCAGTTGGGAAGCAGAAGGCAACTAGTTCACAACATGCATCTTGTCAACCAGCGCAATACCAGTAGTCGAACTGCAGGAGACCATTAATCGATCTGCAGCAGACCAGTTGTAGAACGGCAGCAGACCACTGGCCGACCATTGGTGGCAAGCAGCAGGGTATTAGCCTACTGATAGCCAACCAACGGCTTACTGTTTACTAACTAGAGGCCTAATATTGACCAACAGTGTCCTACTGCTGGCCGTCCAGTGCCCTACTGCTGGCGGACCAATATCCAGCTGCTGGCCGACCAGTCTCCTTCTACTGGCCGACCAGTGGCTCGTTGCTTGAAAACTTGTGGCATATTATTTAGCAACTAGAAGCCTGCTGGTCAACAGTTGCCTAATGCCAGTGGTCTGCTATTCGTCGACCAGCGGCCCGTTATGTATGGTTCTGCTGCAGGTTGGCAAAAGGCGTGTTGCCAACTAGGCTTACTGCAGAGATCGACTGCAGCAGCCCACTAGTAGCTTGCAACAATTCATTACTCGGCAACATGCCCCTTGAACCTGCAACAGCGCACTAGTCACCTGCAGCAAAACATTAGTTGGCAGTATGCTGCTTGCCAACCCGTAGCAGCCCATTGGTCGTCCAGCATTAGGCCACAATTCAACAAGCAACAGACCACTAGTCAACCAGCAACTACTATTCGACTAGAAGCAGCCCAATAGCCAACCTGTTGCAGAACACTAATCTAACTGTAGCATTCCATTAGTCAGCATGTCACCAGTTAGGAAGCAGCAGGTAACTAGTTCACAACATGCATCTTGTCAACCAGCGCAATACCAGTAGTCGAACTGCAGCAGACCAGTGGTAGAACGGCTGCAGAACAGTGGTAGACCGGCAGCAGATCAGTGATAGACCGGCAACAGACAAGTGGTAGACCGGCAGCAGTCCACTAATCGACTAGAGGCAGGGTAGTTAGCCGCAAGCTGACATGCAGCTGAGCACTAGTTGGTCTGTAGCTAAACATTAGTGGGTCTGCTTCTGGATGACTAGTGGCCTTCTGCTGCTTGACCAGTGGCCTGCTGCTGGCTGACAGTGGTTAGTTTTTGGACGACCAGTGGCCTACTGTGGACTGACCAGTGGACTACCGCTGGCTGACTAATGGTCAGTTTCTTGTCGACTTGTGGCCTACTGCTAGACGACCAGTGATCTGAAAACCATTGGTCGCCAGCAGCAGTCCACTAATCGACTAGAGGCAGGATAGTTAGCCGCAAGCTGGCATGCATCTGACCAGTAATCTATCTGTAGCTAAACACTAGTGGGTCTGCTTCCGGCTGACTAGTGGCCTTCTGCTGGTCAGTTAGTGCCATACTGCTGGTCGACCAGTGGCCTGTTGCTGGCTGACTAGTGGTCAGTTGCTTGTCGACTTGTGGCCTACTGCTAGCCGACCAGTGATCTGCTGTTTACCAAATAGAGGCACAATACTGATCAATCAGTGGCCCGCTACCGATCGATGAGCTTACCGCTACATGTCGACCAGTGGTCTGCTGCAGTTCAAATAATGGTCTGTTGCTGGCTAACTTGTGACCTTCTGATAGCTGAACAGTGGCCCGCTGCTTGTCAGCTAGTTGGCTGCTGCTTGCCAACTAGCGCCCTGCAATTTGCCAATTAGAAGAAGCCCAATGGCCGTCCCGCATAAGGCTACAATTTAATAAGCAACAGACCACCAGTCTTCCAGCAGCTACTATTCGACTAGACGCAGCCCAACAGCCAGCCTGTTGGAGAACTCTAATCTATCTGTAGCATTCCATTAGGCAGCATGCCAACTGTTGGGAAGCAGCAGGCAACTAGTTCATAACATGCATCTTGTCATGGCCACTAGTCCGCGCAATACCAATGGTGACATGCTGACTAATGAAATGTTACAGATAGACTAGTGTTCTGCAACAGGTTGGCTAGTGGGCTGCTTCTAGTCGAATAGTAGCTCCTAGATGACTAGTGGTTTGCTGCGTATTAAATTACGGCTACCAGTAGGCCACAAGTCGATAAACAACACCACTGGTCAGCCAACGGTAGTCCACTGGTTAGCCAACAGTAGGCTACTGGTCGTCCAGCAACAAACCACTGTCGGCCAGCAGCAGGCCACTGGTCGGCCAGCAGTATGGCACTAACTGGCCAGCAGAAGGCCACTAGTCAGCCAGAAGCAGACCCACTAGTGTTTAGCTACAGATCGACTGGCCACCAGCTGCATGCCAGCTTGCGGCTAACTAGCCTGCCTCTAGTTGATTAGTGGACTGTTGCCGGTCTACCACTGGTCGATTAATGCTCTTCTGCAGTTTGACCAGTGGTATTGCGCTGGTTGACTAGATGCAAGTTGTGAACTAGTTGGCTGCTGCTTTCCAACTGGTGGCATGCTGTCTAATGGAATGCTACAGATAGATTAGTGTTCTGCAACAGGTTGGCTAATGGGCTACTTCTAGTCGAATAGTAGGCTGCTACGGGTTGGCAAGTAGTATATTGCGAGTAATGAATTGCTGCAAGCGCCTAGTGGGCTGCTGCAGTCGATCTCTGCAGTAAGCCTAGTTGGCACCATGCCTTTTGCCAACCTGCAGCAGAACCATTCATAACGGGCCGCTGCTCGACGAATAGCAGACCACTGGCATTAGGCCACTGTTGACCAGCAGGATTCTAGTAGCTTAGTATGCCACAAGTTTTCAAGCAACGAGCCACTGGTCGGCCAGTAGTAGGAGACTGGTCGGCCAGCAGCTGGATATTGGTCCGCCAGCAGTAATACACTGATGGGCGAGCAGTAGGGCACTGCACGGCCAGCAGTACGACACTGTTGGTCAATATTAGGCCTCTAGTTAGTAAACAGTAAGCCGTTGGTCGGCTATCAGTAGGCTAATGCCCTGCTGCTTGCCACCAATGGTCTGCTGTAGGTCGGCCAGTGGTCTGCTGCCGTTCTACCACTGGTGTGCTGCAGATCGATTAATGGTCTCCTGCAGTGTGACCAGTGGTATTGCGCTGGTTGACAAGAAGCATTTTGTGAACTAGTTGGCTGCTGCTTCCCAACTATTGGCATGCTGTCTAATGGAGTGCTAAAGATAGATTAGTGTTCTCCAACAGGTTGGCTAGTCGTCTGCTTCTAGTCGAATAGTAGCTGCTTGCTGACTAGTGGCCTGTTGCTTATTAAATTGTGGCTTTACGCTGGACGACCAATGGGCTTCTAATTGGCAAATAGCAGGGCGCCAGTAGGCAAGCTACAGGCAACTACTTGGCAAGCAGCGGGCCACTGTTCAGACCACTGCTCGACAAGTAGCGAGTAGCTCGTCGATCGGTAGCGGGCCACTGATTAATCAGCAGACCTCTATTTGGTAAACAGCAGATCACTGGTCGGCTAACGGTAGGACACAAGTCGACAAGCAACTGACCACTAGTCAGCCAGCGGTAGTCCACTGGTCAGCCAACAGTAGGCCACTGGTCGTCCAACAACAAACCAATGTTAGTCAGCAGCAGGCCACTGGTCGACCAGCAGCTTGGCTAGTGGGCTCGTCCTAGTTGAATAGTAGCTGCTGGCTGACTACTGGTCTGTTGCTTCTTAAATTGTGGCCTTATGCTGGAAAACCAACTGCGGTCGACCAGCAGTATGGCACTAACTGGCCAGCAGAAGGGCACTAGTCAGCCGGAAGCAGACCCACTAGTGTTTAGCTGCAGATCGACTAGTGGTCAGATGCATGCCAGCTTGCGGCTAACTAGCCTGCCTCTAGTTGATTAGTGGACTGCTGCTTGCGACCAATGGTCTACTGCCGGGTCTATCACTGATCTGCTGTCGGTCTACAAGTGGTCTGCTGCCGGTCTACTACTGGTCGATTAATTGTCTCCTGCAGTGTGACCAGTGGTATTGCGCTGGTTGACAAGATGCATGTTGTGAACTAGTTACCTGCTGCTTCCTAACTGGTGGCATGCTGACTATGGAATGTTACAGTTAGATTAGTGTTCTCCAACAGGTTGGCTAGTCGGCTGCTTCTAGTCGAATAGTAGCTGCTGGAAGACTAGTGGTCTGTTGCTTATTAAATTGTTGCCTTATGCGGGACGACCAATGGGCTGCTACGGGTTGGCAAGCAGCATATTGCCAACTAATGTTTTGCTGCAGGTGACTAGTGCGCTGTTGCAGGTTCATGGGGCATGTTGCCGAGTAATGAATTGCTGCAAGCTACTAGTGGGCTGCTGCAGTCGATCTCTGCAGTAAGCGGGTCGCTGGTCGACGAATAGCAGACCACTGGCATTAAGCAACTGTTGACCAGCAGGCTTCTAGTTGCTAAATAGTATGCCACAAGTTTTCAAGCAACGAGCCACTGGTCGGCCAATAGAAGGAGACTGGTCGGCCAAAAGCTGGATATTGGTCCGCCAGCAGTAGGGCACTGGACGGCCAGCAGTAGGACACTGTTGGTCAATATTAGGCCTCTAGTTAGTAAACAGTAAGCCGTAGGTTGGCTATCAGTAGGCTAATGCCCTGCTGCTTGCCACCAATGGTCGGCCAGTGGTCTGCTGCCGTTCTACCACTGGTCTGCTGCAGATCGATTAGTGGTCTTCTGCAGTTCGACTACTGGTATTGCGCTGGTTGACAAGATGCATGTTGTGAACTAGTTGGCTGCTGCTTCCCAACTGGTGGCATGCTGACTAATGGAATGTTACAGTTAGATTAGTGTTCTCCAACAGGTTGGCTAGTCGGCTGCTTCTAGTCGAATAGTAGCTGCTGGCTGACTAATGGTCTGTTGCTTATTAAATTGTAGCCTTATGCGGGACGACCAATGGGCTTCTAATTGGCAAATAGCAGGGCGCTAGTAGGCAAGCTGCAGTGGCAGCGCGCCACTGTTCAGCTATCAGAAGGTCACAAGTTAGCGAGCAACAGGCCAATTCGACCTGCAACAGACCACTGGTCGACATGTAGTAGGTAGCTCGTCAATCGATAGCGTGCCACTGAATGATCAGCATTATGCCACTGTTGATCAGTAGCAGTAGGCCACAAGTCGGCAAGGAACTGAACACTAGTCAGCCAGCGGTAGTCCACTGGTCAGCCAACAGTAGGCCACTGGCCGTCCAACAACAAACCACTGTCAGCCAGCAGCAGGCCAGTCGACCAGCAGTAGGGCACTGACTGGCCAGCAGAAGGCCACTAACCAGCCAGAAGCAGACCTACTAGTGTTTAGCTGTAGATCGACTAGTGGCCAGCTTGCGGCTAACTAGCCTGCCTCTAGTCGTTTAGTGGACTGCTGCTTGCGACGACGAGTGGCTTTCAGCAGACGACGAGCAACTTACTGCTTAACAAGTAGCGACATGCTGCCTGCCGACTAGTGGCCTGGGGCTGGTAGGTAGTAGTCTATTACTGATCATACTGACGCGCTATCAGTCAACCAGAAGCCCGCTACTTATCGACCAGTGGTCTGTTGCAGGTCTACCAGTGGGACTTGTGTTGGCTGACTAGTGGCCCGTTGCTGTCTGTGTAATGGCCTGCAGCTGGCTGATTTGTGGTCTGTTGCTTTTCGAATTATGACCTTTTGCTTGCCGACCAGTAGCCTAATGCTAGCCGGACAGTAGCCTGTTGCTGGCTAACTAATGGCTTGTTTCTAGCAAACTTGTGGCCTATTAATAGCCGACCAATGCCCTACTATTTAACAACTAGAGGCCAGTTGCTGTCAATAGTGGCCTAATACTGATCGACCAACAATTAGTCCGTTACCAATCGACCAGCGACCCGTTACCAATGGTCAGCCATTACTTGGCAAGCAGTTGTTTGGTAAGCAACAAGACACTTCTTGACCAGCAGCAGGTCATTATATGGTAGGCTACTATTTGACCAACAGCAAAAATCACTAGTTTAACAGCAGCTTACCACTAGTCGGCTAGCAGCAGGACAGGGATTAGCAAGCAGCAGGACAGTAGTTAGTAAGCAGAAATAGGCCACTAGTTGATCAGCACCAAGCCACTATTTAATAAGTAGCAGGGCAATACTTGACCAGAAGCAAATCAGTAGTTGACCAGCAGCAGGACGCTTGTCAGCCAACTACTGGTCGATCATTACTCACTATGTTGTTTATAATAAAACAAAAAATTATCACAATTGAATTAAAATGTGGTTCGAAAATGCTAGTGGACAGTTTTAGGCTTAAATAGAAGGGGCTATACTATTGAATTTTTAAATTGTAATTAAATTAAATTTCAACATTTGCCCTATTATTATCTTTTCAGATACTGCGTAGAATTTGAGGTACTAAGGACTTCCAAGACTTGTCACAAACTACCGCCTTACGACTTAATGATAGAAGGTAAATGAAATTATCGAAAGTATGAAATAAGAATTATGTCTAAGGAAATGTTTGATTTCTCAACAGGCGATCGAATTGTGGTTAGCTGTGACGTGGAAGCTTTTGTGGAGGATTTAACACCTAAAGGCAATAATTTAACTACATCAAGACTTAAATTACAGAACCATAATGATAATTTGTATACAAAAGCTGATTTAGCAAACAGTTCCAATGAGGAAGATTTTAACGATAGTGAAGACAATATAATTGACAATAGCAGCAGCAGCAGTAGTGATGAACACGATGATTATGATACAGCCTCGTTAATAGTGAAAAGCACCACTACCACCACAACAACAACGACAACAACAACAACCACAACGCCATATCCAACCACACAAATTATACAATATCACTGTCGTGGCGAAGGTTTACCAGGAAGGACAACAAGATGGAGTGCTTTAGCGGCACCCTCATGCCGGGGAAAGTGGCTTAGATTGACTCTGGATACACCGAAGAAATGTACACATGTCCAATTTATATTTGTTTAAGAGGATCACAGAGACAGGGAGGGAGAATTAAATACTTTGTATAATTATTTTGGAAAAGCGAGAAAAAGATCTATGATTTGGTTTTTAATTAAAAATAATAAGTACATAGTTACTTATAATTTTTATTTTTAAATAAACTTAAATACTTTTTAGTTTAACTATTAGATTGAGAAGAAAAAACTACTAAAGCTTAGCTTCATAATCGTAAAAATATTTCTGCTTAAAAAGTTTATGAAATACATTATCAAAAATATTTTTAAGAATATGAAGAAATTATTTAACTTTAAATCAAGCTGGATAATATTAACAATAAGAATGTGGGCTAGGACAAATGAATTCAACTGTCTTACTCCTATACGTTTGCGCCAAAAATAATGATATTTTATATTTGTTGCTCTTATCGTGATCACACACACACTGATATTTTTGATGTAATGATTCGAATAAAATTACTCAAATAAAAGCCATACTAATTGAATTTACTCGAAACAAATTATTCGAAAAAACAGTATAAATAATTCAATTCGAATTAAAATATTTTTAGCTATTGCTTTTCATTGATTTCAAAACACTATTACTTCACTTAAAAATTTTCAAACACAAAATATTCTAATAAAAATACAAAAATTATTCAAATATTTATTATTATTTTTTTTTTGCAAATGAAACAACACCCAATGAAATGGGACCTAAAACTCATAAAATAAGTTCAAAAAAAAATAATATTTATTAGAATAATATAAAATATTAACCTAATTAACAAAACACACTAGATACCAGGGCCTACGGTGCGATTAATTGTTTACAATGATTTACTTATTAATAAATATAATTATAATTAATAAATTATAATTAAATAAATTCCAAGGAAAATTAAATTCTTCCCAAATCTGAAGAAAGTGAAGTAATTTCGAAATAAAAATAAATTCCCGAAATGTTTTCCCGATGAAATAACACCAATAACAAATTTATTTGTTTTTAATTCACTTTAAGTGCTTTCAATATCAATGAACGTAATAACATAATAATTGAAATTAAAATTGTTAAAAAATAAACACGAAACTGTTTCAACAACTGGGAACAACAATTCAGAATTCAGTAAGTCCCAAAATGTGTGAAAGTTTTTAGGAAATCAAGGGTGTCATAGAAACCAATGTTGTCAGAATTGGTTTTGAAAACGACAAGAAAACATGCTTTGGTATCATGGAAAGCAATATTATCGGTTTTATGTTCGAACTAGAATTAATGTTTTGTTATCGGAAATAAGCCTAGCAGATATTAGTTGTCAGTTTTCATTTGCGCACTTTGTTTTTATTTTTCGCAACAGGATATTTTATGAAAATGGCATTTTATATTTATTGTAGAAATGATCTCTTGATCTGCGCTTTTCATTGCTGTCCATTTCCAGTTGGACCCACTGAGGACAAATGAACCGCTCCATAACTTTGAGCACATAACCTAAAATTGTTGATGCTATGCTTCTACCTAAACCACTCCGCAAAGCTACATTAAATGTACATAAACGCACAATAAAAAATGCACTTACGCTGTCTCCGGCAGCTTAAGTGGGTTGTTGCAATCTCAGAATTTTCCACGCCACCCTTTCTGAACGCTCCTCTTCTAACAACAAAAATGCTACAACTGCTGATGCCATTTTACTTCACTTATTGCGACTTATCACTTTTTCAAATATTTAATAATAAAAGAAATTGCTTTTATTCAGAGATTTATACACTTTGATTGATATTTTAAATGAAACAATAAAAATTTTTTTTTTGATTTTCTGCAAAGAAGATAAATTAAAAATCGTAAGCAAATTAACAAATGTAAGGAACAGCTGATTCGTACATTGGTTTTTACATTCGAATTTAACAAAACCAACTTGGTTTCATGACACAAAATGAAACCAACATTGGTTTACAAAAACGATAATCAGCAAAACTGACTTGGTTTCTATGACACGCCTAAATATTTCATATATTGTGGAAGTTTTTGTGTAGAATATTCTAGTAAGTGTGTCTTTTCCCAGTTACTCAGTTAAAATAAATTTGAAACAATTGCTTTATAAAATAAGAACTTGGAATCTTGCTCTAGGTGTTTTATTTCTATTTTAATTTTTTACTAACTTTTTGTTTGTTTTATTTCACCAGCCTAGTGTCAATTAGTTTGTATTTAATCGTTAAAAATATTTTATTCCCTTTTTCTATTAAGAAAAAAAAACATAATTTACTCACGCATAATCATTGAAAATAAAACGTAATAAATTCAATTAAGTATAACTTTTACTAGACATAAGACTAAAATCCCACACTAATAATGAAGCAGTATAACCTTTAAAGGTATAATCATTAGATGGGGCAAATATATGATCAGGTGGTAATGAGTAATATAATATTATATTATAGTTAGAAACTGACCAGACTTAATAAATACTTGATGAAAACAAAAAAAGGCAAACAATATTCAGTGGTCACGTTTATTTCATGAAATATTTGCCCAGTCTAAAGGTATCTTAAGAAAGTATATTGTTCATAATTTCACAAAATACACTCCTAAACATTGACTAAAGACACTAAAATAGCAAATAATAAGGAATAAAATATTTAATTATTTAATATTGAAATTTATTATTTGGGATATTCTCCCCAACTGATCGTTTGAACAATTAGAGTTTCAAACAAAAAAATATATAATTATTTATTAGCTATAAAGTTTTCGTAAATATAAGCAGATTAAATAAGAATAATATAGATTTAACTTTCTTTAAGAAAATCATACATACACAACACATACATACATACATACAGATATGAATTAAATAAAAGATATAATACAAAAAACATATGAATAAAAGATATAATTTTAAATATAAAAATAAAATTATATGAAGCAAATCATGTTGTGTGAGAAATAATAAGCAAGTAAGTACAGTGAAAGCTCGCGTAAGTGGCCGCACACTGTGGACAGTTTTTTTTTTTCTTATATTTTAACCGTTAATCGAGCTTTGTATCAAAAATGATACATTTCATTTTTTGTGTCAACATAACTTTATTTAAAAAAATTTAGGATGGCACATGTATTGAGACTTTGTCAGCATTGTTTTTGCCGTTATTTTAAACAACAATTTAAAAAAAAATTCCAAGCAGGCCATGAGAAATTCAAAAAATTCGTAAATCTAGCTATGTATCATTTTTGATACATACTGCATTTTAAATGATTTTGTGCTGTTGTTCATATCATTTGTGAGGTGGATTTCAGATTTTTTAGTTTTTTTCTGTACATAAAGTGTTTTACGTATTATAAATAATGTCTTATCCGCGGTTTTTAACTCTGGAAGAACTTGTGAATGAAGTAATGGATGGGAGTGAAGAGGATGAAGATGTTTCTGATCTTGATGTTCCTGGTCCTGATGTTTTTGAACCCATGGTAGAAGAGAATAGCAGCGCAGATTCAGATGACAGTATCGACAGTAACACACATGGTGAACCGTCGTATACTGCCAAAGATGGCACTGCTTGGAGCAGCGAACCTTACCCCGTTGTTAGGTTGCGAAGGGAACATATTATAAATTTGCACCCAGGTAGGAAGCGATTGTTTGTTGAAATATCTCAGAATTCAGATTTTAGTTGTTTAGGCGTTACAAGACTTGCATCCAGTCGCGTAAATAATATTCGGGACTCATTTCTACTACTTTTCTCACCGCAAATAGTAAAAATTGTAATCGATAACTCTAACAAATATGGAAAGCATTTACATTCTTCCAGTCACATTGAAATTGACGAGGATCTATTTTATGCTTATTTGGCAGTATTATTGTTGGCCGGAGTATACAAGTAAGTAACACCACAGATACAAATTTGAAATTTTACGCTCACCAGATCCAAAAACGTGATCTTGCATGATTTATTCGATGAATACTATGGACGTCCAATATTTCGGTCAATTATGTCTGAAAGAACATTTTTATACGTTCATAAAATCATTCGTTTTGATGATGTGCTAACCAGACGTGCTCAGAGAAGTGACGACAAGTTCGCGCCTATTAGGAACCTTTGGGAAAAATGGTCTGAAAGACTTTCAGTGTTCTATAATTCCAATGATTGTGTTACTGTGGATGAACAACTACTGGGATTTCATGGCCGCTGTAAATTTCGTCAGTATATTCCATCGAAACCGGACAGATATGGCCTAAAATTTTGGCTTATTGTTGATTCACGTACATGTTATGTGTGGAAAATACAGCCATACTTGGGCAAAGCTGCATCTGGGAATCCTGAGCGAAATCAAGGATAACGGGTTGTTCTTGATTTAGTCGACGGATTAAGAGGGCGTAATGTCACCATGGACAACTTTTTTTCATCGCACGCTCTTGGCCAGAAACTTTTACAAAGGAATATGACAATGGTTGGAACCATGCGCAAAAATAAACGATCTATTCCTCCAAAGCTGTTGGAATGCAAGAAAGTTCCACGGTATACTTCCACTTTTGCCTTTACTGCAGACACTACTATCGTTTCGTATATAAGTCACAAAGACAAATGTACTATTGTTATAAGCACAATGCATCACAAACCTAGTGTTGAGAATGATTCCAAAAAGCTGCCCGAAATAATAACTTTTTACAACTCAACGAAAGGAGGAGTTGATACTGTTGACAAAATGTTGAGTTGCTATAGTTGCAAACGTAAAAATAATCACTGGACTATGGCTGTTTTTTCCAATATAATTGATATTTCTGCATTGAATGCTTATATTATATATAATGAAATCGATCCCAATTGGATGCAAACTCAAAAACACACAAAACGTAAATGTTTCCTACATGAGCTTGCAATATCATTAGCAACACCCTATGTGGAAAAACGGAAGAAGCACCCAAGAAGTGAAATATCTATGAAGTTTCTCTCCAAGCTGTCAACGCAGAATACCAGAAAATCAACTGATAATGAAGCTGGCCCATCTAAAAAACCAAAGAAGCAACGTGCTAGATGCCAAAAATGCTACCATTTGGGAGAAAACAAGAATAAGTGGACATCGTCCTTTTGTTTCTTCTGTCAGAAGCCATGCTGCAATGAAAAATATTCTAACAAAATTTGTGTGGATTGCTTAAACACGACATAGAAATGTAACAATGTAAAACATTTTTTAATAAAATACATCAATAACAATAAACATATTAAAATTTTTTAACAAAACGGTTTAATATGTAAATTATTTACAATCCACTGTAGCATGTATCAAAAACGATACATAGCTAGAATTATAAATTATTTTTAAAGCTCGATCTACGGTTAAGTCAGGGAAAGAAAATTTGCCCGTTCAGAAAAGTTGACTTACATATTAGAGGCAGCATGCAGTAAATTTTTAAGAAAACCCAAATTTTAAATAGATTTTAATCTAGTAAAACAAAGTTACCGGTCTCGTAACTTTGCAGTATTTGTGCCAGTTTTGAATTTTTAACCGACTTCAACAACAGGATGAGGTTATATATTCGTCGATGTTTTTTATGTACAGCATTTCTTTTCGATTTATAACCTCAATAGTGTGAGTTCTCAAAGTAAGTAATGCTTTAGAGGTGGTCACGTCTTCATCAATTATTTAAAAGAGAGGGGGAAGGGTACAGCATATATCGAACTTAAAAATGTTCTCTAAAATAAAAACTTATTAAAGAAATTTAAACAACTTCAGATATACATATGTATACGCATTATTATATGCGTTACACCCAATAAGATCGGGCGCCAGGGAAGTTGACAACTACGTACAAAATTCAATATACAGCTTTCAGTCATTTTGGCACCGGCTTGAAATATCTCAGTAGGTATAGCACATGTTAATATTTTAGTTATTTTTAGATACAATTTTTTTTTATTTAGATAACATTTTTAAATTCTTTTAAATTTTTCGTCAAAAATGTTTAATATGAGTCATGTTTGTGCGCCCAAAAAAGAACGAGAAGAATCATTGTAAAAGGGGCGTTTTTCAGTTGACAAAAATCGTTACCATAAGTAATGATTTTTGCTATATATAGTGAAAACATCTTTGTTGCTCTTATCATGTAAGAAATTTCGGAAAAAAAATTGTTTTTTACATTGGACATGTCAAACTTTGGCATTACTTAGAAATGAAGACGCATAAAATAAACAAAAATTTATATTTAAAATGGATGACGCCAAATTAATATTTGTTGTTCAAGAAATTTATAATAAAAAATATCAACAACAAAACAGCCGGCAGTATTACTTGCGATGACAAGCTTTCACTAAGTAATACCTTAAGTTGAACAGGACTAGCAGTTAAAGGACACGTTTTTATTAACCCTATCTTAAAAGTTGTCATATTTTGAAATGACATTGCAACAAAAACATTGGCAATATTGAAACACTTTTATTAAAGAGGACACCTCTTAGTTAACCTCATGACATTGTAATATAATTGTTTTTTGCTTTTTTCTTTTCAATTTTCATCAATTTTGAGTCCACATACAGTTTCATTTGAAACAGTTTTAATAAAAAACGCATCGTTATCACTTTTTTTTGTATGAAAATCCCTCTCAAATATAATTAAAAGTAAACAAATGTTATATTCAAATGCGAAGCTATTCTTGAAGATAAGAAATATTTTGCAAAAACAATCAAAATCATAAACAAATGAAATCGTCTGTTTATTTTACAATCTCAAATCGAAGAAGACACACCGCACGTATTTTTTATACGCTTGAAACAACTAAGAGATCATATTACGTTTTAGTAGAACTTGAGAATAAATTATATTAATAATTAGGAAATTTTAAAAGAACGAAATTAAGAAAAAATCCAATGAAAAAAATTTTAATTAAAAATAAAAAATTTCCATAAAAATGTTGAAATTACGCTGTGCATCTTATAGTATAATTATCAAAATGTTAATTTTCACAAATTTAATACTAAGCACTACTATGACAATTGCTCATCCTTCTTCTACATATTCACGTGGTAAGTTTTGATTGTATTTCTTGATAAAATTTCTAAGAAGAAGTACATATCGCACACCCAGTACAAAAGTGACTCAACTCAAAATTTTAATTTTTCGGGTTTATATCATTAAGCTATGCACAATACATTTGTTTATCTATAAGAAAAATATTTGTGTATTTTATTGTTGTTAACTGTTGCTAAAGAACAGTTGTCTTTCCTTATGTTTGAGTTGGTATAAAGTTGAAATTCATAAAAATGATTTATTATTAGTTATGTCAGAAAATTAAAATTTTGAGTTGTGTCAGTTTTGTACTGGGTGTGCGATACTTTGAATTATTTATTCAAGATATTTTCCAAAATAATTATTATAATAAATATTATTATAAAATTAATTTTTTTTTGTTTTGTCCAATAAATACCATCATTATCAGCTGAAGGTCGATTAATACTATACAGGTAGTAAGAAAAATAAAAGATTGCGAATCATATAAACGTTTTCTTAAACTTGTATATATGTACATGTTCCCCGTTTTACACGCTACTAGTTTTACACGTTTTCGATTTCATACTTCAAAATATGGCTAACTTTGACTTCACTTAAGACGTATACGTACTAGAGATGAGAGATACATGTGAACCTGTGATTTAATTTCATTCTCCCTTGTATTCTTACCAAGGATGAAGGTGGCTATTTGTTTTGATCTCCCTATTTCTTAATCAGTACGAGTAAATGACGTATGTATAAGTTTAAGCGACAATAGGAGGGCAGGTCAATATTTCAGTACTTTTTGAATTTCCCGCCTCTTAACTAAAATGGCAACACTGGTCCTGTAATTGACTTTTGTCAAAAATTTCAACAAGCTGCGTCAGTTAGTTTGTTTTTGAAATTGATAGCATACTACCGCGTGATTTGAGGAAAAATAGGAAAAAGTGAATTTCGTGTGCGCATTAAGCATTATAATTTGCGAAAGAAAAACCATCAAACCAAGGCTAAATGGCAATTATTCGCCACCAATTTCAATGGTTGTGGGAGCTCTACACCCGAAAAAAACTTATAAAATTTAAGATGATTAGTGGTTTCAATTTTGAATGATCACTGGGATCACAATCGACCACGAACGTAATCGTATGACAACTTCGTAGAAGTGTTTGGCGTTGTTCAAACGCAATATGAATGAGTTTTTACGCGGTCTCGTAATCATGGACAAAACGTGATTCCACTACAATATGATATCTATTATTTGTTGGCTTTTTCAAATATTACATTTACGAGTAGAATTGAACAGTATTTTTTTTTTTTTTGTTTTTCTTTGTTCCAGTTTGCAATTTTTAATCTTTTTTAATTCTAAAATTGTTCGCTTAATTCGATAAATAAAAATCCAAAAGGGTACTTCACTCTGCATTCCTGTTTTATTTCTCAATATATGTACAAAGTGAAAAAAAATTAAATTGTTAAGGAATGACATTTTTATTGCTTCCAAAGGATCTGGTAGTGCATTTTTTGACTTACTAGGATCCAATTGACAATATTTTAATTTAAAATGAGAATTACTTGTACAAATTAGTTAAAAATCAGTGTGAAAGTACATTTTTTTTAACAGATGATATTTCTTTAAATTTTAAATTTACATGAAAATATTATTTTTTCTTCAACCAATAATGATAAAATTACTTTCACCAAGAAAAAATGAATCGTAACAACTTGAGAATTTGTACACCTTACAGATGTCAAGCTCTTTGCCAGTGACAAAACTAATTTAATATGAAATTATGTTCTATACAAAAAATCATTAAGCGGTTACTTTTCTCCACATAGTGAAGATAACTTACAAATCGGTGAATAGGAATAGGAAACGTAAACATCCTGCAATTGCTACTTTATGTTAAAATCATTGGAAATGATACAAGTTTGCATTTCTTTCGGATTATAATCGAAATATTTCATGCCTTCTTTTTTTACTGGGATATGTACAGAAAAGAACTTAAAAATTAAAAACATTGTCCACAGTCACATTTTAAAATAACGATCACCTTTAAATCATGTTAAGTGTTCACTACATTCTTTAAAAATCACAGGATCTGTCATTTCTAACACATACTATACTCACAACACTTAAGACATACATGATTAAAAAAAAATAAATAAAAAATGGCAATTCACCTTTTAATGTTCAAGACGAAATTTTATATTTCTATGAATTAGTTGATTTTAATCAACAGAAAAATTAAAAAATTGAAACTAAAACTAAATTAATAAAAAATATAAATGAATAAAAATAATAATCAATTTAAAATTAATAATAGAAACAGTCAACAAGAAAAATAATCAATTTAAGATAAATGCATAAGGCCGCTTTACAAACTTAAGGTAAGCACGAACCTACAGTTTGTAAAAAATATCTTTGCACAGAAAAAAAACATGTAAAATGTTACCTTCATTCAAGAATTAAAAAAAAATTACATACGGTTTATTTTTAGCACACATCCCATTACGGTACTATTAGACGCCAATACTTTTCAAATGGACATAAATATTACAACAGCATAAAAAGTGTAAAAAAATCTTTGCATATTGAGTGAAGACATTCAAAAAAATGACAAAAATGCCGTTATTTTGGAACTATTTTGTTCATTTGGGTTTTTTTTTCTTAAAAGGTAAACAAAGATTTAGTTATAAAGTGATAGTTCTTAATGCAACAAGTGACCTCATATTTGAATATAAAAAATGCCAGGAAAACGAGTTTCAAAAGATATTATACAATTGATCTATTTCAATCAATACAAAGACAAATCTGGCAAGGAAATCGCCGATATGTTTTCATTGAAAATCATAACTGTATATAATATCATATTCCGTGCTAAAAAAAAAGGGGGACTAGAATTAAAAGGATCCACAGGCAGGGCGAATCCAGCACAAGTATATTAGCTCTTCAAGTGGAAAAAGATTTTGGGTTACGTGTTTCTAAAAAGCAAAAATATTCGTCAAGAGTAAATAAAAATCTTATTCCTACAGTAAAGTTCGGAAAACTGTCCGTAATGGTATGAGGCTGTATATCCAGCAAAGGAGTTGGTGTAATCAGAATTTTGGATGAAACAATGTTAGTATATCTTGATATTCTAAAAAACGAACTGACCTCCAGCATTAAAAAGTTTAGTTATATAAACCCGGATAATCCAAATAAATTAAAATACAAATACTATCAAGATAATAATCCCAAGCATAAATCTTATTTATGTAGATCATGGCTACTGTACAACTGTGCCAAAGTAATTAATACTCCTGCTCAAAGTCCGGATATAAAACCTATCGAAAATTTGTACGTTCATCTAAAGAAAAAGGTATGGAAAAGATCGCCAACGAACATAAACGAATTTATACGGTTTATTAAAGAAGAGTGGGAAAATATACCGTTAGAATATAATATTCCGAAGCTAATTCAATCGATGCGAAGACGTCTGCAAAAATTTACATCAGACAAAGTTTTATCCAGTGTGCAAACATTTTTCTACAGTAGAGAAACTGAACTACATACTTTTATTTTTTAATATTGTACGTTAGAATTTTTCATTTTTATAAAAGTTTTTTACATATCATATTAGCAAAACCTATGTTTACAAAATACTTTTGGAAAAAAAAACAAACAAAAATTTTTATTTTTATTAGAAATGAATGCGTCATTTGATTTTTTTTTTTTTATTTTTCTCTATGTGCAAAGATATTTTTTACAAACTGTATCTGCTTTAAACCGACTAAGTTTATGTATTTAAAAACTCATTAATAAAACACATTAAAGATTCATGTTGCACCTTAAATTAAAACTAGAAGTATTGGCAATTGGTAGAAATTTTAAACCTTTTTTTACTGATACTCATAGAAGCAAAACCATTATAAAAATACTATGTATTCAAATACTCTCTTAATTCGAATAAAATTCGTCTTCATTCATAACACTTATGTAGTTTTTATTTCATAGATCAATGTATATGCTTTACTATCATGATAGAAACTCAAAATTTTAATTAAAATAAAACGCAATCGTTTTTAATGTATATCATAAAATATAAAATTCTTTAATAACAAACGAGTTAAAGTATGTAGTTTTGAATGTAAAAGTAAAACATTATTTTGAGTACGGCCGATAATATAATAATAAGAAAAAGTAATACTATTAAATATCTGGGTTCACATAGACAAGAATTCAACTCAAAATTTAAACACCATACAACCTGAGAAATGCATTAGACCTCAACGAGCGATTACGAGGGCCATCAAAAGATCTCTATTTTAAAAAGGATTATGGCGTCACAACACCATGTTTGGCATATATATATAACAACAAATAACAATATGTTAAGAAACAAACGTATATTTTAACTGTTTTAAAAAAAAGAAGAAATGAATTACTACACATTATTATTATAAAAATTAAATATTAATATTTAATCAAAAATGTTTGTTGTGGCTTTAGCTCTTCATATGCCGACATTTCATTGGTTGCTAAAACCAATGAAATGTCGGCATATGAAGAGCTAAAGCCACAACAAACATTTTTGATTTTTGTATGCATTTAGCAAAAGCTCTAATTGTTTCTAACGATTAGTTGGGGAGAATATCCCAAATAATAAATTTCAATATTAAGTATTAATATTTAATTAATATTGAAATTTATTATTCGGGATATTCGGAGAATATCCCGACCAATCGTTAGAAACAATTAGTTTTCTTGCAAAATGCATTGAAAAAATGTTTGTTGTGGCTTTATCTCTTCATATGCCGACATTTCATTGGTTGCTAAAACCAAATCGTCAGTGAAGTTTAAGCAGTTTGATAACATTCAACCAATGAAATGTCGGCATATGAAGAGCTAAAGCCACAACAAACATTTTTTCAATGCATTTTGCAAGAAAACTAATTGTTTCTAACGATTGGTCGGGATATTCTCCGAATATCCCGAATAATAAATTTCAATATTAATTAAATATTAATGTTTTATGATGTACAAGTGGTTCTTGTTTGACCATTAATTACTGTCTGTCTTCATTTATTTATTACTAGCTGACCCGGGCAAACGTTGTTTTGCCTTCAAATTTTATTTTCACTGTAAGTCTGGTTTCGTTGCAAAGTCATGGCGGATTGATATTTCGAAGAAGAATGAAAGGGGCACTAAATCGACATAGCAGTTATTGGTCAAATAGCGGTATCGGGCTAATTAACAACACTACACGCTGATTAAAGACCCAACGCCTTCAGCGAAACACAGCATAGGCTTATCGCGCTAATCTCTATCGGGCAAAACACAAAATCGGTGCTGTAGTTCTTGAGTTACGGTGCAAAAAACACAAAAAAAAACTAAATATTGCGCCATCTGTCTTACGAACTTCAAAATACACAGAAACACTCCTCACGGCTCATAGAGCATGCATATAAAATTTGGTCAAAATCGGTCCAGTAGTTTTTGAATTTAGCGATCACGAACATACACGTAATTTTTATATATGTAGAGATTAATTTCCATCAAATATATTAAAATGATCCAAAATAAGTTTGACTTACATATAAAAAATAATAAACTAATAAAGTAAATTTTTTTAGTCTTCAGATCTACAAAATGTATTGTTTGTTGTGGTTTTAGCTGTGCATATACTGACATTTCATTGGTCGCTAAACCAAATCGTCACTGAAATTTAAGCATTTTGCTTATGCCAAACAAATCAAACACAATATGAGAGTTCTGTATTGTATATGATTATTACAAAATACATAATCATAGTAGGGTTAGAATACTTTTATACAAACAACTCAACAAACAATTATACGCAACATGAGTATAATTGTTCGTTGTATTAAAGCATTCTAAGCCATGGCTTGTTATCTATATCATAAATGTCAAAGCATCAATTTTTGACTGTATATCTATTATTTCTTTTACATTTTATATCAAAATGTCTAAATATCGTCTTCGCTGATTATACTCGTATGTAGAGGATTAATTGCGCTAAAAACATACATATACAATTTAATACAATTGTTGATGTCGATATGTTTTTTTATTGCTACACAATACATATCTATGGCATAAATTCCCAGATTAAGTTCCTTCAAAGTCTAGGAAATTGCTTTCATCTGTACAATTTATTGAATAAACATTTTCATGGTGGTATGCAATAATGCATTAAAAATTTTTGTTTTATGAATATTTTAAAGCAAACACAAACATATGTACTTTGAATTGATACTTTCAAAACATCATTGTATATTTAAAATATGTAAATGCACAAATGTAGCCTGAAGTCTTAGCTCTTATTTGAAATTTGTTATTTGTTTCATTTAATGGGAAATACACGTATCTCTGATTTATACAATTTCAGTAGAATACACAGTAAAATTCATGACAAATACTAATTTTGCTTCAAAATGATTAATACTTTTTTTAATATCTAACTACTCGATTGAAATTGTAATCATTTTTGTACATCATAAACAATAGTTCAAGTATTGTTTTGCATACGATTTCATAGAAAACTTTTGTTAGCCTCAAAGTGTTTGTTAGAAATTAGAAAAATATTATTTAAATATCAATTCGACTTTCGAAAATATACCCGTGCAAAACCGCGTTAAAGTTTGTAATAAACACATGGCATTATTTTTGGGTTTTAATAGAGGATTTGAAATAACTGATAGAGAAGTAATGCCACAATATATTTATCATTCATGACTTTGGCGTCCCACAAAGATTTATTCTAGAAGCATTACTGTAAATGATATGCCAAATAGTGTAAAATAGTATTATACACGGAGGATACATTAATATATACCGAATGGGATACGGAAAGTGGACGTATGAATGAAATTATTCATGATATAAATAAATACTTAAACAATAGATAATAGAAAATGTTAAAACAGATAAAATATCTTGATTTCATAAATCTTATGATTTAGTGCATTCAAAGTTATATTGGAAATAAATATTTTAAATATCAAAAACGTTAAAATGGAAAAAAATTAAGTATTTGTAATAAAAAATATATAAATAATGTTAAAAGCAAGTTTTCTTCAAATATATAAACAAAATATGGTGTCTAAACTCACATTTTTTAGTTAAATATGTATATAAAAGTGTATATAATTTAAGTCAATAAAAAAAGAATTCGGATTTCAAATATTAAAAAATTGTAAGTTACAGAACAAGTCCTTTCGATTACCGATTTTTTTTTTTTTTGGCCATGAAGCGTGCGGCTCGTTCCAAAATTGCAGAATTCTGAACAAAAAAACAGACTTATAGGAATCCCTCAGGAAATGTTGAATGACGTGCTTCAAAGGGTCATAACTAGTGACGGGTATATGGTTATGAAATCGAAACCCAAATTCCAATCGTCCCTACGGAAGAGCCAAGGAGAGCAAAGACCAAAATCAACTGTTATGCCTCGCACAAAAAACCTCAAATAAGAACATACTTATGCACATATGAACAGACCACGTATCTATGTATGTATAAAAAAATAAGAATTATATACATATGTACATATATCTGATGCTAAGCGGGAAGTTATACAAAAGGATAATAATTGGAAAACGCAATTCGACCAAGTAAATTTTTTTTAATTACATACACATGTTAAGAGTGATTTTTTTAACAACTTTCTTTTTGGCAACACTGTTACTACGTTTATACGCACGTCTTATTTGCAAATAAAAAGAATGTTGCCGTATAACTTTTTTATTGTAACTTATTAACGCACTTCAACAAGTCGTGAATAACGACACTATTTGCAAATAAAAAGTAAAACGTTGCCACTTCATGAACGTTTTTTGTGTTTTACTTACCAAACAATCATATTTTCGTCACATGGCATCACTAATAATAACATAAGTTCTGTATGCAATTACCCGTATAAACAGTGAATTAGTTATTTGCAAATAGTTCTATTTGCAAATAAGACGTGCGTATAAACGTGGTATGTTTTTGCGTTCTAGCTGTTTTCGTCTAACATGTTACTTCTAAACATGTTCAGTTTGGTCTATAATTTAACCATGAATCGACTTACAAACGAACAACGCTTGCAGATTATTGAATTTTATTATCAAAATGCATGTTGGGTTAAGAAAATAGAAATTTGTGTTGAGCGACGAAGCTCATTTCTGGTTGTGGCCGGTCAGTTAGACGCCTAGATCGCGCGCCTTTAAGACTACGGTTGACACAATGGACAAAAATTAAACCCAGCGAATGAACCACTTGAGGCATAGGTGCGGACGACATTTACATTAAATCATCTTTAAATAATGATTATATATATATATATATATATATATATATATATATATATATATATATATATATATATATATATATATGTGTGTGTGTGTGTGTGTGTGTATATCGTTCTATCGACTCAAATAAAGATTTCGTACATTTTCAAAATTTTGTTTTTTTTAAGTCAAACCCAAAAACTCTTTAAAAAATTACCCTTTATGTATAGCTATGTTGCGTGGAAGAAGCGATATGAACTTACATACATACATATATAGGCTTTTAACATTCCAATTTAAAAAGTAACAACTATTTTCTTTTTAGATCGTTACAATGCCAAATGCACTGATCCCGAAACCAATCGAGAATTATACATTGGTGAATTCTTCACTAGACCTGGTCAATGTATACGAGTTCAATGTCTAGGAACTCTACAATTGTGGGAAGACAGGTATAATATTTTGTGTAAAATATAATAATAATGGAACCACTTACACCCATTTATCATTATCAGATGTCAAGTTCCACAACTAGATGGTAATTGTTATCGTTTACCAGCAGCGAATGAATTTCTTGATTATCCACGGTGTTGTTCGAATTACGAGTGTAAATCATCAAAATCTGATGATAAAAGTACTATCGATGAAACAAGACTCTATGATCATTATGGACGCTTATTGCGTGAACATATAACTCAACGAGTTAAGGTATTGGTTAAGTCACCTCTGACGACAACAACTTTTAATTACACTGAAGGCGGTAACACGGTTTTATCGTCTAAAATTGAAACTGACAATGTCGAATATAAAATACATAAATAACTATACATTAACTAAAACGGATTTATATATTTTAGTTTAAAAAATATTTTTTGTTAAGATACTTAAATATACTTACATACATACATATGTAATTAATACAGAATTAGAAATAAAATAAGTATGTATGTATATACTAAACACATGCACGTGCATTAATTTGTAAATTAATATTTTAAATGTACTCACACCAATTAATTATTATGATTAACCAGGATAAGATGGTGGCCAAGCAAGAATTTCTAACAATACTAAAGTTGTGGCATCCAAACTATTTTTACAATGGAATAAATCGTACATATGTATGTTTTATATTATTTGGATTACAAATTGTTATGGCGCCATTTGCTTCCCAAGTCAGTGATATTTACGCCGTTGATAATTTTAAATCGGCGGTAACTGTAATGTTTACGAAGTAGAATTTTCTGTATAAAGGTGAATTCACCCATTCGTTCTGAACTTTCCGAACGCTTTTTTTATATGTAGTTTGACGTCTCTATTTTTTTGAGAGTGAGAGAAAGACAGTAAATTTAATGCGGAATATCAACAAAAATTTCGTTCAGAACGAATGGGTGAATTCACCTTAACATTCAGAGTCAAGGCGAATTCGCCTTGGGTAATGTCATAGCGACAACAACTTCATGTAAAAGGTTTTTTGTTTGCGCTTGCGACCATAGTACTGCCACCTTGTTAGTATAACCATTGTTGAAAACAGTCTTACCTATAATATAATAACTGCCTTATCTTCTTTATGATCCCTACACAATTGAAATTTTTGCACATACTAAACTCTAATTTATCAAATCATATTTATAAAATTCTTTGATATTAATTATATATAATAGAACTTAATCATACCCTAACATTTGTTGTATGGAGATTGTATAGAGATAAAGTAGTGCCCTCTATATGTCAAGCGATTTTATGCAACTTTGAGTGTAAATACAACTCTGTAGATACAAAATACCACATTTTCACGAACTAAAATAACGATAGTTAGCCGAACCTCATCTGCAGTTGTGACAAAGAGAGAAAAAGTACGTTTAAACACACATTGCTTGGCGGCGTTATTTTTTGTGCTGTTCCCATAAAAGAAATAAATACATATATTAAATATCTAAAGTAAGATGTCTTACAAATTTATAATAAAATATATAAATAATTCGTCAGAGTGATATTAAAAATCGGTTGTTTTAAGTAAAGTGTATAAGTAGATATATAAATTTATAACTTAGGCAAAACTGTATAATAAGACTGAAGGTTACCAAATTCCAAAGGAATTTTCTACAAAGAGAAGTGGCGTCGGTGTAAAGAAATCATGTTGAATTATTGTTTTCGTTTTAAAAGTTAAAATGTGGCTATTTAAAGAAAATGTTTGCTGGAAACTTTAGTCCGACGATGGCGTGCACGCCAAATTTGTCTGCTGTGTGCTGTATTTCATTACCAACAAGCCTACAGAAAGCAGAGGATTAAGACGAAAACATGTGTTTTCGCAACAATGTGAAATACTATTTGTCATCTAAAGTGACTTCATTAAAATATAAAATTTAAATTTTCTACATTCCTCTGAAAATATATAAATATAATTTGAAAAAAAAAAATTACCGAAAAAGCTTGAGTACTGCATTTGCAAAATGCCAATAAATTGAGGTTATGTAGTCACATAAGTGTATGTTTTTCTTGGCGTTCAACTGTCAACTATGCTCATGAATCATTTTTTTGCAATATTTAACATTTCCCTCAATGTTAGTTAACATAGCATATTCATATAAAAACTCTTCAAACTAAATTATTCATTTATTTTAAACATTAAAAGGATTGTTTTGTTTCATTTAGTAAAAGCTATTGGTGTCCCGTTTATTGTCTTCTCCTTTGAATGGCTACAACGTGCGAGGTCAGTTATAACGTAGTTCGCCAATTACACATAAAAATTGTGATAACCAACTCTTAAAATCACTTATTTTTTCTTCGAAGTAATATTCCATAAAGTTGCTAGTTTTCTTTAGAGAACCTGATTAGATTCTAAGCTAGTTTTCTTTATTTACTTTAGAATAATTTGTTTGTGTACTAAGCTTTTTGTTTTTATATACGATGCTTGGAAGCTAAGCTAATTTCCTTTAGAAAAATTTGCTTGATTACTAAGCTAATATTCTTTAGTAAAATTTCTTGGGTATTAAGCTAATTTTTTATGGAAAAGTCACCTAATTTCTAAGCTAGATGTCGTTAAAAAAAGTAAATTTTTGTAGAATATATTTGTAATCCCTCTTATTATGATTCTCGCGTCGACGTCACATCAAGTCAACAGTAAAAAAAAGACAGCAGTTCTGAACTCGTAAGCAATAATTAACTAATATTGATAGCCAATTGCAAATTTATAAGCCATAGTAGTAGTAATATCCTCTCAATAATATTTAATAGTTCTCGATAACGATCCCACAATTGCCAATATGATGATGTCGACGTACAATCATAATAAGGGCAAATATCTTTTAACAGAAGTTATTGTAGGCTTCAATTTCTGCCACATATTTCGTTATATTTAAATTTTTTTGCACATGGGAATTTTCATAACTTTTATATTCTACAAAAGAAGCATCTGCTGCGTTGAATTTGTTGTTTTTGTTTAACACAAATATCTTTACTAGTATATACTGAGGAAGGTATAGAACATTTGTTGTTGTTTTTTCAACTTTTGCCTTGCATTATAAGCACTCGGTTCACATCTGTTTTCCTCCCTTAAAGACATTGTTTAGAAGGAATTGTGGTTATAAAATTTTTGAATCTTAACTTTTATTTTTTAAAATAAAGAGAATGGCAATGGATATTCTCTCTTCTGGGTTTCTATCCTTTTCTGGTTTTTACGTTTCTTAATTGTTACATCTTACCTTGTTTTGATTTTAGTTATAAGGGTTCCTATTGAATTTCTCTTACTGCATGAAATAAGTCATCCCTAGTCGTTGTTAAAGAAAGGATCTTTACTTGAAAAAGGAACACTATTACAAAATATTAAAAGAGAAATACAAAATTTAAATATTTTGTTTTATATCGAAAAAATAAAAAAAAAATCTTATTGAAATTCTGTTTAAGAAAAGTGAAGCTCCGAAATTCTCAACAAAACGTTTTTAATTTCATTTGAATTATTTAGCTAAAGAAACTTTGTTAGTTTAAACTTAAAAAAAAATCGCAGCAAATTAAATGTCCAATTTCAGGCAATTTTTTTTAATAACAAAAGCAATTTAAATAATTTTTTCCAATTTCTCTTTATTTTTCAGGACTTTTCTATAACTCTGTGTTTTATTTCAATAAATAAATGAAGATGGCCCAACAAGACCAAGATATTCCAACATTTAAATGCGTTTTGGTTGGTGATGGTGGTACCGGTAAGACAACATTCGTCAAACGTCATATGACCGGTGAATTTGAAAAGAAGTACGTTGCAACATTGGGTGTCGAAGTGCATCCTTTAGTCTTCCACACAAATCGTGGTGCCATCCGTTTCAATGTCTGGGATACAGCTGGCCAGGAGAAATTTGGCGGTTTGCGCGACGGCTATTATATTCAGGGACAGTGTGCTGTTATTATGTTCGATGTAACATCACGTGTTACATACAAGAACGTACCAAATTGGCACAGAGACTTGGTACGTGTATGCGAAAACATACCAATTGTGCTATGTGGCAACAAAGTCGACATTAAAGATCGTAAAGTAAAGGCCAAGAGTATTGTATTTCACAGAAAAAAGAATTTACAAGTAAGTGTTTGTAGATAAAGCGCTAAGGATTATTTCATTTTTACTTAAATTGTGTGTGTCTTGTTTATTTTTTAGTATTATGACATCTCCGCCAAATCAAATTACAACTTTGAAAAGCCTTTCCTTTGGTTGGCTCGCAAATTAGTGGGTGATCCCAATTTGGAATTTGTTGCTATGCCTGCTCTACTGCCGCCAGAAGTCAAAATGGACAAGGATTGGCAACTACAAATCGAAAGAGATTTGCAGGAAGCTCAAGAAACCGCTTTACCGGACGAGGATGAAGACTTGTAAAGCCATTAGAAGACAAAAATGATCATAAAAAACCGAACTCCCTTTTTAATATTATTTGTTAAAACAGAATTTCCCATAAAAATCCAGAGGAATTCTACTTTTGTTCCATACCGCTTAAACCTTTATAATATTTAAAAACAAGTAATAGGGATGATTAACTAAAACTACAACAACAGCAGCAGCAACACAATAAAAAAAGAAGCTTAATTATTATTAATTAAAGAAAAGATGTTAATCTTTAACAATAATTTAAATGAAGAAAACAAACGATTATTTTGAAATAATTCAATAAAAAAATATGTTAAAAAAGTTCAATCATTTGTGTTCTTTTTTTATATTTAAAAAATGTTAAACGCTTTCTTTATTTTCATAATTTTTATTGTTTTTTCTTTTCTACATTCTTAAGCAATTTTCTAGTACTAATACTAATATTTATTTTAATTATTTTTCATAACTTTACTATACATATTTTGTCATTTCTATAGTTAAAGAAAATATAATAATTGCTTGAAACTATGGTAAATTTTCCTTATTTTTGTTATTAAAAGAACTGGACACTGCAAAAACTCCTTCGAAATTGCAATCGACTTGTTTTCGAAATCACTTAATCTCCAAAAACGAAAAATGTACAATTGGTGTTCTGCAAATCGTGTGATTTAGTTTTTAAACATAAAAATGTTCAAACTGGCCATGAATCAAATGTTAGTAATAAAAAGTATATACCTAAATATTGTTTAAAAGTAATTTTTGTTATGAATCCTCTAAAGCTGACAAAAGTGAATCTGATTATACAAGTAATTTTTATTTAAATGCATTAGAGTGCATATAATTTGAATGAAATAAATAAAAAGGACTTGAAATTTCACATAATTATTGTTTTTCATGCTTCTACATATAAGTACATATTTATAAGAATTATAATACATACGGTTTTAAAGCAAATGCGGTTTTAAAAGCAAAAAAAAAAGTTATGTAAATTATGTTTAAAGAAAAGCAAAAATGTGAGTTCTTTTTAACAAAGCGAAAATTTTCTTGTATGTATATTATTTAATACTAGTTGACCCGGGCAAACCTTGTTTTGCCTTCAAATTTGCACTAAATCGACATAGCAATTATTGTGCAAATAAAGGTATCTGGCTAATTAACTACACGCTGGTTAAGGACCTAACGCCTTTAGCAAAACGCAGCATAGGCTTATCGCGCTAATCTCTATTGGGCAAAACACAAAAAACAAAATATTGGGCCATCTGTCGGACGAACTTCAAACTACACAGAAACACTCCTCACGTCCCATAGAACATGTATATAAAGTTTGGTCAAAATCGGTGCAGTAGTTCTTGAGTTACGGTGCAAAAACACACACACAAAACTAAGTATTGCGCCATCTGTCGGACGAACTTCAAACTACACAGAAACACTCCTCACGGCCCATAGAGCATGCATATAAAATTTGATCAAAATCGGTCCAGTAGTTTTTGAGTTTAGCGATCACGAACATACACGTAATTTTTATGTACATATAGCTGACACCGTCAGCTCAAAATATCTTCGGAACTACATAATCGATTTAAGAGTTTGATATCTCGTTTAGAAGAACATGACAACGGCTTTCCAAAAAAAAGTAAAATAAAATAAAAAAAGCACAAAAAATAAATATATGTATGTATATGTCATTGGTGGTGCAATATGAAAATTGGATTTTGCCACGCCCCTCCGCCCACAGACCGAAAATAAAAAATCGGACTTCACAGTGTCACCCGCCCGAGTATTTTGAAGGTTCCCTAAAAAATTTCGTCAAAATCGGCCCAGCCGTTTTGGAGCCATTACGTTACATACATACATACATACATACATACATACATACATACATACATACATACACACATCCTATTTTATATCTATATAAGTATATAAAAACAAGTCCGTATATGTACGTCGCCGAACTAATCATAAACACGTCGAGCGATTTCAACCAAACTTATACACTAGGCAGTGGCCCATATATGGTTTATATGAAGCTTGGTTAAAATCCGATAACGCATGTGTGTACGGTGCGTATGTGAAGTGAGTGTGTTTTGCCGCAGGCATTTTTTGTACCGCATACAGCATTCATTAGTATTGAATACATTTTGGTCGTTTGTGTATTGGAGAGCATTGCACGGAGTGATGCAAATAGCAATTTGTTATCATTTCTCTTTGGACGTCATTGGTGGTTGATCTTATCATAATCGATTTTATTAATTTCTTCGCATTTTTTGATGAGTAAACCAACTTTATTAAAAACAAGTGTGTTTCTTTTCTTATTTTGTTTTGCCGTGCGAAGCAGGCAACGGGCCCGCTAGTATATATATATATATATATATATATATATATATATATATATATATATATATATATATATATATATATATATATATATATATATAGATATATATAGATAATATAGTCATGCAAAATAAATCATTACTTAGTAGCATTGAATAATGAAGGGAGATTTATAAACAGACGTACAGGAAAACATTTTGTGGATATACGATTAAGTCACTTATGCTATAAAAATAAAACATCGGTTCATATAAAATACTTGAAACTTGGTTAATAGCGAAAACTTAACAATATAATCATCGTAAAAAAATATTTATCACAATGGTTGGCAGTCGTATAGATATGTAATTTGAGTGGATATATAATTAAGTTATTTGGAAAAAATTATAGGTTATTTAAAATTGTTGGGTACTCCTTTTGGCGTATTACTCTGGTACATCTGTCTGGCATTGTATTTAACAAGTCCCAACACTGCTGAGGAGTAATCTTACTCCATTCTGTCTGGATATGATCCCAAAACGCATTTTTATTTGGTTGCAGCTGCGTGTTTTACAACATCCCATAGGTTTTCTCTGGGGTTAAAGTCGGGATTTCAAACTGGCCAACCAAAAACTCAAATTTTTTGGTCATCCATGTTTTAAGAACCCGTGATTTGTGCTTCGGCTCATTATCTTTCAGAAATATCCAATCCAGAGGTAAATCGTCATCATTTTCGTTGTTAAAATTGTTCTGTAAGAGTTCCCAGTAATTTTCCCATAGATTTTCAATAGTGGAGCACCCCGGAAAACAACCCCACACCACTGAGAAACCTCCAAACTTACGGTTTTTAGAGTATTTTGGATCTAAATGTGTGTTGACCGATCGTCGTATATGAGGTCTGCCGACGATTCCGAAAACATGTAACTTCGATTCATTAACTCCAAACTATTGATTTCCAAAAATTTGGTTCAACATTTGCGCGAGTTTTGGCAAACCCTGACGAATATTTTTTTTTAAATATTTGGTGTTTTTCTGATTATGTGACCACAAAGTTTATTTTTAGTCGGACGTTTTCTCACAGAACTTGCTGATATTTACAGACTGTGTTCCGACTCCATGCATGATCTAATTTGTGTAGATGTAAGGAATGGGTCAGCTATACTCATACTGACCATCAGCCCATCTTTTGATTTTTTTATGTTATTTATCCGAATTATTTAATAGTCTTATATTTCTGGTAATGCTTAATAGCTTTGACAACTTTTTCACGAGATAATTATAAAGTTTTTACCACTTCAGCAATTCAGCCAAAATTGTGGAAACAATTCCAAATGATCTCTATCTTACTGGAAATGGAGCTCTTATTTTTCAGATGAAATAACAGGAAAATGTTCTAAATATTTAACTTCTATAAATAATAATGGGTTCACAACCTACAACATCATTAAACACTTGATATTAAGGTAAGATATTACAGAATATGTAGTCAATTTGTACCGACATTAAAATTACAATAAATGCTCTTTCAAGGGGTTACAGTCTTACTTGCAGAAAATTGGGCAGGACTACAGATTGCACAGCGTCACATCCATAAGAAACTAGAGTATGTATATATATATATATATATATATATATATATATATATATATATATATATATATATATATGTACATACATATAAATATAAATATAAATATAAATATATATATATATATATATATATATATATATATATATATATATATATATATATATATATGTACATACATATACATATATATATATATATATATATATATATATATATATATATATATATATATATATATATATATGTACGTACATATACATATATATATATATATATATATATATATATATATATATATATATATATATACAGTCAAAGCCCGGTATAACGAATACTCAGTTTAGCGAATATCCGATATAACGAATGGCCAAATTTTTACATTAAGTACCTTATATAGCGAATGGCAAAAAAATACGCCCGATTTAACGAATGACAAAGCAAAATAAAAAAAATTGTTACAGAACCGTTAGATTTTTGTGTGTGTTTTTTGCTTCTTTGCTTTGTATTGAAAGAACACTTGTGGCTTTGACTGTACAATTAAATTTTTATGTTATTAAAATTGCGGACCACCGTTTTTTATAAAATTGTAAGTTAAAAAATACTGTTCGATATAACGAATATCTCGGTATAACGAAAGGTCTGAACATTATATCATTCGTTAAACCGGGCTTTGACTATATATATATATATATATATATATATATATATATATATATATATATATATATATATATATATATATATATATATATGTATATATATATATGTATATATATATATATATATATATATATATATATATATATATATATATATATATATATGTATATATATATATATATATATATATATATATATATATATATATATATATATATATATATATATGTACATACGTACATATATATGTATATATGTATATATATATATATATATATATATATATATATATATATATACATATATATATATATATATATATATATACAGTAGCCAGCAAAACTAAGGACACACCAGTATTTTTTAATTTAATTTCGTTAAAACTTTGTGTTTAAAAATGAAAAACAAATTGAAATGGTTAAAAATAAAAAAGTATATTATTATACTTCAAGCTTATAAAAAAAATTAGGAACTTCATGTTATTAAATAAGAAAAATTAAGAAATTAATTGCGTTTCCTCACAATTCGACACAGCAAAAGTAAGGACACACCTGTAAAAACCACTTAAATTTATTATAAAATCTAACAAAATTTACCAAAATTTAACATTTTTAACATTTTGTTTGGTAGCCTTTACATTTCCACACAGCTTCTAAACGTTTTTTCAATGAGCTGACCAGTTTTTTTGTGATTTCAGAACGTAGGTTCTTCCATTCTTCTAAAAGCACCTCTTTGAGTTGCTGTTTATTTCGAATTTCAAGTTTTCGTTTTTCATTTTTAAACACAAAGTTTTAACGAAATTAAATTAAAAAATACTGGTGTGTCCTTAGTTTTGCTGGCTACTGTATATATATATATATATATATATATATATATATATATATATATATATATATATATATATATATGTCGAACTTCCATAACTCGAATCACCATTATCCCAAAAAAAAAACTTCGACTTACGGAGACTTCGAGTTACAGAATTTTTTGTCAAAATAGAATAAAAGGTTTTTGTATCATGTATTTTTATTTAAAATAGCCTCTAGTGGAAAACTACATAGTTCAGATATTAAAAGAACAAGCATATGTACCATATACATACATACATACATAAGTAAGTATGTACTTATGTAATTACAAAATTACAGTTAATTTTACTTTTTTTATTATTTTCAGTAAGTAAAAAATATATCTAATGTACTTATAGCTTTGTAGTGCTCATCAGTTTTTGCTATAATAATAAAAAATTCGATTTTATCATCTAGCCTGAATTATGCATAGAACTGATACTTACGCAAACAAATTTGTAATTCCCCGAAAAAATTCACAAAAATAGCATGTAAAATATACAAACCAGCTCAAGCAACAAAAGAAAATAAAACAAACAAACCATAACTAAAACAAAAACAAAAAACCATTTAAACAAGCAAAATTCTTCGAGTTACAGAATTCATGTGTATGTTTTTTGTTCGAGTTATGGAGAACTTCGACTTATGGAAGTTCGAGTTACGGAAGCAAAATTGTATGTAATTTGTTCTTCTAACGCTACTGCCAACCAAATTATTTCGACTTAGAGAAAATTCGAGTTAGAGAAGTTCGAGTTATGGAAGTTCGACTATATATATATATATATATATATATATATATATATATATATATATATATATATATATATATATATATATATATATATATATATGTGTATATATATATACTTATATATATATATATATATATATATATATATATATATACCTATATATATATATATATATATATATATATATATATATATATATATATATATATATATAAATATATATATATATATATATATATATATATATATATATATATATATATATATATATATATATATATATATATGTATATACATATATGTATATGCAGAGCTGTATACCCTTTCCCCGTATTGCTTCACACTATCATTCTCCTACCTTCCTCCAGATACCAGAAAGAGATCATAAAAAGTTGGATCCAAGTGAGCTGACCATTTTCCTTATCAGCGAACTTATCTAAAATAATCTATTACAGTATTATCTCTCAACATCTGTACTGCTGACACTAGATAATAATTACAAATTATAATTGTGTGCTGTAATCATAATAATTTATTTTAATTTACATTTTTCATTTGAATTATACTTAAAATTTCTTCAATTTAACACTTAACACAACAAGCAGGGAACACGCCATTGAAGTTCTTCTTATTTTGACAGGTTACCGAAAAATCTTTGCAGCTTTAAAAGAAATTAGTAAACATATACTTATGTAATTATACATATGTATTTAATATATATATATATATATATATATATATATATATATATATATATATATATATATATATATATATATATATACTTATATATATATATATATATATATATATATATATATATATATATATATATATATACTTATATATATATATATATATATATATATATATATATATATATATATATATATATATATATATATATATATATATATATATATATATATAAATAAACATATATACATATATACATATATACAACATAAATATGTATAATGTAATAATCATTTTTAAATTTTGTTTGTTGTGGTCTTAGCCGTTCACGCCGACATTTCATTGGTCGCTAAAACAAATCGTCAGTAAATTTTAAGAATTTTGAAAACATTCAACCTCATATACTTATGTACTAATGCAAAAACAATAAAATAAAATATAAGAATTCTCTGTCGTATCTGATTATTAATCATAATATGCTTATAATGCTCTTATACCAACAGCACAACAAACAATTCGTACTCGATATAATTTTATTTTATTTTTCTTGCAACATGTATACAATTAGACATCCTTTGGATAATAACGATTATTGTATTTATTAGGCAAAACGAAAAACAAGATCTTTATTTTTAATATTAAAGCCACAACAAACAAAAAAATTTGATAAGTTCTAATATTTTATGGGTACAATCCTTATAAATTCCGATATAAATAATAATTATTAATTTAAAAGTACAAAATCTTAAACTTACCTCTCAATTTGTGTAGTGAATGTTTCCGAACAAATTGCCCTCTTTAAACATTTGCCATCTGGACCAAAATCCACGTAGTCTTCTCCCTTCTTGGTGTAAGGAAAATATTTCAAAAAAACTGTTTCATCTTGTGAATTTTTATAGCCACAGACGGGTTGGGAGGTGGCAAAACATACTGAAATATGTATGTATGTATGTATGCACATGCATATGTAATGTACATATATATTAATAAGCTTATTTTGTGTTGTATTGTAATAATTAACCTGTGATTTGATTTACAAATACAGCAGCTATTAACGCAGTTAGTCCGAGAACTACTTTCATTTTGTACAAAATTTGATTGTTAATTTAAAAAACCTTAAGAATTAATGTAATATTTTGTGTATATAAGTATGTATTATGTACTATGCGTCTAACAGTGGATTTGTATAAACTGACAGGTTCAGCTTAATGGCATCAGCCTTTTATACAAATCGCTAAATTGCGTCTTGCAACTAAAAATTTATTCTCTTTGTGTACCCTCCACTACTGGCGGAAAGGGTATTATACATAGTTTGTCATTCTGTTTGTAATTTCTAGAATATTAATTTGCATTATCATAAAGAATGTATGTATGTGTATATGTATATCCTGGTTCCTTATAGGACAGGAGAGTCGAGATACAGCTGGCTGTCTGTCAGCTTGTCCGATCTTCTACCAGTAACACTGCACGTTTGTGCACTCAAAATGTCTATACGTGTTTGCAGTATTCGTAAGAGGCCGGATAACTTACAGATCTAAATATTCTATTCTTTTTTCAAAAAAGCTTTTCAAAAGTTTGTGTGCAAGAAATATGTATATTTTGTTTTTATAATATAAGAAATTATTAGTTTTATAAATAAAACAAAAAACTTTCTTAATGTAACATGATGACTGTCAATTACGAATCCCTGGATAAAGTGAACAAAAAAGTCACGAAACGTCCGGAAATATGGAATAAAAAACTGCGTTTTTATTGTCATAAAAACACGTTAGACCAAATTAGCTAAACAAAATAAATAGTAACTAACAGAATTAAGATTAAACCTGGCCAAAAACAAAAACAACATATACAATAAATTTAGTTAATAATTATTAACTGTTAAGATTAAGTAATAGTAAAAAGTATATATGTAAGTACATACATACATATGTACATACATACATAATATGTAACATACATATGTATGTTATTCAATAATCCAACTTTAGGTCTTTTTGTAAAAACAAATGTAAAATAAATTTATTTATTTTTTATGCAGCATATTAACACTACTATGTATGACAAAAAACTTTCGATTTATACCTTTTATTAAAACCGAAAATTCCTCAATATTTTTTAATAATTAAACTTTAATAATATTTTACCTCCATATGTACATCAGTTTTATTAAAATCAATAAATTTTAAAATTTACTCTCACCTTCTTTATAAGGGTTCTCAATTAGCTGTCCATGATGTTCGCCATATAAAAGAGATCTGACAAACGCACGCACAAATCAGAACGAAGGAACTCGTACATATGTGTTTATAAGAGAAATTAATGATTTGTCTGGACATAAACATCAACACGTATTCGCCACGTTGAAGAACATGAATAAATACCTCTGCTCTGCCGGCTTTATCCTCATATTTTGTCCAAGACAATGGCTCGTGAAAACGTATTATTAAGAAACCGACCTATGAATAACTAAAGTTTATTTATACAAGTCGTAGAAGCTCTACAATATTACTAAAATTTGTTTGTGTAATAAATTTTGTACTGTTTAAAGCAGGTGTGTTGAAAATAAAGAAAAACGGGCAAGAAAAAACACAATGGCGCTTAAAAATGTAATAAAATACAAAAGAAAACAGGAATAACGGGCAAAAATTTAAACAGAAAAACAAAAAGTAAGACAATTTGACACATATGTATATGATAAAATCTGTGCTCTACAATGGCCTGTATAAATTGGCCTGTATAAAAAACTACAATTAATATCATACGTAGTGAAAGGGTGTATAGGATTCGGTACAGCCGAATATAGCAGTTGTACTTTCTTTAATTAAGACTTAAGTAAGAAAATAAAAACAACAATATATTCCGTATACATATGCATGTCCATGTACATATGTATGTATATGTACATATGCAAACATGAATATATGGTATGAAAACACAGATTGTTTATTGTTAATGAAACTAATGTCGTAATTAAGGTGATTAGATCATTCAAAATATTATTTTTTAAATTTGCAACATCTGCCGACACTATTAATTAAATGACATTAAAGTGATAACAAAAATAAGACATAAAAATTGTCTCTAAAATGTTTAAAACAAGGTTCGTGGATGAATTGTATAGACCTTAGGGCTAAAAATACTAAGAATTGTTTTACAAGATTGCATTACTACAGCAACAAAAGTAAACGTGTAAACAAACAATACCAAGGGTCATTAATAAGTTCTATGCAACGGCGATTTTGCAGCGAATCCAACCGTAAAGCACTATAAAAAGTTTACGAAAAGATTTTATACATGTCATTTGTCTTCACCATTAGAAGGCCTCTTGCATTATATCCCATTAATACGACTCGAATATTTCCAAAAGGTGGCTCTTAGGTTAGTGGTTAGTAAATATAAAGTATTATTTCATTACCTCATATACTACTAAGTTTGAACCGAGTCGTGTTAATAAAGTCTCTTCTATAGGGTATTCGTACAGAATGCATCGTTGCATATCTTTGTAATGAAGCTTACAAGAGAACGTTATATATAGAGTGTTTGAATTTTCACTTTGCCGTCAACTGGTCTCTTTCATAGCGCAAGGGCCATTTACATATATGGTTTATGCAAGGCGAATTGTTTACAGGTAAGATGAGAGTGCAATTGTCAAACCAATAAAAATTCAACCGAAAATTGTTGTATATTTCCATATATAGAATTCGACAATCATCTTGCCTATAACTAGGGCATTGCAAAGGCCTTATTAGTGAGCTCTGGATATTATTAGTGGGATTTGGATGCACGATCAGATAAAGTAGCTAATTGGGGTAATATTGGGGTGTTTAAAACTCGGCTTTTTGAACCCATAGACATAAAGTGAAATTTTTTAATATTGCGATGCATTTTGCCTTGATGGCGATGTATGTATGTACATATATTTCTGTGTGTTACCATATTCTTTGAACAACTTATGTATATCAATGAAAATTTATTATATTAACATGAATATATGAATACGCCTTGAACTAATTGAATTCGCGATTTCGGCGAATTTATTTTATACGGCAACTAAGGCGAATGAAATCAACCAGGTAGTGGTAATAGCACTGTTAGCCATTGCTTTTTGGAAGCTATTCTCAAAGCGAATCAACTGCATTAATATTCGTTTGGTACATGACGGCATATTTTTACATGCGTATGACGACACCTTTCAAAGATATAAAAATTAGTTGCATCCTTATATGCCCGATCTTTTCATTATTGGTCTTTATTGTATAACTATATTTACGTGAATTTGGCATTAATGCCATCGTGCTATTGGTTACCATCTTGTAAAATAAATTCAACTGGTTTATATAATTATTAAAAACGTTTTGTCGCCCACATGAAGTGGTATTAGTGTATTTTTGTGTACAAAATATACTAATTTTATATTTGCTGTAGCATGTGGCCTGTTGCAGCAATTGTAATTACTTAATTGTGGTGCGTCGTCCGCTTAATTTAAAAATCCTATGGTAAATCGGTAGTTAGTTTCGCCGCGGAGGTACATATGAACACATATGGACTTACATGTGGACTGTGAATTCTGTGGAACAAAAATACATTCATATATGAACTACATACATACATACATAATTGGAATTTTTTACTCTATTGTTGTAATTCATCTATTAGTTTTACAATTAATTTATTTGTTTGAAAGAATATTTATTTGAAAAAATGAAATAATAGTGAATAATAAAACCGAGTGAGTGAATGTGACAAAAATTAAAAAAAGGCAGTGATGTACATATGTATGTATATACATACAAACTATGTATGTATGTATGTAAGTATGTACGAGTATGCATGTTTGTGCATAAATATTTAAGTATGTATTCTAGTAAAAAGTTATTGGAACTATTGTTTACGTACATTTATAAAACAATTCAACAGTCTATTGCAAATAGACGTTTCTATACATACAATTCATCTTACAAATATTCCTGGTACCGGTAAGTACTAAATAGATCAATGACTCCATGGAATGAGCTACATAGTATGTATGTACATACATACATACATATGTATGTATGCTCATTTGTATATAAAACACTTGCAACATGTTGATTTTTGCATGAAATATTTTTTAAACAAATGATGCGTCTTCCAGTAGTAAACAAACTCTATAATCACGAATTACTAATGTTTTGAGTTCCACTTGTAAAGCCGATAAGTCAGAATGAAAGTTTTAATAAATACAAATTAAGTTTTGCCCTGGAGTTCTTTAACACGTTTATGGCACGTCGTAAAATGTTGTACGGCAGGTTATACTTCCTGAGCTTGCATGTTTTCATATCACAGTGTTTGCCTTAAATCAGACGTTATCGGAAATCTATATCTATATACTATATAAAAATGAGTCCGTATATGTACGTCGCCGAACTAATCATAAACCCGTCGAGCGATTTTAACCAAACTTATACACTACGTAGGCAGTGGCCCATATATGGTTTATATGAAGTTACGCATGTGTGTGCGGTGCGTATGTGAAGTGAGTGTGTTTTTGGAAACAAAACCAACTTTATTAAAAACAAGTGTGTTTCTTTTCTTATTTTGTTTTGCCGTGCGAAGCAGGCAACGGGCCCGCTAGTTTTGTATAATACTAAATGAATTTTTTAATGTTTCGGAATAAATAAGGCAATTTCAGGAGAATGTTTTTCTGTTTAGCAGGTCCTTGTCGCACAAAAACGTACGACGCGAAAAACCGTTAGACCAAATTAAGCACCAGGATAGACACATTTTTTAAAGGTACATACATACATACTAGCACGATTAACAGCAACGTCTCCCAAAAACGGAAGAAAAGTAGGAAATAAATAAGTATGTACATAAATAAGTATTTATGTTCATATACATACATATGTACATATGTATGTATGTATGTAAGTATGTATATATGTATGTGAATATAAAATAGAATATAAGTATTAGCATATAAACTCATTCCTTATCTGAGCTGTAAAAGAAATTATTTATTTTCTTAAAAACAAAACAAATCCATATTTTTATTTATTCAAACATTTAACAACATACTTCATTACAATAACACTCTAAAATGTCTGTACATCTTTGGTGTAAAATCAGATCAAAGACCTTTTTATATAAAATTATTTTCATTTTGGCACACCAGTTCAGGGCAACATAAAGGATATGGCCGACGAATGTCCGATCCAATACTGCAAGTAGCATTAGGTTGTAAATTGTGACGACTGCAGCTAAAAGAAAAAGAAAAGTTTGTAACTATTACATTTGGTGTATTTCAAAAAGTGTTAAAATACGCAAAACACAATTGTTAAAATATATCTAAATAGTACATATTTAAGATAAATTTTAATAACAAATATGTTAACGTTAAACTTTACTAGTTTGTCGCAGGGGAAAAAGGAATTTTTGCATTAATAACAAACATTACAGTATAGCTTAAAATAATTAGATTTAATTCCCTATAGAATTTTCATAAAAAAACATTGAGTGATCCAAACAATATTAGAGCAATCTGCATTGCGTTGATAGCAAGTAAAGAGCAACAACGCAAATGCTATCTGTCATTTAAAAACATACATATGTATGTATGTATGTACATACATATGTACTTATGTATGTACTCATATGTATAACAATTCAAAATACCTGTGTAACTTCTATGTGAAGCAATTTTTTTCTAAGAAACTTGCTCTATATGTATGTATATGATTAGTAATTACATGAACTTTTTTAAGTGTTACATATGTACATACATATGTACATAATGCCAAAGATTGAGTTCTTAATGTATTGCTGCACTAGCAGGATATGCAAGATTTAATTCTTAAGAAACTTCTATTTTCAAAAATAAAATTTTAGGACTGCTTCACTTAATGCGAAAGAAAATTTGAATCGAACATTTATACTAAAAGCAAAAACAAGTTTGATTTATTGTGTTTGTTTTTATGTAAATATATAAGATTTTTGCTTTTCTTTGCAATATACATTTGAACATAAGTATGTACATATGTATGTGTATTTGGTCGGGAATAAAAATATAAAAAGCAATATTGATTGAAATAATCGTTTCACTAGTAATAAATAATAGTGCCCTATTTTTCGTCACCTAATGACATTTTTTTCACTAGCACCAATTTGTTTAGTTGTAATGCTAATATTTTCACTATCACTTAGCGCAGATTTAATTTAGTTTAAAAATCACTACACTGCACTCAACTAGTAAAACAAAATTCACCAACACTAAACAAAAAAATGTATTTAGAAATATACACTCTCGCTCAACTTTCAAAAATTATTAGCAATGATGTTATTGAACGCAAGATCGAATATATAAATTAAAATAAGTAGTATACATACTTATATACCTATGTACATTATGAATTGCAACACTAGTACAAGAGGATGGTATACAAAAGGAATTAAACACTTTTCTATTGGATGCTCAGAATGGTTGTTTTGATAAATATAAACAAATTAATTAAAGTTTTTGAAATTCAACACAATATTTCTGTCTTCTGCCCCAGTACAGGGGCTTGTTTTCTTTTAGCGGCATGGTAGACGGTCCTCGAAGAAACAAATTAAGTGACTTTAATTTCGAAATTTTTGTTTTGCTTAAAGAAATTATATTTTTACGATTTTTCTATTTTGTCCCCTATTTAGTTTTTCTTATTTTTAAATCACTATATCCTTATATTAAAACTTGCTGTTTCTGACGAAGAAGTGTAATAATCATAATCAATTTTTAATTTAAAATTTAATGCGAAATTTTTACGTTGAATTTAATGAGCAAAAATTGCAATAAGCTGAAGATTGTTTTTATTGACAGAAAATAATTTTGTTTTAAAGCAAAATTTTTTATCATCGGTATCAATCAGTGATGTTTAGTGAGGTTACTAATTTTAAATTTACCACCAAACGTCAACAAGATTAGTGCAATAGTTTCTCATTATCACTAAGTATTAGTGGAAACTGCAATATTAGTGCACTGCCACCATTTATGCTATCTACGTTTTTCTCACAAAAAATATTCGTAGTGATAGGATTAATTGTATGAAAATCAGTGGGTGAGAAGGTTCTTTGCTCTTTACGAGATGAAGCAAAATTTATGGAAAAAGCGAAATAGCTGGCCTCCGCATGTTGTTTTAATATAAATTTATTCAGTTTAGTTTTAAATGCGATACAAATGAATTCGGATAAACAAAAATGGAAATTTTCAGCGGTAGTTTTTTCATTAAGCAGGATTTTTATTTAACTAGACCTTCCATAAAAGAAAAGCGTATCGCTTAAACAAGCACAACACTTTCGGAGTTCGGTTATAACATACATATACCGGTTATAACGAATTATCGCTAACAACGAACAAAATATTTCATTCATACATATTATTACGGCTATAACGAACTCTTGTTATAGAGAATTTTTGCCTTTCAGAAACTATTTTAAAAGTATCCAGTATAAAAATGCTTATGAATTTGTACGCTTTAAAAGAACATAACAATTGATAAAATTAAATTAAATTTGTCTTATAAACAGTTCGAAGAATAAGAATAATTTGCAATTTATTTCAACGTTGCTTACTTGTATACATTGGAAAAAAATATAAATATTTACTGGGGTTATAACGAACTAAATTGCTGATCTCATTTAGTTCCTTATAAGCAAACTCCACTGTATATTGAAAATAAAATACATGTATTCAAATTTAAAATTAATATAATTTTGTTAACTGAGATTTTAACGGCTGTATGTAATACGATTAAAATGAACCGAAGCTGCGTGGTGTTTCGTTAGCCGTAAATAATTCTATTTATTTTAATCCATGTTTGTTCCATATAATCTTACATATTAAAACTGACATTTTGTTCAAATTTTTTATGTTTGCGTCTCAATTTTGTCAGCCAATAGATAACCGCGAATATTTTAGTGGTTTACTGAAAGTCGGAGATCATGCTTTTGTTTAGTCCTTCTGTACTATAATTATTCTTGATTTACATGTGACTACAGCTCTTGATTTTTCCCATTTATATTTTTTGCACAAAGAAGAGAATAAAAAAATGCTATTACACTTTAGGGCTAAAAATAATATCAGCTTCAATTACCAATGACATACATATTTTATGTTTCAATTGATTTAATTTCAAAGTACTTTTGATTTCTTGGTCTATATTAATGGGCTTATATTGGAAACGTTTTCTTAATGAACGCATATACGAAAATCATGGTGAGAATTTGGTTAATTGAAAAAAAATATTTTTTGCTAGTAGTACAGTGAAATCGTACTAAAAGAGGATAACTTGTAATTTTTTATTTTTGTTTGTATACACATGTGATTACATTCGAATATGTACGGATGGAAAGGATGCGGTGAACGCTCTATCGGGTGTCTACCCGACATCTGATCTGTTATATGAATAATATTTGAACTTTGGTTTTTATGTGATTTTTTTTTTGTTTTTTGAAAATTTAACGAACCTTTTTTGAAACACATTTTCATTACTAGTTTTTAAAATTATTGCAATAATGCTATAAACTTACAATTCGAGAACTAAGACGTAGTCCGAACGGCAATCAATACGTTCACAATGACCTTCCCGATTCAGGGGAGTAAATGATTGGTTAATAGGTATAGGTTGTTGTAGTTCTTCATAGTAACACTGATTGGGATAATCTAAAATTTCATCATATGAAATTATTAAATTTATGTATTTTATGAACAAAATCACTCATAACGTGCCTTAACCGCTTAACCGTAACGTAATTATACTAAATTATCGATTGTTATGAAAAAGTGAAAAGTAAAATTGATATCGGTTACGTTATTTTGGCGGTAAGGGCATAATATTTTTCATCACACACCTGGATGTACAGCATTACCGCGATAGCGCACATCAGCCATTGCCAAGCCGAGGACAAGGCTTAAAAAGAATAAAGTGATGAAAAATTTCATTTTTTCTTCTCTTTAGTTTTTTTAACTTTATTTTTTAAAAAGTTTATAAAATTTTTATTTTTTAACTCTTGCTTTTAAAATAACAAGATTAAATAATTAAATCACAGCAAAAGCGTTACTTTTTAAACGACGTTCGTGAGAGAGCCTCAAGTGCCGACTGCTTTATATTCAATTAATTTTTCTTGCTTTTATATAAAATTAATTATTATTTGTTGTTTTCTTACTACAAACAGACGGCGTATGTATGTATGTAAGCCCATACGCTTATGCAAATACATAAGTATGTATGTAAGTATATTATATATGAATGTTTGTATATTTTTTAGAAGACAATAAACAATTACAAAGATTATTTCGTGCTAAAAATCTACAGGCATATCCTAAGTTTAATTAAAATTATACATTTGTACGTCTGAATGTGTATGTAAGTGTTTAATTCTAGCAATGAGTGCTGGCAGAACACATTAAGAGGGTTTCAAAATATTTATATATTTAAGCTGCAGTAATGAGAGCAAAATTAAATATGTACTTCTCCCGCCTGTTATTCAAATTGTTCCACAATTATTTTCTCATACGGAATTTGGCAGATGGAATATAATGTTAAATAATATCCGACTTTTTCAATTGTTTATTTTTATTGTTTTGCATTACGAATTATAGAAGGCCATTAGAAAGCCATTACGATTTATAAAACGTTAGACAGATTTTGCATTAAAATAAATACCAATCAACGAGGCAACCGAAGTATATGGAATTATTGCAATTTAAAGCGAAGAAGTAAACGTCTTGAAGTAAGGAAATTTTGTTTTCGCTTGGGAGAGAGATTCGAAAAGATCTAGTAAACATGCTAAGATCTTAAGTTTTGTTGGTGTGGGCTACTTAATTATATCCTAAGTTCTTATGTAGTTTGTGTAGTTGCGGTATTGTCCTCATTATTAAAGTTTGTGTGCAGTCTTCACTCAGGGCACATTTATATTAGTTGGACTTGGCAAATATGGATGAAACCTAAAAAATTTAATCTTCAGCGTTCACGATCGTGAACGAAAATATGCTATTGATCAAATTTGTATGAAAATAATGGAACATTATACCCGTAAAAGGAGGCGCGCAAAAGTAATGTCATAAATTTAATTGGCTGCCATTTTTGCATATGGCCCCAAATGTCAGTGTGTTTTGACATTTATGATGTTGATAAATAGAGAATTAGTTGTAAACATTCTATAAAGCGATACGTACCTTAAGAACGTGAAATTATTGTTACTTCTTATGTGCTTCTTATTTGAAAAATTTTCAGTCTGTTGTTTTAACGCAGCGTGAATTTTGGCGTCGTTTTCTTGTACGTTTTGTTCCATGGCTGGGATAATAGATAGATGTCGTAAGAAGTGACTGGACTTGTATTCCTCGTTCGCCCGTCAACATCACATCTGTTTCCGACTAGGTCAGAGAGAATCCACAAACATCAATGACACCATAATTAAGCATCAGCAGATGTTCGTTGCTACGAATTTTGGTGAAAGATTTGAAAATGTTGTTTCTACAAAGTCCAAACTGTTAACGAATGGCTGCATGCTGACCGTCTAACAAGCCAAGTTACAACTATAATGTTTGTTGCTGCATTTGCGAGAAAAAGCGATTGCCTCTTATTTTTTTAAGGACCCGATGGCACCATCGTATGTAACCGTAAATGGTGACCGTTATACGCAGATGCTGAACGAGTTTTTTTTTTTGCTGCAAGTTGCTTAAATGGGTCTCGATCATTATTGGTTTCAACAGAACGGGCAACGATGGACATTTTTTAGACACCAATTTACAGTTCGAATGATTTATCGTTTTGAACTGGCAGTCCAGATCGCTATATATAACACCACCAGACATCTTCTTTTATGGCTTTTAAAAATCTCGATTTTATCACAACAAAGTACGAACCTTGCAAGTCTTGAAAGCTAACATTGAAGAAAATATCTGGCCCGAATTTGGAGCAACGTGTCGTAAAACTAGCACAATTATGCATCAACTAGAGAGTTGGCCATTTGTGCGATGTAATATTTTCCATTTAATGTCATACATTTTATACATTCAAATAAACTTTCAAATAAACTGTTTTCATAAAACAGAGCTCTTTTTCATATTCATAACAAAACGACAGCCAGTTCAAATCCTAATCTATGTAACTTTGCGCTACTTTGTATAAAGCGTTTGACATACTTACATACATACCATGTAAACACACTTTTTGTAGTTCTCCTTTCTTATTTTATTGTTTTATTATCTTAACTAAAGATTTCTGTAGCACTCCATTTCTTTCACACTTTTTCTCTAAAATTTTTTCAAAGTTCAATTAGTTAAAACAACAAAATTATTTGAAGAAGCTGATTAATTAAATAAATATATACATAATACACACATGCATATAAAACTAATTAGTTGGTATTTATGTATTTATATTTATCAAGCAATAAATAAAAAGCAATTAATTAATTTAAAAAATACGCAGTATTTATAGCAAATTATATTTTATCTCAATTCAAAAAAGGAGGAAATTTTATTTTTTATTGGTGTTTGTTTTTTTATACATATCGATTTCTCCCCGTTTTCACCAATTTATGATAGGAGCAACAGAGCGGTACCTATCATGTAAAGTAATAATTTATAGTCGCATATCCGGTCGACTATAATACTGATATACTATACGGTGGCCAAAAAATATATTCAACATGTTTTAACTTCTTCGGAAATATGTGTAAAAAACAAACAACATCATATAATAACAATTTTTTAAATCAGCTAAGCTTTCAACGTAAAAATTCTTGCAACTGCAACAAAAAAAAATATATCAATATTTTAATAACATAAGTCTTTGAAGTCAAAAAAGCAACAAAAAATATTTGACATACATACATACATACATAAATACATATAAATTTAAAAAAATTTAATTTGAATTAAAATCTCTTTTTAACTATTTGTATGGAACATGGTATGATATATTGTAAATTATTAGGTACCAAAATCACCAAAGTTTTCATTGCATCCGAATTCTTTTTAAGTCCTTTGTATTTAATTTTTGTCGCTGAAATGTAATTTTCTAACTTTCTTCAAAATACTCCACAGATCTAGATCTAGTTCTGAACTTTTTTCGTATATGTACATACTCAGATAATATTTGAAAGAACAAAAAAAAAGATTTGTATTATATGCTGAATGTTTAAAAGGGACACAACTTTGAAATTAAATCGTAAGATAGTATGTAATTGTTAAATTTATGGTGTCGATATATCCTATGCTCAATTAACGTTGAGTTTGCGTAAATGTATCGTAAATGATTTAGATTCCCAAAAATTGTCTAACACACATGCTCTAGCTGTAAACATTTATCTTTCTTTGTAATATATAAATACAAACTAAGTATGTATGTCGAATAGTTTTTTAGTTACATCTAAATCTACCTTTATAAATAAATAGGATTAAATTTTCCGATTAAGTTTGTTTTTGTAGGCATAAAAACTTTTACAATGAAAGCTGATTGTTTATTTGATACGAATCATTAAAAGATATAATTATGTTGCAATTGATTTTTACATCAGTTTTTGCAAAAGATAACCCATGTCGAATACATAAGTACATAGTTATATTGACCACTGTATTTGGTGTGAGTTACTCAAAATGCCTGAAAAAATATTTGACGACTAAATACTTAAAAATATATAAAATAAAATAAATACTTAAAAATATATAAAAATAAAAAAATATAAGGCATACCTAAATATATAAACAGCAACGCTATTTGGTAACGAAAACTTGGCGGTAACAACTGACATCAGTTCTGGAAGAGTGAATATAAATTAAAATTTAACTAACATATGAACAAACCATAGTTTCGCGGCCCTATGCTCCCCAGAGGAGTATATATATATTTTTTTTTAATTTTTTAATAATTATAATTAAAAGATTTAAGCACGAGGTCTTATTAAACGATTTAAAAGTTTAATTTTATTTACAATTATCGATATTTCGATATTCTTTGAGTATCAGCTTCATAAAAATTTTTTGTAACCATTATAGATTTTGTGCTTAAATATATTATATCGGAAAAACGTTTGCGAAAATAAGAAAATATTAGTTTAAAATATAACGTATTTCTTAAGAAGATTGATTGGTGACCATTTTGTTAAAATATTGCATTGCATTGTACTACACTATGTAGGAATAGTATTTCAAGGGTCCTAAATATTTGTCATACATATGTACATATATGTACATTTAAAAAAAATTATTTAACAAAAACCATATCTTAGTAAAATCTCAGGAGACATATACTACACGTACTACACTATGTAGAATTGGATGTTTGAGGGATCCCAAATATAACCTTATTGTTCATATATCTGGAATTGGTTTTGAAAAATCATATTTTATGTAGATTTCATATTTAGCGAATAAATTTGTGACTATTTTTGTCAAATATGGAAATGCACAAGTGGCTACTGCTGGTAGACTGGTAGTCAGAGGATCACAGTATTTCTGCTTTATGTCTTCTTACTAATCTATTTCTAATTTTATACTATCTATAACAGGACCAAATCATTACAAGTTCTCTGCGGCACATGGTCACACATTCTTGGTCCGCAACGAATTGTATTTGGGAAATTTCTTATAAACATCACAAGTAAGTTCGTTGAGGAATATGGCCACTGTGGTCATAACCCTTCTTCCTAGTGCGAAAATAAAGTTATTGGGCGGGTCTGCTAAACTTTGTTTACAGTTTATCTGAATTGTATTCGTGAGATCGACATTTTAATTCGCTCATGCTTCGCGTTTTGTATGAAATATTTTTTGAAAATAGAGCATATATCCTATATAACTGAACTTTCTGAAGTAGATAGCGCATTGGCTACGAAGCAAATTATGACGGAGAACGTGAGTTCCATTCCTGTTCAGATCAAGTCATCAACATCATATATTTTTCTGATGTATGGCATTGTGTTAGTTGTTGTTGGACTGTTTAAGTAATGAAGGTGTTACCCTCTTTATAAAAAAGTTGCTTACGATATTTAGGTCTTTTGTCTGAATTATTTCTGAATGGAATTCTCTTAGAAAAGTTATTGTGATTTGCTTGTAATTTATATTGGCACAGAACTGATCATATTTTTAAATTTTCTCACAAAATTATTACTTCACTATTGAAGCTAGTTTTGTTGTGTCAATTGGCAGATGAATCTAGGTAACAAAGTACGAGAAGATTTAGTGTCACACATTAAGTCCAAAGAAGTACAATATGTATATAATGACATGATTAGAATTATCAGAGTTATTAAAATGTTTTTGCTAAAATGAACAACACAACTGAATCTTCAACACTGCTTCGACATATAGTTGATATGTTACCAACCCTACCACCATAAATTTGACATTTACTTCCTTTATAGTCGCACGATTGTGGCAAATGATTTCGCCATCCACAATCAGAAATAAGTTTTTATTATCTTGATGTTTCGTGAACTTGCCATTATTTTTATTAGATTTATTTTATTTGCGTTATCTCGCCAATTATAGTTGGTGCAATTTCCATTAGGACTATTTTAAATAACTACTTCCCCGCTGCCTTTCTTTTATAAAATTTACGCTGTGGATTCTTTTGATTTCATCAACATCTTTGTATGCATAGTTTGTAAAAATAGCTGGCAAAGCGATCTAATGTAACAACTCCATTTGTGTTTCATCCAAAATTATAACTGATTGCAAGTTGCTTAACTTTAATGAATCATTGTGAAATACTTTTTATGTCACGTTTTAAAGCTGCATAAAATTTTATACCTGTGACATAAATTTAAATTTAACAAGCATAGAAGATTAGTGGTGATATTGGAGAAACGGAGTGAGGCTGCTATTACACTCTATGTGGAAATGGTGGTTTAGGGAGTTCTATTCCAATGAATATAATAGTGGAATATCTGAAATAATCTTGGAAGTTGAATAAATGCTGTTTAAAAACAAGAGGATAAGGTTAGGAGTCGCGCAAACCATATTATAAATTTGATGGAAATGGAATACTCGTATATACGGTTCAATCTTGGAATAAATCTTAGTGTTTTGTATTTTGTAGTGCAAAAAATAACTTCCCCTAAAACGAAAAATTGCATTGAATGCATAAACAATTATTGAAAATCTGAAACATTTATTAAAATATAAATTACGACGCTCATATGCATCCTCGGCTTTTGAGGAAAACTACCAGATGCATATATGCGTCTTGAATGGGTTAACTATGGTTAAGCGATGGACCTTTGCGGAGCTATAATCCCACTGAACATCTTTTGCCGAACTCGCTTAGAATTCGTTCAGAAACTCTGAACAAGTTGTCGAATTCGTATACGAAAATCATATGACTGATTGCCAAGAAAACGGATCTCTTTGACTGAGCAAATTCTGAAAACTTTTACGATATCTACGATATCATTCTGTTCGAATTCCGAAGAAGTTTTCTGGGAAAATTCTGTTAGAATTTTCAACTTGTCTAAACGATGTCGGAAAAATATCTAAGAAAATATCAGAAAGTTTTCCGATTTTTTTTTTTGGTACCTTTTACGACCTGTCGTGTTAATGTCGTAGGAAGGTTTGACTTAAAATTTGAAATTCATTAGACATTTTAAGAATTTTTTGACTTGCGCCATGTAGAAGTCTTAAACGTATACACTTATGCAAAAATGTTTAAGAAATAAATGAGAATTGTTATGAAAACTAAAATCAAATTATGTGCGGACGTGTCCGATGAAAGTCGAAAAATAATTAATGAAGCAAATCAGAAAATGTGAAGACTATTTTGTTAAATTTCTTCCCACAATGAACAGACTAGTCTGATAGTAATTGGATAATATTTAAGAAAATGTGCAGAAAAATACTGGTTATTATGCTAAACGTCTGGGGGAATTTCAGACAACTCTGTTAATTGTTTGGCAAAATGTTCAGATACAGTGATACAAACACTGAAGTTTTTTTTTTTTTTTTTTTTTTTCACGCTAATATATGTTTATTGTATCTTCAAATAATTGAACTAACAATAAGTGTTCAAATCTTAAATATATAAATAATTATTAGGCCCAACCAGTGTCGGACATAAACTTAGTGATAATAATTAATAATACATAAAATTCATGTTACGCACAAAAAATATTTTCAAAGAATTTCATCTGGAGAGTTGCGTATTAATGCCGTAGTGTCCCTCTTTTTTAAGCGGATGTGTCCAGGAAAGTTCAAGATGTTACGAGCAAGGGGATTAGGATGGAACTCGAGTTTTGTTAAATATTTTCCAGCATATTTTGCAATTTCAGCGGTCACAAGTGGCATATTTAAATCACGATGTAAAATAGAATTTTTCAAGTACCATGGAGCCGTAGTTATTAACCTTAATATTTTGTTTTGCATTCGTTGGATTCTCTCTACATTGGAAGCTGAAGCAGTGCCCCATAGCTGAATTCCGTAACACCATATCGGCTTCAAAAGCGACTTGTATATTAAAAGTTTACAATCTAGACTGAGGGTAGAATTTCTACCAATCAGCCAATGTATCTGGGTTAATTTAAGCTTCATTTGTGTCAGCTTAGAGTCAATGTGGTGTTTCCATGTAAGCCGTCGGTCGAGGTGAATACCAAGATATTTCACATGTGAATGTTGAGGAACAACTTGATTGTTGATTTGAATGGGGGAACAAGTGTCTCTTCGTAGGGTAAATGTAACATGAACACACTTTTGTTCATTTACTTTTATTCTCCATAAGTTCAACCACAATTCCAACAGGTTAGTATGTTGCTGAAGGTAACGGGATGCCTCGTGAGGGTTTTCATGCATACTAAGGCAGGCTGTATCATCGGCAAATGTAGAGGTGAGGATATTACTGCTCAAAGGCATATCACAGGTATAAATCAAATACAAAACTGGCCCCAGTATACTCCCCTGAGGCACCCCAGATGAAATGGTTTCGGGCACACTCATGAAGTCTCCTTCCACGACAGTGAACTTCCGGGCAATAATGTAACTTTCCAAAAGATTTACAATGTTTATTGGTAGATATGTCTTCAATTTTAGAATTAGGCCTTCATGCCACACTTTATCAAATGCCTGAGAGACATCAATAAATAGGGAAGAACAATACTTTCTTTCTTCAAATGTTCTTCTTATGAAATGAACCAATCTATGACATTGTTCAATGGTGCTGTGCTGACTTCTAAAACCAAATTGATGGTCCGGTATGCATCCATTATCAGCTAGAATTGGGGACAATTTTGTCATGAGAAGTTTTTCGAAGAGCTTCGAAATTGTTGACAGCAAACTTATTGGCCTATATGACTCAGCCTTAGTAAGATCTTTACCCGCCTTTGGAATCATTTTGACCATGGCAAGTTTCCAGCTGTGTGGGTAATACTCCAGTCGTAAAATGCCATTAAAAATAAATAACAGGATTCTAATAGCAATACGAGGCAACTGCATCAGCATCTTGTTACTAATTCCATCAATACCCGGGGCCTTCTTTGGATTGGTTTCAGCAATTAGTTTTTGTACATCAAGCATCTTAAACTTTATGGGTCGAGGGGGTAGAGCTACTACGCTCGGCAAATCAACAGCACCAGTACATGTGTTTGGGGTAAATACGTCTTTTAAATGACCAGCTAATATGTTACCTTTTTCAGTATTAGTTCTTGCCCAACCTCCGGTAGAAGTGCGCAGGGGTGGTTTAGACTCAACGGGTGTTTTAAGCTTTTTAGCAGCGCGCCACAAGGAGTAATTAGATGCTGCAGTGACATCGAGACCTTCCAGGTAGTTCTTAAGAGAAGCAGATTTTTCAGCAGAAAGCAACTCTTGGAGTCGTTTAGTGCATTCTCTAAGTCTGATTTTATGTTGGGGCGATCTGTGCTGTTGCCATTCCCTTCTAGCTCTTCTTTTTTCACATACGAGACGTTCAATGTCCGCAGAATAAATTCTATTAAACCCAGTCTGCGGATGGGAGGTAGTGGCAACACTGAAGTTGTGTATGTTTTTATGAATATTGTTTCTAAATGCGTGTGTTCATATCTATATTGACACAGATGCGTTTTAAAATAAACAAACTCCGAGATATAGGGTACGTTCATAATTGCAGTACTGTGCAACAAAGAAGTAGATCTTATCCAAAAATATATAAAATACACGTTTTTTCTGTGCTTTTAAGACTAAAATATGCGAAAATTTTCCTAAATATCTTGAACATGTCCATAGAGTTTACGTATAGGCGTAGCCTGAGGAAAAATTAATCAAATGCATATTTTTTAGTTTCTTTGTACATTACCTTGCAGCCCTTATTTACTTACGCCTTGGAGAAATTTGTATCGCTCATCTGCATGTTTTCAAAAATTTTGTATTTTGAAATATTATGTTTGAGATCAAACAAAATTAACACAATGTTTCAAAAATATAAGTGTTAATGATTCGATGCCCTGAATATTTGCATTAACAAAGCAATGAAGGAGGCTTAACAAAGTAAAGAACCTTGTAAAAAATTTAAGTAAATATTGATGTAATCGTAACATTTTTTTGATATGGAGATTCAGTTATGTACCTTGACAAGATAAGTTAAGTCTTGACGGTAAAACGGAATAAAAATGCATTAAATATATAAAAATGACATGTTTTAATTTATTTTTATTGTTAATACTTTGATAATGATGAATAGCACATTGTGATGTTGTTGTTGGTATATTGCCTTTTGGAGGTGTTGAAAAACTTTCGTAAGATTAAGATCAAATAGAAAAAGAATTTTAATTGTATTTTTCTTGTTAAAACCAATTTTAGAAATATATACAAATTCTTGAAAATAATTTTTAACAAAATATTTTTAAACTGTTTTCAGTCTACTTTAATATTTTATTGTTTGTTGCTGGCTAAAAGGTTACTGATGATTTGATTAGCGCCAATGAAATGCAGGCATATACCTAGCTAAGCCAAAAACAAACAATAAAATATTAAAATAGTTATTTTGGAGAATATCTCGAATAACAAATTAGCTAAATATTGTTTTCAGTCTACTTTTTACAAAGTTTTTTATGAGTAGGAATAATTTTTGAAATTTTAGAAATTTATACAAACGACATATTTGACTTTAAATTTCAAAGTGGCGTAGCTACACTAACATAGAAATAGCATTCATCTTTTCATACGTTTTTTTTTGCAAAAAAATGACCATCATGATATGCTATAAATATGACATTGCGTTAAATATGATACTCCTTCCATGCAATGATAGATGTGTGCTTTTAAAGAATCTCATAGAAAAATCGAACGGTGTTAAATCATGTCCCTCATGTCCTTAATTGAATCGTTTAACGGTTTGTACGGCATGTCCCGTTACCAAATCAATATTATTGGATTTTCACCAAGACTCACGCTCGACTTCGATATAATTAAAGTTTGAATGGATATTTACTGGATTGCAAATGTATCAATTTATTTACTAGTCTTAGACTCTTCATAAAGTTGACGCATAATGAACGTTCTTCAACAATAATCTCCCAGCAGTTAAACTAATTTCAATTAAATTTTTTTACACCCTTTACCCTGACTTCCCAGCAAAAAAGTCACTCTCAAGGACCAACATTTTCATTGCTTACAAAGAAACACAATGGATTTTTTCAACTTCCTAGGAAGTCAAGTTAATTTTTTTTAATAAAAATATAAACTATTCTGGAAATCTGTTAAGTTTTATTTGCAAATATATTTTATATAAAAACTAACCAATAAAAATTTAGTATAAAATTATGATAAAAAACATAAAACGTTTACTTTTCTCAACATAATGAAGACAGCTTTCAAATCGGTGAACAGGAATCAAAAAAAAAAAGAAAAATCTTCGGAATGATTAGAATTTGCACTTCTTCTCTATCTCAGCATTTTCATAAACTTTTTTGGGAGCTCTGTACTTTGTAGGAAGATATTAACTCAACTGTCTTAACTGCCCCCCGCTTTCCAGCGTACTTTTTTACAAAATTATTCTACATTCCTATCGATTTCCAAAGAAGAACACTAATGAATCGGAAGATGACAACATATAAATTTTAAACTTTCTTTTGTAACCAAAAATTCTTTGCCGGCACTTCCAATTCTAGCTTGGTGCTCTCGTTCGTCAATCTATCGAGTTGAGCTATTATCTTTACGAGAACTTTGCATGCGATGGTTTCTTGGAGTTCAGTCATCCCTGCAGGACCCACCTTTGAAAAGAGCTATCTTCGAAATAAGTTGTGGTTGGCTTTTTCTTTCTGCTCCCTTCAGTAAAATATGCCGTTTTCTTCTTCCTAACATTTACTGATTGTCACAGTACACATTTCTTCGGTTCCCCAATACAGCAACTTTCGTTTCTAATTTCTTTTTTTGTTTTTTTTTTTTTTGTTTTTTATCGTTTTCTACATATTCTTGATAGTCTTTCTATTCTTAAGTTGGTTCCATTTTCATCTTGACTTTTCAAATTTCCTCTAGCTTCCTATTAACTTATCTTATCTGCCTTATCTGCCTCATTGCAAGGTATCGTTGACTCACTGATTTTGTACCTTTTCGTGGAATACAACTCAATGATTGCTCAACCATCCCGGCTCCCCACGTCGTGTGATATATTTTTCTAATCCGATTCAACGGAGATAGTAATTATTCGATGGTAAGAGGCGCTCAGCGCTTAATTTTACTTAGATAGCCAGAGCTAAAAACTTTGAAAGGACAAATTGTGAAATCAAAACTGGTAAGGAATCATAGAAGGGTTGTTTGTGGTTGCCAAAAAAAAAAAAAATGCAATATATCGTGATTAATTAATTCTTCAGCTCTTAATTATCTAAATGTGGCAAACAAACTGCTATCCGATAAGATAAATTCTTCAGCTATTGATCCGGCTAAATACAATAAATGGTAACAGTAAAAGAACATCATCTAGAATAATTCTAGATGAATTCTTCAACTTCCAACCGAGAAGATAAATTCTTCGTCTATTTGTCGTTGTACGCCTAAAGTCTAAATTTATACTCTTGTTTTGAAGCCTTGTTTCAAAATGACTGCAATAGCGCCATTTTTATATATGTACATATATTGATATACATATGTATATGTATATTGATATTTATATAGATTTGCATTGCATTTGTATATTTATTTTACCTCATAGTATTGCTACCGCTAAAAGGATTTTTTCAAAACTAGTAACATTTATAAAAAATATGCTTTCGAATGAAATTAACGTAGAAAGTTGCGAGCTTACAATTTCGTCTCTAAATTTGTTAGAAGATTGGATTTCAAGTGAAGATTTAGTATAGATCCGCCATTTATAATAAATCAAATACACCTATCCCCCGCCCTTCATAAACCGAAAAAAATTTATATTGAAAACCCGTGTAAAACGTAAGTGACTATAAACAAATTTTTCTTTTAATACGAAATTATGACAAAAAAAATTTTAAAAAAATATCTGTGTGTAAACAATGATGCTTAAGATCAACTAATTCATAGACACATACAATTGCTTTGAGCATTTGGAGGAGAATTCCAATTTTTTAATTTTTTTCTATAGATTTTTTACAGTGTAGTGAAGTATGTATACTCGGACATCTTAACTGTAACCAGGGCAATAAGTATATGAGCAATATAATTATTTTCAATTCATGTATTAAGCTTTACATTTTAAAATAAACTTTTTATGAAAACAGAGCTACTTTTTCATTTAAAACAAAATGGCAGCCAGTTCAAATTATGACATTACACTTGCGCCTTTAACTTGCGCTATTCGCTTCTATATTAATATATCGTTAATCTTCTAGTGCAAAAAAGAAATAAAATTTTGAATTTTTTATTTTATTAAAATTTACCCTGTTTTTTTTGCAAATAATACGCTTTTAATGATCCCTTTCGAAATTTCTCAACGGTTATTCTGATAACAATACGCATCATTTCGAGATATCTTCTGTTTTCGGTCATCTAATTGTAAATGATTTGTGATCAATAACTGGGGAAAGAATCTTGGCCTCGCTTTTGTTTTATTCGGTTGCCTAGGTGCCACATACATATAACAACTTCGTTCGGTTCTCTAAATGCATTCACTCTCCCCGCTCCTGGTCAAAACTTGAGTCCTTATGTATATTGTTAGATCGGTTGACTGATGATATTTGTACCAGTAATATGGTAATCCCCTACATTTGCTAAGTTTGTAATATTAGTTTTTGTAACGTTACGTTACAATGTAATAACATTAAAAATCATAATTACAATTCTTATTCATTATTACTATTTTTTACCATTTATCAATCAGTAAACGACTGCAACTTCTTTATTAAAAATTAAAGGTTTTAGGGATCTTGATACGCATAATGACTTGAGTGGCGTCTGCGTTATTAGAGCAAATACCATAAGCCTTTTTAACCAACTTCGAAAAAGGAGTAGCTTATCGCTTTGTATGTATTTTTTTTTTACTTTTTTTAATGTTTGTACACCTAAAACTTTATCATTTTTCGTTTAATTGAAGTTTGGTCCCATGATTTTATTTTTGAAACCGGAAAATTTAACTATTGCATAACTTTTTCATTTATGGACTGATTTTCAAATTTATTTTTTTGTTTGAAAGTCTAGTTTGCAGTTTGGTTTTACAGAATTTGAAGCGGAAATCGGACGGACAGAGTGACTATACGAAATAATGATCCCAACATAACTCCTCCATTTATGGACATATTTTCAAATTTTTTTTATATAAGAAGATAAATCAATCTTTCCTGGGAGTAAAATATAAATTATAAATGAATTATATCGGGTTTTAACCGAATCCATAGTTGCTTCGGTTTTGCAATCTGTTCGATTGGCTCTTTTTATTGCAGTCTTTTTTTTGCCCGAATTTTTGTAGTATACTCGTATGAGTACGTGGATATTTCTTAGCTTTCATGTCTTTTTCTTAGTATATATAGTCTTAGTATATATACATATATGTTAGTCTTAGTATATATACATATGTGTATGTATTTATATATGTACATGTATCGGAATACGACACAACTACTGATTATTTTACTAAGATTTTTGTTACATTTTACATCACAAAGTAGACCAGAGGTAAAGTTATTGACATTCGTGGCAGAAGGAGACAAATAATCGTATATAATAGATTTATTATAATTTTCGCTCTTCGGATACATTGATTCTTTACATCAGAAGTAAATTCATTTAAAAAAATCGATAACGCGCAGAAAAAAGATGGATAGGAAAAACAATATCTTCCGTCTCTTTGCATCTCTGGTCTAGTTTGTGTTTTACATCCAACTTCGTCACCATAAATAATCAATTTAAATAATCGCGGATCTGAATAAAAACCCGTTTGTCATAGCGTTGTCATTTTTCCCCAATTCACTTGAAATTTGTTTATTTTTTTCCTTTCAATTGTTAAAAAACAGGTTGTGCATTTAATAATTTATTATATTAACTAAAATGAAATGTATTTATTGATTAACAATCTGTTTAATTTGTGTTAAAAACTTACGCAAATAAATGAATTTTAAGCAAAATGCGAAAAAATCCAACTTCAAAATAAACCTTATAAAGCATGTAGGTCACCTATAAATGTTAATATTAATTAAAAATTTTGTATGAAATATTATATAGAATACAGAATTATATGATGTCACGTTATAATCAGAAGTGTTTCATTATGTGTTGATATTAATTTGTTGGAATCTCTTCAAAGACGGAAATTAAATAGTAATATAAGTACATATACTTAAGTGTTTAAAACTTTTTTACGAAAAGCTATTTCTATAGATGTTATTGCCACTAATATTTTTTCAATATGCTTTATAACTATATAATATCAATAATAATAATAATAATTATTATTAGTGTTATTTATTATAGTAATATAAAATATTAATCTAATTTACGGTGTGATTAACTGTATACAATATTTTTCTAATTTAAATATATAATTTATGTATTTTTATTTATTTAATATGCTTAGATTTTGCTGTTTAGTTTGATGTCGTTTATGTATGTATTTAACTATTTTTTTTAACGTTTTGTAGATTGATATCATTTAATAAGGTTGACGGTGCAGTGTTATCGAAGTTTGTTGCACGTAGTGTCCCTAAGTTTGGGCAGTAGTCGAGGATATGTTTGACAGTTAACCGGTTTGAACAATACGGACAGGAAGTTGGTGAGTCACACGTTTGAGGTGTGATCGAGCCTCAGTACAATCACTATTAATGAAGGAATAAAAGTGTTAAAATTGGAACCAGTCGTGAGTTTTTTTTTTTTTTTTTTTTTTTTTGTTACGAATATGTTTGTTTATCGTTTTTTTTAAATCCTTGTTCGGCGATGAATTAAATAGTGGACAGGTTGATAAGACTGCGTCTTTGACCGTTTTGTCGGCAAATTCGTTACCTGGAATGCCCGTATGCCCAGGAACCCAAAGGATTTGGGGTTTCTTTTGATGTTTTATGAGCCTGTCCCTAATTGGTTTGAATCGGCGCCAAAGAAGGTCAAAGTGGGTTTGTCAGCCAATAAAATCATTGCCACCGTTTTTTTGGGATACACCCGGTATAATCTACATTAACTACATTTAAAGGGGGTAAAATAACACTGTGTGTAATTTTTTAAGTCGTGGCAAAATAACCATATATGGACACCACTACGTGATAAAAGACTAAAAAAGAACCATGTCTCCCAATTTTTCCCAAAGTCATGCACTTTTTTTTTATGGGCCGCCAAAGATTTGGGGCCTCGGTATCATTTTCGCAAAAAAGTGATCATTTTCTCGGGCTCATATCTTGCAAACCGTTCCGAATTTCGATTTACTCTCTGAGGCAAACTTGTAGCTCTGAAAGAAAAAAGTTCTTTTTATCAACACAATGCAAGAGTGCACACATGTGCAGTTTCTATTGCGAAATTCCATGAATTAGGTTACGAATTGCTCCTTCATCCACCCTACTCTCCGGACTTAGATCTGCTTGACTATTTCTTGTTTCCAAACCTGAAGAATTGGCTCGGCGGAAAGAGATTTGATTCCAACGATGAAATCTGCGTAAAAATCTTATATTTCGGAAAGTACAAATCTTATATTTTGGAAAGGATAAAAAAATTGGAGAAATGTTGGACAAAGTATGAAAGGATTAATAAAATAAAATAATTTTTTATCAAAAAAAAATTTTTTTTCTTCAAAATGTCACGGAATTATTGAACCGACATGGTTTTTTTGGAGCTTATGCACGGAGTAAAAATTTTAATTGTTCTAGATTTTTTTATTGTGGCTAGTCTGTATACAACATTTCGTTGGTACTAATGGCAACTCATCAGGAGACTTTCAAACGTTTGGTTTGAAAGTGTTAAGCTTTGTTCAGACGGATGCAAGATCTGACAATATTGTAAGAAGAATGTGCAAAAAATGTTTTACATTCGTGTGAACTTACATTTTTTTGTCTGGCAATGTTGTCAGAAAAGGCTTTGTCGGATCATTGTCCGACTCCTAGCTGATAACAATATTGTCAGACATCTGAAAATCGTCTGAACAGCCTCATTTGCAATTGTCATACCATTGTCAGATGCAGACACCTTGAACATCTGACAACGGCAACATTGTTATGTATGTGAGCAATATACAAGTGATTCGCTTTTAAGCGACAAAAATTTCCGTGAGTGATGTGCGGCCTCGAATCGTGTCAAGATGTTGATTTTGAGAAAATAGCCGAGCTTACGTTTCAGCCATATTAACAGTCGACGACGGACTCTCCAGTGTCGAAAAAAACAGACTCTCCAAAGTAAAAGAGAAAAGGATTCACAAACAAATTTTATGTTTCTTTTCCAACTAGCTTTTCTATTCGCTGCTTTCTAAAAAGCACGCAGTTAAAATTTTCGCACTAATTCATACAAATAAATAGTTTCTATCAAGTGTGGTAATGTCTGGCAATAGATCCGAAAATTTTTACAGAAACCTAAGAACCGTTTGAACTGACAATTTCTTGCCTGACATCATTTTCAGATAAATTTATTGTTAGACAATTGTCTTGTAACCGTGTGAACTATCTGATAATATTGTAAGATATGACAACCGCCTGAACAAAGCTTTAAAGTTCGAAGACAATACAATACAATACAAAAACAACGTCTCTCCGAGAAGATGTTTTTTTATTATAGTTTTTTTTTGTATTGTATATGGATCTGGTTAGACTTCCTAGATTTTCTTGATTTCTTGAAATTGACTATGATTGTTAAATGTTTAACAGTGCTCTGTTAACAGAAAAGTGGACAATGTTGTAAAAATTGGTTTTTGTCTCTGCTAATTAATTATAAATTTCACACACATGAGTATAATTGTATATATTTTGTCAGCTCAACTTCGGAGAAGTCGAAATAAATGCTTTGAAGGCAATGAAAATATCATTCCTCGAATATTATAAATAATTGTTTTAAAATGCCTCTATGAGTAGTTTCACACGTATTTGCATTTTGGGCAATTTTTTTTTTTGAAGGAACGCGATATACACGTATTCCATTTGACTGGGTTTTTTTTTGCTTTTTTTAAACTAGAATGAAGGCCCGGTTAGCCGAACGTTGATGTTAGAAAAACGTAACGTTCTTTAGCGTACGTACGTTTGTGCGGTTAATGAATCTTTTAAAACGTGTCGAATGTCAACAAAATAAAAACAAAACGTTGTACAACGCTACTTTGTGTAATTTTTTTTTCTAAAGAAATTAAATTAATATTCCTGTGTTTATTATAAAAAATTAAATAAAGAAAATTTTCAATGGAGTTCGAAGACTTATTTGTTGATGTTTTAAACCAGCTCGCAAACAAAATTTCACGTGTAAATTTTTCAATAAATATACAGTCAGCTGTTCATAATAGAGATGGTATTTGAAAAGTATATATTTGTTAATTTTTCCGACCTTATGATATGTAATTTTTGTTTTTATTTTTATTCCGGCTCTAGGTCATATATTAAATAAAACTCCTTTTTTTTGTTTTATTTAAATTTTATTTTTTATTCCATATTTCGATCACCATCGGTTCTCTTCTTCAGGAATTTAAGTAAAGCAAACTTTATCGTATTTTATAAGGCAAATTACATGTGATAGTTATCAAAGAACAAATTACAACAAAGACAAATGTGTAAATCATTCTGACAAACACTAGCAGAACGGAACAACATGCTGTTTTCCAAAGCCGCTACACTTTCATCATCAGCGTTCTTGTGTTTGGTCCACTTCTGTGGTGTCAGTTGATGTATATTTCAGCTATTCATACAAACCTTCACTGTAAATGTAATACGAGAATTGTTTTTGATTCATCGTATCACAATTTGTGAAAACTTTTTTTTTTTTTTTTTTTTGTAATGAAGAGCTCAAATTACACCTCACTAACTTACAACAGTCTTACCATTGTTATTTATTCTTTACCAACCATACACATGCTTATTTTTTTTAATTTGCTTATTTTATTTTTTACTTATGACAAACTTGTTTGGTTGGTTACTATAAGTATGTATATTTTATTAATTTCATATTGATGTTCTTCGGCGTGCCCTCCGTTAGTTAAGTATATATTTGTTAATTTTTCCGACCTTATGATATGTAATTTTTGTTTTTATTTTTATTCCGGCTCTAGGTCATATATTAAATAAAACTCCTTTTTTTGTTTTATTTAAATTTTATTTTTTATTCCATATTTCGATCACCATCGGTTCTCTTCTTCAGGAATTTAAGTAAAGCAAACTTTATCGTATTTTATAAGGCAAATTTGAAAACTTTCGCGTAATTCATGCTTATACATAAAACGTACCAAAATTATATTAAGTACTTTTTGAAAGAAAAAAGTTGATATTTTGAAAAGTTCGTATAAAAATTAGAATTTTAAGAATAAACATACCTACGTACGTCCATATATTTATTATGTGTATATTAATTTGTACTTACTTCACAATGTAAACTGACCTTCGTAGACTAGTAGGTAGTGTACTAGACTCGTAGTGCGAAGGTCCCAGGTTCGAATCCTGCCGCAGAACTCTGGCAGTTGTGTTTGATAATTAAAGGGAGCGCACAACAAGCCTTCACTGGCTTAAGTGTATGTCGTATGACATGGGCTATCACACCCCTCCAATCAACCTAACCTAACCTAACCTACTTCACAATGTATACGTAACAAATTTGCAAATTTGCAATATTTTTCAAGATATGTAGTATGCAAGTGGCAAAATAAGAAATATATATGTTTATACGCGTATATTAACTTTTATATTCAAAATAATTAACTGTTATATATAATTGGATTTATAATTCAATCTAATATTTTATTTGCATTCAATTGTATTTACTTGTTTTTTTAAGTCTCTTCATGCACATTATTATCTTAACATTACATTTTTAGACTTTGAAAATTCGAAAATTTTATTAAAGTTGTATAAAGGCCTAACTATAATGTGCTTAATGCAACTTAAGCAAATGTGCGAATACACACAATCAAATGTATACAACTATAATGTACTTAAGTAACTTTTCGTCAAGTTTCGTCAAGTGTCATTTGCTTAAGGAAAGTGCGTTCAATTTCGCTCTTGCTTAAGCAAATGACTCGTCAAGAAAACATTATTTTTTCTGTCTCTATTTATTTCCCGTACTGAGCAGGAGCGTTTTCTTTTCTTCATCGTCTCTCTTATTTCTTGAAGAACACATATTCCATCAAATGCACAATTCATTAACTTCACTGTCTTCAGAAATTTCAGTTTTCTATCCATTTTTAAAAATTTTCCAATAAATAAATAAATAATAATTTTCCAATAATATAATAAATAATTGTTTACAATTAAAAGATGCAACCACTGTTGCTTTTTTTAGTACTTTTTTTATTTTAGTTTTCGTTCTCTTTATAAATAAATAAAAGATAAACATGGATTTACTTGTTTATGGTAATATATTTATAACTTTTACAAATTAAATGAGATTTCGTCAAAAATATTACATTTTAAAGAAATAAAAACGAAAATAGTTTTCCAAAAGTACAAATGTTTGCAACTAAGTGTAAAAAGTTTTTAAGCTCAATAAGTACAATATAGCCACCTAAAAGTCTTCAGTAATTTACTTAAGCATTTGACATGCTTTTCGTTGAATTTTGACACTAGCTTAAGTTTGGTTAAGCACATTATAGTTGGGCCTTTAGATTCTTAATAATTTACATTTATCAATAAAAGTACCGGAAAGAGAATTTGGGCCACAATACAACTCAACAAAATAATAGTCCCATCACTGGTATACAAATGTCACGTAAAAACGTTATGAAATTCTATTTTATACAGGTTCAGCCGTTCCGTCAACGTGACATTTAATTTGGATAAGCGTTTGCATTGGTTTCATATGCCAAAAACAAACGTCCCTTACATTAGCTAACGTGAACGTTCGGCTAACCAGGCCTTTATTAGTGTTTATGTATAGTAATATTAACATAAAATAAAATAGATATATAATTCAAGTTCAATACGAAACTTTTATTTGTTATTAAAATATTAATTTCTATTTCGCTTTGGCCTTTAAGCTTGTTCTTCAAACACTTTTTATAACTTTTCTCTTGAGTTTGCTCTTCAGAAATCTATTATATACATTCCATGCAAATTTTTTTACATTTTTATTTGTGTATTGTAAATTAAATTATGCAATTCATTTGTTATTAAAATGAGATTAAAATAGCATCATCTTCTCACTTATTCATATACTCGTATCTATTTTCCACAATATTATTATAATTATTATTATAATATCAATCAATGAAAACAACAAATTTATAATTGTTTTTAAATAAACAAAAATAGTAATTGTAAAAAAATTAAGTTAATTTATATAGACTGGATCAGTCTGAGACAAACTTCATAAACGTTGGTGTTTTAGAAACGGATGAACGAAGTTATTAAAAAAAAATAAACAAAAAGTAAATGAAATAAAATCAAAATTTTATCAATTGTAAATTGCGATAACGTTATAGTGAATATAAATTTAATGAAGTTCATATTAAAGGATGCTTCTAAAACAAGCGAGTCAAGATAAACTTGCAGAACTAAATACTTACGTTGTTAAATATTCATATTTTTTTTTGCATATATGCCAAATATATTTTCGTATTAGTAATTTCTAAATAAGCCTAATTGTGTGCACCGCACAGTGCGTTGTTCCAGGGACAAATATCTAAAATTGGGTCACTACAAAGTGCTATGAGATACATAACCATTTTTTTACATAATCTATATACTGTATCCATAAAATATATTTTTTGTAGTAATCCTTGTTGGCACGAGATCGCGCTAAATTCGACCTATTTTCAGCAAAATATGCTTGGCAAGAACTGAACTGATTTGAAATTAATTTTTTTATTGCTTTGAAATATTCTTGATAAAACAGAAAATAAATGTGGAAAATTATTTAATCGTAATTATTTTATATTGCTTTAAACGTCTTTTTTTCGTAAAAGTTCTAAAATTATAGCATTTAAGTAGTGTAGAAAACATTTAAAAGTATACATATATGTTTTTTTAATTTAAAAAAAATCTTTGATAAACCAGTAAAAAATTGAAACAAACTTTTTGGCTTAACTTTAAAAAAAAAATTTAATAATTAAAAAAATGGCTAATATAACATTTTCAAAAATTTTCTCTAATATGAAATAATGTAAAATTAAAAATTTTATGTTTAACATATAAAACTTCATGATTATTTAAAATTGTTGCTTTAATTGTCTCTATGTAGCACACCGAATATCCGCTAGATGGCGCTAAATTTGATATTCCCTTTTAACAAAAGAAAAAGTGAAAGACCGGAAATATTACTATAAAACACAAAAGTAGCGTTAGCACCATGCAATTTGCTTGTAGGACCCCTATTGGACTATCCTCTCAAAAAATATGACTTCAAATAAAATTGTATCAATTTCCAAAACTATTTCAGGTATAATCGTATGACCCTTGGGCTACCATTCCTATATATGTAGTACGTTCACAATTCCGTATTTGACCAAAATGGTCACAATCTTCTCTGTTAACTTATTAACAGTGCTCTGTTAGCTGCAAAATTGGCTCTGCTAAAAATTATTCGAATTCATTTTCACACACATTACAAAATAATTATTGAAAATTCAATTCCTTAAGGAATTGACCCAATTCCTCTTTCTTTTGACAACTGTTCGAGAAGTATTATTAAAAATCCCCTAAAAAGGGGTTATGATTTTATGTCTATAAAAAAAAATTAAGTTTAATGGAATGCAGAAAAATATATAATTAAAATTTTTTTTTTTAATTTTGTATGGACTAAAGCCAGAAACCGATATATTATTTCTATAGTGCAATGTCATATAAACTTTATCTACTTGCCATATTTTGTCTTGTCGTTTTTGTCTGGAATGTAAACGCATTTAGTCAACAGTTCCTGGGAAATACAAAACATCCTGGTAAGATTATGTAACTTAGCAACTGGTTAGTATACAAATAAGGCTTTATATATGTATTTTTAAACCTTTGCACAGATCTGCCAGATTATTGCTATTTTGAGGAATATGATATATCGGTGCCAGTCAATAAAACTGTTTATCCTACAAATTTGGACGCAAAATGCTTTAAGGTCTACTGCCGCGAAGACTTTGTGTTAGAAATAAAGCAGTAAGTTTTATGTAATTTTAAATTGCACATCTCTGCGGAGTTCATTTCTTCCATCTGCTCTAAGAACGAATCTTTCAAGAAGTGCTGGTCGATGATAAATGTAATAAATACTACACGTAGTTAGAAACATTTTTGGCAGTTTTTGCACTACCCCGAACAAATTTAATCTCCTCTAATATTAAAAATTTTTGGTAACCAAAGACAAGATGTTTTTAGGTTGATTTTTTAATGTGCTTTGAGGGAATGTGCCTGGAGCCATCCATCAAGGTGATGGAAACAAAAAACCAGATGTGTGTGATGTTTTAAAGAAACTATTATTTTTTAATATTTTGTAGCCAAATCAATAATTTGGCGTTAAAACATCAATCAGAAATGGTTTTTTGAAGGTCTGTACGAAATTGTGTGGCAGACTACCCTATGCAGACTTTGAGGGTATCGGCCGGTAATGATTTATTGACCTACACCTGCAACTTCATAAGTTCGAATAAGAAAAGGAGTAGCGCGATAGCGTAGATATTCATAACAATAAATTGTTTACGCGGCACGTACACTGTAGTGCCGACTTGCTGGAACCACATATCGCCTACGTCTCTATTGACAAATTTGGGGCTAGCTGATGGCTGCTTTGAGTTGCGAGAAATCAACTGGATCGGCTTCTTATGCAAACTTAAGTGATTTAGTGATTTCGTATCACATTTGACAATATCGTCCAGCAATTCTTGAAAAATCCTTTATAAAATAGAACATAGAATATAATGAAATCTTTGCTTCTCATTTGATTCCTATATAAAGTATGATCTTTATTTCGATGCGATATAAACCAGTTATCATGACGAGAGTTTTGATAATATGATAACATAGATGAAAAACTGAGGAGCATATGTTGCAAATGGAACATAGACCCAGTGGCGAAAAAAAGCCAAAGTCAATACTACGTTTCTGTAATATATGTTATATATTTTCGAATCGAAAAATTTGTTATCATCAGGATGAGTAGGAAAAATGATAATAGGTTTTTACAAGTCGGTTTATATAATTTTTAAAGTTTTTTCGATGCAAAACTTTTTACAAATTACAGAAATCAGACACTGGTTACAATTTACGAGTATGTTATATAAAGACTTTATTATTATTTATGGCCTACTGTACAGTAGTCAGTATCACCAACAGTGGGATTATTTGTAAAAAATTTTAGATTTACTGATTTTTTAAATATGGAATTTTTTTTAGACAACATGAATGAATTATTGCTCGTCCATATTTTAATTTATTTAAAGAAATTTCGAATTTTAAAATTCAGGAGATGAGATTTTTTTTAGTAAAGCTCCTCTTGTGATAAAGGTGGATAAAACCTATTAATCCAATTAATGCCTCTTTTCTCTCAGCATTTTCTGTTCTCATAGAATTCTTATTAGTCCATTGAAGAATATATGTAGTATATGTGAAAATATCGAAAAATTTTATAATTTTTTACAAAGCGCATACAAATGTGATAAGAATTACAATCGATGATCAAAAGCACTATGTTATCATCTTAGCAGGACACTGTAATGGCATCTGGTCACTGTCTAGGGTTACTCTTATTTTTAAGGTAAAAAACCAACTATTTATTTCAATAAATTTGGAAAGCTATTATAAGACTGCACGTCACAATTTTTTTTTTCTTTCAACTAACTTATTTTTCAAATAACAATTTGACAAAATATAAAATTCATTCAACAAACAAATTAAAGTATAAAAATGTAACAAGTATATTACATCAGTTACAAATTCAAATTTATCTTTACACGCACATTGTTTTCTATGATTTGATGTTAAGAAAAATTTTTAATTTAAAACTTAACTTTTATATTCTGTTTTCAGTTGTGATCGTGTGATGATTCATCGTTATTGTGAAGAAAGTCCTTCTGATTTTAGCAAACCTTATCCCCATTGTTGCCCCATAGTAAAATGTTAAAATTATGTTTGAAGTATATAAAATCAATGTAGTCTTACTATTTCAATTTATTTATTTACAAAGAACTTAACTTATTAATTTATTAACATATAAATAAGTCTATTGTTAATTAAAATTTACAGAAACATTACTTTTAAACATAATAAATCAATAATTATTAGTCGAAGGAGTTCAAGTTTTTCTAAAGAAAACTGGATCAGAAACTAATCAACCTTTACTAAACAAATAACGATTATCTTTTTTGGGTAATAACATTATTACTTTTTTTAATTTTTATCAATTATTTCATAGAAAAGTACTTCCAAACACCTGACCGAGCAGCTTTGGGCAATAGTCAATTTATTCAGAGGTGTAATTTTGAATGATCTCATCACAGGAAAGAAAAGAAAAATTTAAAAATAACAATTTTCAAAAAAAAAGAAAAACCTGAAATTGTCGATTTGCTGAGAATGAAGGGTTTGGTGACAATGGCCATATCCCTTAGAAAACTTTGATTAGAGAACAGTTTCTTATCTTCTTATAAACAGAACTAATTTTTGGGTTTTAAATGATTTGATATGATTATTTTTTTTTTTTTTTTTTCACGCTAATATATGTTTATTGTATCTTCAAATAATTGAACTAACAATAAGTGTTCAAATCTTAAATATATAAATAATTATTAGGCCCAACCAGTGTCGGACATAAACTTAGTGATAATAATTAATAATACATAAAATTCATGTTACGCACAAAAAATATTTTCAAAGAATTTCATCTGGAGAGTTGCGTATTAATGCCGTAGTGTCCCTCTTTTTTAAGCGGATGTGTCCAGGAAAGTTCAAGATGTTACGAGCAAGGGGATTAGGATGGAACTCGAGTTTTGTTAAATATTTTCCAGCATATTTTGCAATTTCAGCGGTCACAAGTGGCATATTTAAATCACGATGTAAAATAGAATTTTTCAAGTACCATGGAGCCGTAGTTATTAACCTTAATATTTTGTTTTGCATTCGTTGGATTCTCTCTACATTGGAAGCTGAAGCAGTGCCCCATAGCTGAATTCCGTAACACCATATCGGCTTCAAAAGCGACTTGTATATTAAAAGTTTACAATCTAGACTGAGGGTAGAATTTCTACCAATCAGCCAATGTATCTGGGTTAATTTAAGCTTCATTTGTGTCAGCTTAGAGTCAATGTGGTGTTTCCATGTAAGCCGTCGGTCGAGGTGAATACCAAGATATTTCACATGTGAATGTTGAGGAACAACTTGATTGTTGATTTGAATGGGGGAACAAGTATCTCTTCGTAGGGTAAATGTAACATGAACACACTTTTGTTCATTTACTTTTATTCTCCATAAGTTCAACCACAATTCCAATAGGTTAATATGTTGCTGAAGATAACGGGATGCCTCGTGAGGGTTTTCATGCATACTAAGGCAGGCTGTATCATCGGCAAATGTAGAGGTGAGGATATTACTGCTCAAAGGCATATCACAGGTATAAATCAAATACAAAACTGGCCCCAGTATACTCCCCTGAGGCACCCCAGATGAAATGGTTTCGGGCACACTCATGAAGTCTCCTTCCACGACAGTGAACTTCCGGTCAATAATGTAACTTTCCAAAAGATTTACAATGTTTATTGGTAGATATGTCTTCAATTTTAGAATTAGGCCTTCATGCCACACTTTATCAAATGCCTGAGAGACATCAATAAATAGGGAAGAACAATACTTTCTTTCTTCAAATGTTCTTCTTATGAAATGAACCAATCTATGACATTGTTCAATGGTGCTGTGCTGACTTCTAAAACCAAATTGATGGTCCGGTATGCATCCATTATCAGCTAGAATTGGGGACAATTTTGTCATGAGAAGTTTTTCAAAGAGCTTCGAAATTGTTGACAGCAAACTTATTGGCCTATATGACTCAGCCTTGGTAAGATCTTTACCCGCCTTTGGAATCATTTTGACCATGGCAAGTTTCCAGCTGTGTGGGTAATACTCCAGTCGTAAAATGCCATTAAAAATAAATAACAGGATTCTAATAGCAATACGAGGCAACTGCATCAGCATCTTGTTACTAATTCCATCAATACCCGGGGCCTTCTTTGGATTGGTTTCAGCAATTAGTTTTTGTACATCAAGCATCTTAAACTTTATAGGTCGAGGGGGTAGAGCAACTACGCTCGGCAAATCAACAGCACCAGTACATGTGTTTGGGGTAAATACGTCTTTTAAATGACCAGCTAATATGTTACCTTTTTCAGTATTAGTTCTTGCCCAACCTCCGGTAGAAGTGCGCAGGGGTGGTTTAGACTCAACGGGTGTTTTAAGCTTTTTAGCAGCGCGCCACAAGGAGTAATTAGATGCTGCAGTGACATCGAGACCTTCCAGGTAGTTCTTAAGAGAAGCAGATTTTTCAGCTGAAAGCAACTCTTGGAGTCGTTTAGTGCATTCTCTAAGTCTGATTTTATGTTGGGGCGATCTGTGCTGTTGCCATTCCCTTCTAGCTCTTCTTTTTCACATACGAGACGTTCAATGTCCGCAGAATAAATTCTATTAAACCCAGTCTGCGGATGGGAGGTAGTGGCATGTTTAGCAGCCTGTTTAATATTCTCGGTAAGATTGGCAATGTTAAGTTCAATATCATCGGGAGTTCTAAGCCTGATGTTTTCCGTACAATGACTACTGAGATATTTTTTGAACCCCAACCAGTTAACACGATGTATCATCTTCACATATGGGTCAGGTAAGTCACTTCTTAGTGGGCTACAAATTGTAACGATCGTGGGAGAGTGATCGGAGGAGAGATCATGTGAAGCTTCAACATGAATTAAATCCCTAGGGATATTTTTCATGACCCCAAAATCTATAACATCCGGAATTTTTTGTATGTCAGTAGGCCAGTAAGTGGGCTCCCCACTAGAAATGACATCCAAATCCATTTTTGAAATTGTGTTGAACAATGCTCGACCTCTAGGAGTAATAAGACGCGACCCCCAGAACGTATGCTTTGCATTGTAGTCTCCAGCTGCTACGAAACAAGGGCCAAGAGTTTTGTAAAAATCCTCGTATTGATCTTCACTGATTGAAAATCTGGGAGGGGAGTAAACTGATGAAAGCACAAGATTTGAACAAAAATTTTCGATGCAAATATTTGTTGCTTGTAGATGGTCTTCACAAGTGTTCTCAAGAATATAGTGCTTGAGTCTTGACTTTATTAGAATTGCTGATCCTCCACATGCTCTTCCTCTCGGGTCCTTTGTATCATATAAGGTGTAGCCACTCATTTTAAAAAGGCTTCTCGAAGTCAAATGAGTCTCAGATACCAACATTACATCAATATTCTTCACCGTGAGGAAGTGCTCTAGTTCGTTTCTATGTTGGCGAATGCCGTTAGCGTTCCAGAAACATAACTTTAACGTGTTCATGGCTTGTTAACTAATGCTAGAAGCAGAGTGTTCTGCATTCGCAGCATTTCTTGCATCATGCTAGTCATATTTGTCGTAAAGTTGCTTATAGTTTGCACCAGATTATCAATAGTAGCTTCAAGGCGATTGAAATTAAAGCTTGCATTTGCGTTTGTTGTATTGTTTGGTGGTGACACTTTTTGAACGGGAATAGAGTTGATCTTCACAGCGTCAGCATACGATACATGTGAAGTGATTGGTTGGGCCATTAGGGGATGAGTAGCGGAGTACGTATTTCCTGCTTGAGCTGGAGTTACTTTAGGCTTTTGGGTCATAGCTTGTTTCACAAAAGAGAATACAGGACATCCTCTGTAGTTAGCAGTGTGATTACCTCCACAATTACTGCACCTTTTTTTCCTTCTGGTCCTTCGACTTATTGCAAATAGCAGTGTTGTGTAATTCACCGCACACAACACAAACAGACGGTAATTTGCAATAAGTTTTCGTATGGCCATATTCTTGACAATTATGGCACTGTACGGGTCCTGAGCGCTTGTGTGGTTCTTCGACTGTAATTTTCCGGTATAACAGGTATTTTAAATTATAAATTGGATGGGTCTCATTTTTCTTCAATTTTATATCATTTGGCTCCAATTCAACGCGAAATAAGGGTTGGGGGATCTTCTCCCTGTTTATTATGTTAGAGACATTCTTTACCTTAAATCCCTGGAGGGTGAGAGCATCTTTAATTTCCTCAGGAACTACATAAGAATCTATGCCTTTCAATACGATCTGTAGGCCTTTAGCACTCTTAAGCTGGAATGTGTAGAAACTTGTTTTATTTTTTTCGAATTCGTTAACCATTTTGCGGAAGTCTTTTTCATCATATATTTGAACTTTTGTTTCATCAATGTTACCACGTTTTATTGGAACAATGTGAAATGACTTTTCACCAATGGCCGAGATTAGTTTTTTAATAAGTGTGTTCGAGTTTTTTTGTCTCAGATAGATTGGTGGTGGTTTTGAAGTTTTTTTCGAAGATTCTTCGGGTTTATCGCTGTCATCTTGTAATATTTTAAACCGGTTTTGACGATTAGCTGAGGCGGCGTCGTTGTCTCTGGATATTTTCGGAACAGATGAGATTTTGGATGAATTTGGGCTTCGCCCGCGCTTTACTACCGTTACATATCTGTCCATTCCGACAGGCACTTTAGGTTTTTGAATATTATCGTCCATTGTGATAACTGGGTTAAGTGATGAACACGAGCCCAGAGCGGATAATGGCGCTGACTTAAATAACGATGAACTAGGCAATGGTAATATTACCGAATCACTACTTGGCATCGGAGTAAGCGAATTTGATCGCTCACGTAAAATTGGCTTTGCCGTTAGAAAAAGACTGTCATCCAATTTTTTCTTTTTATTGTTTGCATTAAGAGCTTCAGAACTCACAGTAAAATAGGCATTTCTGCCGTTAGAACTCACTTCACAATTTTTTGTTTTTGAGGTACTCATGAAGAGTATTCCTCAGTCACTTTGTTTGTGTTTTTTGTTTTTTTGTTGTTTCAGTTTATACGAAAAATATTATTAATGCAAGTAAAGCAAATTTAACAAAAACTGTACTTATTACGAATCAGTACTTATTACGAATATTTTTTTTTTGTTTGTATCTTTGTTTGCTTAGTATGTGAAAAAAAAAACTCCGCTAACACGTCTGTTCACTACGAAGGTTCAACAAGACTGAGATATGATTATAATCCAAATTAATTTATTAATATCCTCGTACCCATAACATTTTTTTAATTATGAAAGAATTGAACATGAGCAGCTGCTGTTCCAAAGTGAACTAATTTCAATCCACACAATGGTAAAATACATGAAGTTCATATGAGCGTATGTGGCGGCTAAAAAAGAGTTAACTTAGCTATAAGCAATTCTTCTACCACCTGTATTTAAATTTTCTAGGGTGGGTCAATACGTCCAAGTTACGGAATTTTCCGACATCTGTCAGTTGACTCCTATCAAAATTTAAACAAACTGACGTTTAGTTTGTGTTTGATAGCTATTGATTGCAAACTACCGCGTTGCTTGGGAAGTAAAGATAAGCTCAATAAATAGTGTGTGAATTTTTCACCATCAATTTCAATGGTAGAAAAGTGGTTTAATGAAAGATGCCGATCGTTCTGGACGCCAGTTGAGGTCTCTACACCCGAAACAATTGAAATATTCACGATAAGGTGTTGGCCGATCGAAGACTGATAGTGCGAGAGAATGTGGAAACCATAGGCATATCACATGGGTCGGTGGTTTCAATTTTGACGGATCACACTTTGGTATCAGAAAGCTCTTCGCAAGATGGTTGACACAATCAACTACAAACGCAATCGTGTGACAACTTCACATACTATATATGTTTGGCATTGTTCAACCGCAATATGGACGAGCTTTTGCATCTTTTCTTAACCGTGGACGAAATATGCATCCATCACAACACACCAGAGACTAAACGGCAATCAAAACAGTGTCTCTATCGAAACTAATCGACGCCAAAGAAGGCCAAGGCGGGCAGTCATTTGACTGCCTTTAAAAGAGTAAAACAATCAAAGCAAATATTATGCCAACTCATTGTGTGACTTATTGAGTGACCATTTCTTACCTCAAAACCTAAATAAATGGCTCGGCGGAAAGGAGATTTGGCTCCAACGATGAAATCATCTCACAAAGAAATATTCGTTTCGAAGACTTCATCAAATCTTATTTCTTTGAAAGGATAAAAGAGTTTCTGAAACGTTGCAGAAAGTGTATAAAGGAGACTGTGTTGAAAAATAAAATGATTTATTAACCAAAAACCTGTGTTTCATTCCAAAAGTCACGGACTTATTAATCCGCCCTTGTAGCTTTTTTTATCCATTATTATTTTATTTATCAAATTTGTTACTCGAGATATTTTCCAAAATAACTATTTTAATATTTTATTGTTTGTTGTTGGCTGAGTATATGCCTGCATTTCATTGGCACTAACCAAATCATCAGTGCCCTTTTAGCCAAATCATGATTGAGAAGCATTCAAGCTCGTATACTTATGCGACAGACTACAAATACAATATGAGAATTCAAACAGAAATCAATTATATTTTTCTATTTGAAATACATCCAAGGGCTTGGCATGCTTTTTCTACGTTGTCCAAGTAGTCGTTTATTGAAAAAAAAATATTAGATTTTTATATAGTTTACAGCCATATTCGATTCGAGTAGAAAACCCCAAAAATACGATTCTCTTTTTTAAGCCATTTAAGACATCATTCATGAAATACATTTTTGTATGAATAATTTATGCAAATTCTAAATAATATCGAGCAAATACGTGAATAAGAAAATTTGTAATATTTATATTAAAAAAATTGGATTTTTGTCAAAGTATAAAAACAGTAAATATAAATTTTATTTAATTAAATTAATGAGTGTTTCAACAAAAAATATTTTAAATCAATAGTACTTTAATGCAAATATCTCTTTTGTTTTTTTTTTTTCAATAGTTTTGTGTTAGATTGTATTCACATTATGAAAGTTTCCTTGTATAATGTCTCGATTTGTAGATGAGAAAGAATAGTGGATGTCATACTTAAAATTCATTCTATTCTGAAATTCGTTACATACATAAACAATGAATATTTTGCCAATAGAAATTTTTCTAAGGGATGCAAGTAAAACTTTCATAGTCCAAACGGAGGCTTCTCCTATTCATCATTTGCTTTAGACACTATACCGTCACATGTCGCAATGGGACAGCATTCTGGATAAGGTTTAACATAATCGTACTGCGTGTATTCACATTCGCGATCGGGATTAACGAGTGGGCATCTAAAAAAGAAAACAAATCTATCTATATATATAAAATAGGATGTGTGTATGTATGTATGTATGTATGTATGTATGTATGTAACGTAATGGCTCCAAAACGGTTGGGCCGATTTTGACGAAAATTTCAGGGAACCTTCAGAATACTCGGGCGGGTGACACTGTGAAGTCCGATTTTTTATTTTCGGTCTGTGGGCGGAGGGGCGTGGCAAAATCCAATAATTCATAAAATGAGAACGCCTTGGCCGATTTCTGTAAAACTTTTTGTCGATTGTTCGTATTTTCGAGGAGAAGGTTTTTATGGAAGAAAAATCCCTTCGGGAAAGTCGGAAAATTTGAAAAATCGAAAATCGAGTTTTTGTATAAAATTTTGTTTGAAATTATTCCTTTTTCTTTTCAATGCTTTTCAAATGAAAAAATAGAAAGTTTGTCTGAGGGCTTAAAGTTGGGGCGAGGCGAAGTTTGCCTGGTCCGCTAGTATAGTATAAAACATAAACAAAAAAAGAAAAAACTTTGTGTCTCCCTGGAGAAGACACACAAAAGCTTATCAAAATATTGTGTTTAATAAATTTAAAACTTTTTATAAAGAGTAGGACCTCAAGCTCGATATTAAATACATGTATATATCTATATTTAAATCAAAACAATAATAAAAAAGAAATTTAATGTAAGTGAACTTTCTTATCAATGCGATTGATATAAAATGGGTTTAGATATTTTAATAATTTTTTTTAAACTGTTACTAACTAACGTAAGTATCGAAAAAAGTGATAAAATTTAGAAAATATTTCGGTATTAACTATGAAAATTGTACTGTAAAATGGGTTAAATAAATAATGTTTTTTTGCGGAGGTGATCCGTTGACGTATATTTTTCTATATATATATATATATATATATATATATATATATATATATATATATATATATATATATATATATATATATATATATATATATATATATATATATATATATATATTTTTTTTTTTAAATTCGATGAAACGGACAATAGTTTTAACACAACAGCGTTTTCATTTCTTCTGCTATATGGGCTTGTATATCTTAATATAAATTCCTTATAGTTCTTTGATAACACTGAACAATATGAAAAATATTATTTAACGTGCAGGTAACCCCCACCTCACGTCAGTATCGAGATCGATTTTAGAATTATTTTCCGGAGTAATGAAAGGTAAAAACGGTTTTTGGAATTTAGCGGTAAACATATCTATCGAAATAATTAACCGATTTAAATGAAACTTACGGCCGAATTTAGAATACTGATTGGCAAGAATATTCGGATTAAAAATGCCGAATTTTCAAAGTTACTTAAAAATGTTGTTTTGAAAAATTTCTAACGATGATACCTCTCGAACGAATAACGATTCGAATGCGGAAAATACAATCTCGATATGTAATAAATAGTAAATGTTGATGTTCACTACATTAAGTACACTAATCCAAAAGGTATATTCTATTATAGTAGTTATAGTCAAGTTAGAACTCTTTTTTGTTTTTGCCAACCAAGATAGCCAAATATGAACAGGATTTACAAAATTTAGAGGTCATTAAATAATTTCGAAAATTTTTTTAAATTGTTTTTGTCACTCGTCAGGACCATTTGAGCAAATATGCTTAGCATTTTCACTTGAATTCACCCTTGCATCTTACGTTCTTATTTCCAAAACGAAATCTGGACGGCAGGATACTTTAAAACAAGAATCAAGGTTTGTGGGGTAGAGAGCTTCGTTGACGGGGATTGAAAGATTTTGTTCTTCATAATAGCAATGGTTAGGAAGATCTGTAAAAAAGTAAACATATTTTTATAGGTATATGCAGGAGTTTAAGTTTTTTCAAAATCTTCTGCTCCTTCTCGTTCCGATACATATTTATTAAATCATCGAACATTCCCTACTGGATATCCTTTCCTCTTTACCTGCATGTTTCGTATTTCCTTTGTACTTCAAAGTAGATGCAGTACCTAAAGTCGCAGAAACCATCACAAAGGACGCAAAAAGAATTACCAAAAGTTTTAACATTTTTATGACAACGAACTGAACGACTTCACAAATTGAACAAACAACATAATTTTAAAGACTCAAATTTATAAACTTATTTATTATCCGCTATTTCATCTAATCAAGAGGAAGAAAAGGTGACACTTTAAATAAAAAAATATATAAAAAATAAATAAAAAATGCTGAACTCAACATGAGCAATTAAAAATTTGTCTTCTGTGTTTCTGTCTCTCTGCCATTTCAATAATTCTAAAACTTCCACAACATCGTCTTAATGCGTATTTTTATTGAGAAAAATTATAAAGTGATTAATTTAAGAAATTATTAATTTAAATAATAAAAACTATACATTAACAAACAAGTTCCAATTCGCAATCGATTGCTTTTGTGTGTGTATTAATTATAATTAGACATCAGCACAATGGGACTTAGACTCTATGTTAAACTAAGCAGACAACAAACGAATTTTACTATGGTATGACTTATAACAGGTATAGAAATTGAGAACTGTCTCAGAGGAATAGATTTTTAAAATATTTTTACTTTAAAGTATAAGAAGGTTACAAGTTTAAGATGTAGTCTGTCCCATATTGCTTATCCATAATAAATTGTGCAGAAAATTTTGAAATATATTCCAATTGTGTGTTCATGCTGTAAATACTACAACAAATGTTTCCCAAGTAATAAGACATATTTAAGAATTTCCGGCGGCGTGAAATAACTCTTAAGGAAATAAGACAAAAAAATTAAGTCTGTCCCCGTAACTTGGAACATTATTTCATATGAAATAGCACCCCAATTTTCATATAGAAATAAATTCTCAATGATCTGAAATAACACCTCACGCAGAAATGAAATAACACCCAATTATTAGAGATTTATTAAATACATGAAATAAATGATGATCCCAAAATAGACAGAAAGTCCTTGCGCTCCAGCCAAATGCTGCCGACGCAGAAATTCTTTGAAAAGCGAATTTAGTTTTTGACATACATATCATAGAGGATAAACTTTAATCGAAAAATTAAATAAGCTCCCAAAAAGTTTTTACGATGTTATTTCATTATAAAGCTTTTTGAATCAAAAGTTTGTTGTTAATTTTTTAAATCAAAATTTCTTCATTTTACTATTTAATGTCATTAAGAAATAAATAGTTGATACTCCCAAACACTAGCAAAACTAGAGCGCTGATAATGATGGTGTGGCGACCAATGAAAACATAGAAAACAAAAGTGCTCCGTTCTGCTATTGTAATAATTGGCTTCTCCTTACTTCTTCCGTAATAAAAAATATTTTGAAAAAATTATGAATCTGAATTGACAAATTCAGTAATCGAACTCGGGACAGACTAATTAATTTCAATTATATTTTCTTTTTTTCCAAAAAAAAGAACAATAACCCGTATTAGAATTTCAAAACTTTATACACGTTTGCGTCATCAATATTGTGCGTCAATCCAAAATTATTCATAAATTCTCTTTATTTAATCAACAATTTTGCACAAACAATTTATGCAAATTTTAAATAAAATCGAGTAGATAAGAAAAGTTATAAAAACAGTTTTTTTGTGAAATTGAAAAAGCATTAAAACTAAAGTTTTATTTAATTAAAACGGTGTTAATTAAAAACTATATTTTTTTGAATGAAAAAAATTTAATGCAAATATCTTCTTCTGTTGCACAAAAGTCAATAGTTTTGTTTTAGACTGATGTTTTTACTATGAAGGTTTCTCTGCGGAAGGTTTGAATTTGTAGGTTATATATAGTTTGTAGTTCACAAATACTAAAATATGATGAAATACGTGAAATTTTCGTGTTGCATTTGTGGAATGTATGCAATATTATTCACTTGGATTACTGTAAAAAGGATAAAACGACTACCGGCGAGTGGTATTCAGAGCTTGAAGTAACAACGACCTTATCTGGACAAGAAAAAAGTGCTGTTCCATAAAGACAATGCACGGTTGCATTGTGTAGTTACTTGGGCAAAGAACTGTTAACTTAATCATCCTGTTTCCAAATTTGAAGAAATGGCTGGATATAACCAAGTCATATTTTTAGTTCCCTGAAAAATTTTGTTGATTGGAGGAATAAAAAACTGGAAAGATGCTGCACTAAATGTATCAGGCTTTGAGGAGACTATGTTAAGCAGTACAACCCTTTTTTTGGAAAAAAAAATATCACGGACTCATCAAACTGCCTTCGTACCTTGAAAGTTGAATTTCTTGATGAAGCATAAACAACTATGAATTCTAAGCCCAAGTATAAATAGAACCCATGAAAGCTATTAATAATCAGTATCTTTTAAAACCTTGAAAGAAACGCTTCCTGTGTTGAATTAAAAAAAAATGAAAATCTGTTTGTTCTTTCTGTGTGCAATTTTGGCTGTATTTACCATCAGCAGAGGTAATTAAAACATTTATTGTAAAACCTATTTAATTATTTATTAATCAATTTCTTGTACCCACCAGCTGATGAATGCAATATGGACGGCCACACTTTTAAAGTGGGAGAAACTTATTCAATTCCTGGAAAATGTACACTGGCCAAATGTACCGGAGCAAATAAATTCACATTAAAAATGTGAGTGTAAAAAATATTTCAAAATATTTTAAGTACTGCCAAGCTTTTTTATTGATTTTCAAATTCATTAAAATGGATAACGAGTTTAAGGGAAAAATATGTATATAAAACATTATTTAGATTAATGATTTTTGGGGCATCCTCGAACTGGTTATTGAGGGTGCTGTTGGCTGAAGTACGTCTAGCTACAAATAAATTTATGACTGAGATCGTGAGTTCGATCCTCGACATCCATGAATTTATCTGATCTACATTACTGTGGCATTGTGTTAGTTGTTGTTGGACTGTTTAGGCGATGATGACATAACACTGGTTACTGAATAGTACTGGTAGCGATTGACAACATTGCATGCCAATATGCATCACGGCGCCTTCATTGGTCGGTAATGTTAGCAGAATCGTCGGCGAACTAAAACAACTAATAAAGTTGCTACAACACATACAGATTAAAATAATTTAATTCTTCTACTTAACACCAGAGGCGGTGCGACATCACTCTAAAAATTAATAATACACAAAGTTGTATAAAGAATCAAGCATTCTCATTTCACCACCTGTCCTCAGTACACCATCCCTTTCCTAAATAAGTAACACTTTAAGTTGGAGGCATTAATTGCTCGAGTGTTACTTTTCCTTAAACAAATTTGATAAATATTGCTACTGGTCAGACTGGCCATGTGAACAAAAGGATTTGTGTGGACTTCCCAAGTTATTTTTTGTTATTCGTAAGTTAAAACTATATTGATTTTGGGCACCGTACCAACCGATCGACTCGTAGTATCCCTATACCTCGGCGTGGTAGTTGCTCAGCCGTTTTTATTTTAATTTATTTTTGAAATGAAAGAGTATGTGTTAGACTTTGTTGTGAGGCACAACTTCAACCATAAACTCAATGGATATACATAATCTTTAATATGACATCAGTAGATATTAATTGGAAAAAGAACCTTGCAAATACATACGTTTAATTTGTTCAGAACTCCTATAGAAAACAAATTTATAACTTCGGAATTTAATTAAGAATTTTCGAGTTTCTGGAACGTATTCAGTTGTCATTTAAATTGGCGTTTAAATTTTTACAAAATTATCTTTAAATCTTCAGAATCTATCTTTATTGCCGCAATTTTAACAAAACTATAATCAAATAGGTTTTGTAAATCTCGAAATCCATATACTTATAAAAAAAAATTATGAAGAAGTTACTATTTCCAACTGCAGATATTGGATAAATGAAATTCAATTTAAGGGAAGAAATCCAATTAAATAACATACATATATTTGAAGATATGAGAAAGGACTAATTTCTTTTCTTCTTTTCAGCTGTGCAAGCGTATCATCATTAACAGGCCGTGAACAGAATCCTCAGGACAATTCCAAGCCTTATCCTGAATGCTGTCCATATTAATAATAAAAATATAAAGTGATTAATTGAAGAAATTACAAACGCATTGAATTATATATAAAAATAATATTTTTTAACAATATGCAATATTTTTACACCCCATGGATGTCTTCTTTGTGAAATTCAAAATATTTAAAAAGAATTTTGTATACACATTTTTCTTTAATAATTTAAATTTCCTGAAGAATATGAAGTGTAGAAATATTGTTAAAAATAAATATATTAATATATCTATATCTTTGACCTTTTTTTTATAACAATTTGGTTAATATAATAGTCAAGCTTGAGGTCTTATTTTATCGTTAAACAATTTTATTAAAATAAGAAGATGATACTCAATGAGTATCGAAATATCGATAGTTTTTAAATAAAATTGTTTAACGATAAAATAAGACCTCAAGCTTTACTATTATATTAACCAAATTGTAATAAATATATTATTTATATAAAAAGACCTCAAGCTTAATAAGTAATTCAATACATTAATCAAGAGAAAAGTCAGATAATATTATCAGTTTAAAGTAATAAAAAATATATTTTCGAATTAGCAATTTATTGCTTTTGTGTATTATAGTCAGACATCGGCACTCTAAGTCCTAGAGTCAAAGCTAAGCTAAGCAGAAAACAAATATTACCAGAGGTATAGACTAAAGCATTTTTTCTGTAAAGTCAAGAGTAAATGTTAAAGCATACTAACATTTGCCACTATCTGCAAAAATGGTAAACAATTCAAATCATGACATTACCTTTGCGCCACATTTTAGTTAGACATCAGCACAGTGGACCTTAGACGCTATGTTAAGATATGCAGAAAACAAACTAAGTTATGACCCATAACTTGTATAGAAATTGCAAATTATTCTGTCAAAGGAAGATACTAAAATAATGTTCCTGTAAAGTCTAAGAAGCTTAATATGTGGAGTGAATCATCTGTCGGATATAATTTGTTATATAAATTTAGATACAAAATACGTATGTAGGTACAAAATAGTGTATGTTTATTTAAGGAAGCTCTATGCTCCTTGTAGAAGCAACAGGAATTTATACATACTTATATCAGTATCTGCCTTAAAATAAAGAGCTTTTTAATTAAGGATGGGGTTCAGGGCATATGTTACGTGGACAGCAATCAGGAAAAGATTTCGTCATGTCAACGGGAATGTATGTGCAACTTTCTTCTGCCTGAAGAAAACAACTGAAAAATAACATTAAAAAATTAGGTTATTTCACAATTTTAAAAATCATTATTTACGAGTATGTATGTATATACATATCGCACTTGTGCAACATAGTGTATTAAGTCCAACATTTGAAATAAATTTTTTTAATAGAAGCAAACAGCTTTGACTAAATATCGATTTTTAAAAAAAAGTGAAAATAAAAGAAATTTCGGGTTAACACAATATTGTTGCAAAATTTCGATATGTGAACTTGCCTAAATATAAATGTTTCTTTTAAATTATCAAAAATGAAAACAATTGTGAAAAGTTTGAATTTCATAGAATTTGTTTTTTTTTTAATTTTTATTATTATTTATGCCCCTATTGCGGTTCACCACTCAACTCAGTTTGGTCGTGTGAGAGTCAACCCAACTTATGCACAACCACACTCACTTTAGTTATTGCGATACACAATAACTAAAATGAGTTTGGTTGTGCATAAGTTGGGTTGACTCTACACGACCAAACTGAGTTGAGTTGTGAACCGCAATAGGGGCATTATTTTTATTATTATTATTTATTTTTTTTGCAACTAAAAGCCTATTTTAAGATTTTTACTTTAGAAGTAGGCTACTCATAGACTACACAATATTATTGAGTATTTTATTGCCTTTATTATTGATGCTTTGCTTCGTACTACCCAATATTTTTTAACAAAATATGGCGAAACTTTTCTTGTAATACAGGGCTATCCATTCTTCAGTTTCAAAAGTAAAGCAAAATAAAATATACATTCAGCTATGATTTTTATTGAACTTTTTCTAGAAAAATGCTGTAATGTTTTAATTAAACTTAGTTACAATTTTACTTTATTAGAAGACGCTTGTTTTGTTACAAAGATTAATACAGTATAAGAATGGCATCAAAAAAAATAGATAATATATGTAAATGTCAAAAGTCAAAGAGTGGGCAGACTTTATAAATTTATAATGTTAAAATCGAATATATTCAACACTTTTATTTCATTATAATGCCCTTAAGTCCTAAATGCAATCTTATTTCAATGCCCGCCTCTAGGTTGGTTGCAGCAGTGTATCCTTTTGAAGTAGCTTTTGACCACTTTCTCGCAAATTTCGGGTGATAACTTGTCGCATGTCTAAATATAGTTAAAACTTACTACTAAGTGGTGGTTCAAATGCGGCAACATTTCGAGCATTATGCGGTGATTATGCCATCGTTATAATCGACCTACTGTGCAAGATTATAAAGATATTTGAAGAGACTGAAAGCATTACAGATGTGGACAGATCTGTACGTTAACGCAATGTGTGCACTGCCGAAAATTTCGCTTCTGTTAGTGAAAGTGTGACGTATAATCCGAATTTGTCGATTCCAGGGCGTTCTCTGCAATCGGTCCCATCTTATGGCTCATTATGGCGTATTTTACATTTGGATTAGCACCTCCATCCAAATAAAGACCAACTCACGCAGCAATTAAAGAAGGCTGACCATTTACAACCCCGTAGATATGCTAAATACTTCAGCGACCACTCGGTGGTTTCTGGGAGAACTCAGAAATGATTGAGGAAAAGCCATTGCATCTGGAAAAATTGACTGTTTGGTGCGCATTGTTTTCTAGAGGTGTCATTGGGGCGCAAGATCCACTGCTTCAACCACTCAAAAGGCGGTAATTTAAACGATATTGTAATTTTTACATAATGGCAAAGTCCATTTATTATAATGAAATAAATATTTATAATGAAATAAAAGTTTCGAAATCAGCTTTATGTGTTTTTATTTAACTTTACTTTTGAAACCGTAAAATGGGTGATCCTGTGTTGAAGCACATTGTAAAACAAATTTTTCCTGAAATATAAAAACTTAAAGAAATTAAACAATTTGGCATTAAACAGTTTATAAAATACAAACATAATGTTGTCCTCTATCTCGGGTGGGAAATCAGTGTAGTACAATTTTGTCGACACGTTACAAAATATTCTTTTTTGAGCAATATACAAATAAAAAAAGGAACTTATTTCGTTCAATATATTGTGCCACTTTCTAATATAATATATACACACAGGCAATTTTATTGCACAATATCAAATATTGAACAATGGTTAGGTTAGGTTAGGTTGATTGGAGGGGTGTGATAGCCCATGTCATACGACATACACTTAAGCCAGTGAAGGCTTGTTGTGCGCTCCCTTGTGAAAATTGAACAATAATATTACAAATGTATGGCTACATATACAGCGGTGCCTAAAAGAATATTACAACACTGCCATAGAAAACAAAGTTTTAATTTGATGATTCGTTTGTTAGTGTTTAGCAAAATCATTAGGCAATTGTTGCTAAATTAATTAATGAAACTATTAAAACAAAATTAATTGAAAATTCCTGTGTTCAAAATAACATGAATATTACGAGTATATTAACGGCTGGGCCGATTTCTGTAAAATTTTTTGTCAATTGTTCGTATTTTCGAGGAGAAGGTTTTTGCGGAAGAAAATTTTAAAATTGGAAAAAATCGAAAATCGAGTTTTTGTGTGAAATTTTGTTTGAAATTATTACTTAATGGCTTTTCAAATGAAAAAATAGAAAGTTCTCAGCCAAAATCCGATAGATGACGTTATACGTTGAATTAGATTTTGCGCAATCTGACAGGTGTCATTTTGGCATTGTAATTTTCTACAAATATGTCAAAGATTTTACATCAGTACCTCTCATAAACTTAACCTGATGGTGCTCTTCGCATTGGGTGAATAAAGCTGTTCACCACCGTCCCCGTCGTCCTTACCAGAGGCACATACGGAGTGCGCTTCTACATGTGCCCCTAATAGGGACGACATGGTAGCAAATTCTGTACAGGCTGCAGAACCATATACAGACACCTTGCTAAAGTGCTGGAGCTATCTAACCTCCTACTACCCCAATGGCCCAGCAGTAAGATACAACCTATCTTAAGGGCACTCACCAACCGCAAGCACCAGGGCAGCTCTGTCGAATAGCAACAGCACATAGAGATATAATATGGCCTGAAGAGAGCATCTACAACCGGTCACTAGCACCATATTGCAGACACACTCATCCGACCAATAACTCTTCTCGCGTATCTTTGGGTTTTAACCACCGCCACTACGTGATCCCCGAAGGGGCCTCACCAATAACCAGTCTAGGACACGTCCTAGGGGCTACTGGTTCCCGTGGTGCTAGATAGGAACTTTGGTGGGCCTTGTGTTAAAACCACCTCCGATTTTAGGTTCCATGCAAACCTGAGGTATCGGTAGCACCTCTATTCAGTTACCCTGTTAATTCAGGGATTGGGTAGGAACATACAAGTTTTTAGGGGTTATCAGCAAAAAGACCTAGGTCCGGAAACCTGATAACTCTATACCCCAGGAAGCTCAACACCAAGCCACCAAGACAAAATGTATAATCCGTTCCCTCCCTCCCCCCGGTGGGTAATTTTCTGCAGTAAATGTGCTATTTTTCTTGCTGCAATTTTTATTATTACTCTAAAGCTTGCCTGAAGGCGAGGCGAAGTTCGCCGGGTTCACTAGTATTTATATATAAAAACTGAAAATACTACTTTTAGTATTTTGTTGAATAACCAGCTGTACTCGTACATACGAGTACATGCGTTTGTACAGTAATAAAATTTTTAATAAATTTAAATATTTTCTTAAAATGAAAGAAATTTTTCTAGAAATGGGAAAACTACCATATACACATGTAAATTCAATCAATATGTAAAAAATAGTTTCTTATTTACCATAATGAATTTCTTCAATCTAAGGGAAAATTTATTGACTCCAAAAATCTATTTTCTAAAGTTATGACGCTCAATTAGATGTGTGATTATGAATCGATTCGACGTGGTAGATTTGGAGATTTTTTAGAAATAAATTTTAACCTACTGTTTCGATGGAACACAAAACCTAATCGAATTTTAACCTGAAAAAATAACGTCAGTTGCTGCAAATTTTGCTATAATCGTTCTGTAGATAACGTTGTTAGAAATTGTTTGGGAAAAATTATTTGTTTGAAATATGTGTATGTGTGATTCAGTCGTTTTTCGAATCTTGGAAAATGTTTCGAACGTAACAAACTTGATGAAAATCTATTTGTTCGTTCGAAATATACCGTTGACGGAAATTTTCGAAAACAGACTGAAAACTGTTGTCGAATCGTTTTTTTTTTAACTTAGTCGTTTTTTTTACTATTATAATTGCATCGAGGCCCTATGCTCCTTATAGGATCGATGGAAACACATATATATATATATATATATATATATATATATATATATATATATATATATATATATATATATATATATATATATATATATATATATATATATATATATATATATAATTGTATCGAATGTCATAAATTTCATCTGAATGGATTATTTAATTGGTCCAAGGGATATCGTTGTAAATTTCCAAAAAAGGCTTTCTTTAATTACTCCGAAAATTGTTCTCAAGTCGTTTTTGACGAATAAAGTTTTGCACTTAATTTTCTTCAGCTCACTTTTTTAGACTTGAAAAATTCTCCGGTAGAGTGCATATTCGATCGGGGTTTGAGCTTGATATTAGCATGAACTTAAAGAGATCTACCATAAATTTGTTTAATTTTGAAATAATATTTACACATTTCGGACATAAATTTGAACTCAATTTTAAAACAATTTTTCTGTTTAAATAATTCTTATTGCTTGTTCGGCGATTTTGGTCTTGGCCTTTCCATTGGGACGATCGGGTTATAACTGTTATAACACTTTTAAGCAAATCTGGATAGTTATTAACGTCATTCAACATTTCCTGAGCGCTTCCCATGCGATGGTTTTTTGTTCCAATTTCAGCAATTTTCGCTGCCACACGCTTTATGTCCAAAATATCCTACAAAAACAATTCTATGCCATGAGCCAACCGATATGACGACATCTTCTTTAGCTTCTCTAAGAGTGATTCGATGATTCTCCATAAAAGTTTTCCTCACTTTCTCAACATTTTCATCATTGGATGTGATGGAGCTCTCAGGACGACCGTCGTCATTCACATCTTCTCGACCTTCTTTGAAAAGCTTATACCACTTGTAAACTCCTTTCTGACGCAAAGTACAATCACCATATGCCACTCTCAATATTTCAAGTGCTTTTGAGCACTTAATTCCATTTTTTACGCAAAATTTTATGCAAACTCTTTGATCCATTTTTTTCCACAGCAGAAAATCGTCGAACAAGCAAAACACGTCGTTATGCCTCACACAAAAAAACTTAACTGTGAACATATGTTCGAGACTAGTGTGTCAACATAGAAATAAAAAAATCGCTAATAGAATGAACGTGGCCAAAATTCACCTTTTCATTTGAACAGATCTCGCATGTATTAATAATTTGAATACTTTGCACTTTATCCTGTTTTTATTTTTATTAAATGTTATTACTTACTTCCGAATTTTGTAGGAGGACTTTCCGTTGCATTCAATCAGTCTACATGCACCTGGTTGTGAATAACTTTCTCCGGTGTTGAATTCGTGGCCATCTATTTCGCAGTCTGCGTCTAAAATACACAAAAAAGTATTATTTGTTTTTTTTTATTTTTAAAAAATTTTAAATTTAATTTTTGTTTTACCTTCTCCCAAACTTAGGCACAAAATTACCCAAAATACGGATAATATAACCAAGTACTTATTCATTATATTTGTGTATTTATTTTGAAATTACTTGCTGAAAAAATTAAAATTAATTAGTGCGTTCCCTTCAGCTATTAAGTAGAACCAACTGATTATCAAATAGGAAATGCTCTGATATTTATACATATGAGTGTCTTTGGATTTGGTGAGTCTACATTTCATATTTAGGATTCTAGATAACATGTTTTGATTTTTATTTGCTAAGATTATACACATCTCGTATATAACTTAATGCTGGACGAATCAAAAATTTTAGTTAAAATTATGTATTATGGTTGCGGTTAAAAAAACGAAAATACCCAGCATGAACATTCCGGGAAATTTTTTAGGAAAATTCCCAGAAAAACTATAATGTAGTCTAGGCATCACAACGGTGTTGAAGTCCTCCGAGTGTACCAGTATACGTGGGCTGAAATATCAAGTTAAAAGCTTTTGTTCTTGAAAAAAAAGCTTTAAAAAGGGAATTCGCCTGGTAACGCTTCTTGATCATTTAAAACGGGCCGGATGAAATTAACTGTCAATGATTTGTTGGTCACTGTTGACTCATCAAAGACATTTTCCAACAAGCACAGCCCAAAAAATATAACCAAACAGTGGCAATGGATTGACATGCCACTTATATGGAAATTTTTCTCATTGAAATTCGCTTCGTCTATGAAGATAACTTTTTCGGCTAAAGTCAAGGTGCAGTACTTAAGAGATCCTCTGGAATCAGAAAAAAAAATTTATTAAAACTAAAGCTTTGCGAAATAAATAGCACTTATGCACGACAACTAATCGATATGTTAGACTGACCTAATGTTCCATTGACTTATGGTTATTTGCTAAAATTAGCAAAACCGTCGACCACTGTGTCTGTAGCATAATACTTCGGACGCAAGACACTTGGGCGTGGCTGCATATTAAACAAATTGCATCTGTCGAATTCGATTAAACGGATGCCGTTTAAAAGAAAAATCGCTTAATTAACATACATTGTCAGCTTCTGTTGAAGCAGTTCTTAGTTAGTAGCCAAGGGTGCAAGAGGAATAGAAATTAGTACATACATACTACTATGTACGCTCATTTTGTTTTGTTCTCTCATTTCTTCAGAAGAAGAAAAATTTCATCAGCAAAAATTTAAGAGTGTAAACGCAAATGCAACTTCAAAGCAGAAAAAGGAAAAAATTTAACAACAAATGTTGATAATATAAACTCGGTCTAACTATTGCTTTTTATTAATTTCAAAGCACCATTACTTCGCTTAAAAGAAAATTCGTTTAAACGAAACTTTCATTTAAACGAGAAACAAATGCTGAAATTTTCCATTTTCGTTTACACGAATGCGCCTGTAAACAAATTAAAAGTGCTGCCTAGATGTGCTGGTTCCAGAAACAAAATGCAGGCTTTCAGACTCCTCTGTCAATTTTGACAATGAAGCAGTACTTCCATCTGCAAAAATGTAATCTGATTTACTATAAATACCATATATGTGTATCAAAATAATTGATTCTAATTCGAGCTAATTGAATATCTAATTGCATTAGCAGAAGTCAATTAGATTTCTAATTGTAAAGGTAAACCAATTTTTTTTGGTAATGGCAACTAATTGCAATTAGTTTTACCATTGGAATAAAAATTTCAATTATCTAATGGGAATTAGTTGAACTAATCCTAATTGTTTAATGAATTAGAGAATTTCACAAAAGAAGGTTAATTAGCAATCATTAGCATTATCTAATCATTACTTATCATCTTTGATTTATGGGCACAAAACCATATGCTCATACTTAATATTGAAATTATTTTGCGATATT